>CM040748.1:13147500-13665000 GCA_022829145.1 Albula goreensis
AGCTTTCCTGCTGAATCCTGACAAGCGACAGAGCACAACCAAAGAGAATCACGAGCTGTGAGGAAGAGTGTTAGTCGAATCTCATAGATTAGCATGGCAACTGTGAACCTGACTCCCACCCCCTTCAGCTGAAAAATTAAAGATGGGAAGGATGTCGATGAATGTAATCTATCATTTGGAAAAGAGATCATTTGGTTCACAAGGAGTTCATGCCTTATTGACAAATCATGGTGACTGCCTGTCTGAAATCCATCAGGGAAAATATTGCATAGCCTCAGAAGGTGAATAACGATGAGATATATGGAAATATTTTTCTAATGACATTTTGGCTATTCAATTAAAAAAACTTTACTGAATGATAAATACTGGGGTCAAAATGAATGTAGTCCCAGAGAGAGAAAGAAAGAGAGACAGAGAAAGAGAGAGACCTGGCAGTGAACGCATTGAGGGAGAAGGCATGCAGGGCTTTCTACACCATAAAGAGAAGGCCCTACAATTTAAACCTATATATTAAAATCTGGATTAAAATTTTTGAAAGTATAAGTAACCAATTGCTTTTTATGGTAGTGAAGTATGGGGCTCCATTATTAAACAAAATTACACCAAATGGGAAAGATACCCAATAGAATCCTTGCATGTAGAATACTGCAAAAATGTTGCAAAAAAAATAAAACTCAAAACAATGCATGCAGAGCAGAATTAGGCTTTTGTCCATTGATTAATGATATACAAAAAGGCCATTAAAATTCTGGGTCCAATTAAAAATAATAAAACACACGCTTCACCATAAAACCCTGCTATAGCAAGAGCAGAACATAGAAAAGAGTTTCCTCAGCCAGCTGGTCCTGAAGCTCACTGAACACAACATCAATCAGCTTCAGGACAGCACCTCAAGAACACTTCCAATTATGGTACACCAAATTATGAAACATTTCAAAAACTGTTATTTGGACCATTGGGAGACAATCACAAAATCTCAAAACTGAATGGATTTCTGCCGGGCCCTAAATAGAAAATATGAATTGGCAGAATATCGAGTAAACGTTAAAAATCCAAATATCGTGTCAGTGACCACAGCCTGAACATTGAAAAAGGCCGGCACAGACAAACTTGGCTGGCCAGAAAGGACAGGCTGTGTGACCAATGAAAGAGCAAAGAGACAGAGACAGAGATTCACTGTCTTTCACATTGTACAAATTATGATCAAGAAAGAAAAGTATTCTTAAAAAATATGAACACTGTTTTCCCTAATTTTCAAAAATGGAGTGATATGGAAAAATGATCAATAATACTAGGGAAAGGCCTACTACAGTGCAACAAGTAGCCAAATATGGAGCCACCTGCCAAAGTATAAGGGAGAGGAAGAGGACAATCTCTGTATAAATAAAGGAAAAAAGAGATATAGGTATGTACATATTGATTTATGTGTATGTATATATATATAAGTATATGTGTGTATGTATATGTGTATTTATTTTTTTCTTGTCTTCCTTTGTTATATTTAGTTATTTTAAAAATTGTAAATCAAACTGCATATATGTTGTTTCTGTGATTTTGTATGTTGCTTTGGCAATACTTGTTGACTTGTCCTGCCAATAAAGCAAACTAAAATTGAGAGAGAGAGAAGAGAGAGAGAGAGAGAGAGAGAGAGAGAGAGAGAGAGAGAGATTTGAACATCCTCAGGTGTTTGATACTTTGTCTTGGAAAGGGAGGAGGCCACACTGATGGGGCGTTGCAGGTGACACTCAGGCTAGATATATTACCTGTAGAAATACCTGTTCACTAGAGAAATTGTAGACACAGACTTCCTATGAGGCCTCAATTAAATTGCCTCATAGACAAATTCACGGGCTCTCTACACTCTTTGTAGCCTCAGTAATGGAAATAAGGCTCTAGTTTCACTGCTGTCTCAATCAGACTGACCTTTTTCTGACACATTTCTGCCATCCAGTTATGCAAATAAGCCATCAACAGGTGCCAGCATCATTTGTGGGCATTTGCACATCTGGAGTTATCAATTTCTTATCTGTTACTTCAATAGGACAGTTCTTTTGTCAGCCTGCCATTCTGCATTCTGAAATTGAGGTGAATAATACTGGATGTCTTTGTCTGTCGGCCAAATCTTATTTAGCATCTGACATTTTTCTCCAGCATGTTGAAACATGATAGTTTCTGTTAGTCCGTCACTGTGCGTCTCACGCTTTATCTCACACTTGTTCTCTGTGCCAGAGAGTAGCTGTGCTAAACAGGCTGCCGCTGACTGTGTTTGAATGATCACCTCCACCCAGCCCCCTGCCCATTATCACACAGCCCCAGCCTGGCGGGTGATCGTTATCCTGTCAGCTCCCTGGTGCAGGACTGTCTGAGGGCAGTGGTGCTTAGAAGGCCCCTCTGCCCATCTCCCCTGGTCTTTATCTATCAGCTCCCTCGTTCCTCTGTTACTCCACATGAAAGAGCTGCAGATCTAAGGGCAGGCACATCTCCCCAGCTGGCTCTCACTCATCCCAGTGGCTGCGATCTCAGTAATCCTGGGTCCAGTCTGGCCCTCCATAGCACTTGCTGTAGAGGTAAACCCTCCATCTCCCCCTCCTCACCTGCCCTTCATCTTCTTTTGGTCTGGCTGGTAGATTTAGGCAGGGCTGGGCAAACTTTGATCGGGGTCAAACAGATTAGCGTGTGTTTATGGCACAGCTATCCATTCCATTTTAACAGCGTTCTGTGATTCTGAAGGTGCATGTGACCTGGAGGGAGAAGATAACCTGCATTTGGGGGTGGTTTTTGGGTGAAGCAGCTAGTTAACTACTTTGCTGACACCAAAAGCGTCTGGTGTCAGGGATCGGAGGAGGACCCTCTTCATAATGCTGGAAAAATGGGCTGTAGACATATGTCCTCAGCTGGTGTTTTTGGGGGGAGCTTAGACGCTGGGCTGTTTGTTTACTCTGCAGCAAAGAAAAATGAGAGACATCGCAGCACAGCTGCTGTGAGCTTCACCTACCGGTGCTGTTCTGGCCTTGTACACAGATAACCCAAGAGGCCCTTTGAGCCCGTAGAGAAGCTCTCTTGTCACTGACGATTTTTCTGCACCCAGCCTTACCGGGTAGACATCCTCTGGCAGGTGCAAGAAAAACATTACCAGTCTCAGTGCTGGTGGGTGTTGTGAGGATACCTCTTTACAGCAGAATTCTAAGGCGGGAATGAATCACACCAAAAAGGCTGACCCCTAGATGATGCGGTCAAATCGGATGTATGATGTAGTAAGATTGGTGTAAGAGCAGCCTATCTCAGCGAAGGGTCAGTTTGTATGGAGTGAATGACATTGAAATGTAATAGTTTAACTGAGCTGTGGGAATGGTATTAACATTTTGTTTTTAGGTCTTTCAACAGCTGTTAAGTATCTTGAAGATGTAGCCATTACAATTGCCTGTGAAGTTAAATATAATTATTGAGCTGATTAGGTAATCAAAATTTAATCATGGACTGAAAAACACTAAGTAGGCTTTGCCTCGTCTTAACCTCTGAAAGACTTTGACAGACACTTTTGGGGCCATATCAGGCAAACATTTTACAAGTAAGAGAAAACATGACATGAACAACTGAAGCACTGTTGTTTTGTTTCAGAAGGCTCAAGTAGAGTCCTCGGTTACAATTTCCACTGTTTGCTGTTGTGATCAATTCAGCAGCAGGTACAGGACTATTGTTATTGACATTTTCTTTCCTTGAGGCAAAAGTAAGCTCCAGCAGACAGCAAAATAGTACAAATGATTAATACTTGGGCCCTAAGTAATCAATTACCTATATATGTGACCCTGTTACAATTTACTTCTGTCAGTACTATCAGATAAACCAATCTGCATACATTTTCTGGTTTGATTTACGTGACAAGGAATTATAATCTACAAAGAAACAGCCAGGACAGTGTAGGAGGGAGACAAGGTAATATTTGATTCATCAACAAACGGAAAACTTGCCAGCTACTGAGCAATAAACTCTCTTGGATTGATAAGTTCTTAGGTGGGACAACATCACACAGTCAAACCATCCAGTTACCACGTCTTGCATTAATATGTGTAATACTGAAGTGGCAGGGATGCAAGGGAGTGTTAAGCTCTGGTGCAAATATGAAATCCAGAACACAGGAAATGTATTTTTCCTGTACAAAAATATTCTATATTCACGCTCATGCTATGCATTCATGCACGCACGCACACACACACACACACACACACACACACACACACACACACACACACACACACACACACACACACACACACACACACACACACACACACACACACAAAGCGCCTAGGTCCACTAGGCACCACATGTATTGAAGACCTGAACACCAGGCTCTAAATGCACAGGGTACTTGGAGGACCTGGTGACCTGCTTTGCTGTAGTGCCTCATTATTTTGCATGCCCAGCAAGCTCAGTATATCTGCACCACACAAAAAAACTCACTCAACGCCCTTTCCCCTTTCTGGAGGAGATTATATAGCTAATTTAGCCATTGTAAAGCCATCATATAGCTCATTTTCATATTTGAGCTTAACTTTGCATCTGCTTAAATTTAACACACTGTACTGCTTCCATAATTGCATTGTTTATCATATTCTCTTACCCTTCCTCCAGCCCCAGTTGTCACACGTGACTTCTATTAGTGATAAAAGTCTGGTAATGATTGTAAAATTATGCTATTTGTATTTGCTCAGGAAAAAGTATGACTGGATGCTGCCATGTACATGCAGTAGCATTTCAGTAAAAAAGAGAATGAATTCATAGTTTTGATGATTTAGGTAAGGGTTTTTTTGATGATGGAGTGTAATAAAAACATTATAAATTATATATTTAAAAATTAGTGTGCTATCATTTCAATTCATGAATGTGCAATAATATACCATGCATATGTAGTATATCTGTATACTGTTCGTAGTGTTTTCACATATTTAACATAAAATAGCAGTTATTTTCTTGTTCTTTCAATGCACATTCACTCAGTGTGTTTCTTTTAAAGATATGGGTATCTTACCAATCAAATGCTGTCTGATTTGTATTCAGTTATTCTGTGCCTATTACAGGTTCTCGGCTTCACTGTTGCCCTGTTGCAGTGTGGCAGGCAGAGAATCGTAAATATTGTCTGTTTTGCTGTTGTCACAGTGATCACCAGTCTGATTACAATCATAATAATAACCATTCTAATCAGTGCTGCATTCACAAAGTTGTGAGATAGCACCATACATTTGTGATTTAAGAGCCACACTGTGCTGCTCTGAGCCTTCCAAATCCTTACAACGGCTTTGTATCGATCAGGGTTTAAACTGTAATCTACAGCTCTCCACAAGATTTAAGTTAGGGGTTGAATCCTGCCTCAGTGATCCTACACCTCTTAATTTACTCCTTTGTGAGTGTGCCACGGTCTCTGTGTTCACCATGGGAATACAGATGGAAAGGGGTCAAAATCCCATGGAGAAGGTGGTATCCTCTCTGTGAGAGCATGCTGTCTCACTGGAGATAATGCTTAACCACAGGAACATTAATATTTTAATGCTCAAATAGCACACCTCTTCAGGGCCATAGGAATAAGAGTGTGTCTACACTGTCAGGAGAGCAACATGCATCTCATAGGTATTTATCTCGCTCTCGTCTTTTATGGTCCCTTTCCATGCTCCCAGACACAGCCAGAGAGGGACAAATGGTTGCTCTCCCTCATAAACACCTCCAACCCAACTTTTCAAGCATGGGAAGGAGTAGACCTTTATTCAGAAATTAAGACAAAGCACTTATGATGCCAATATGGCTCTACATTTGGGGTTACCAGTTAGAAGTGGAATTTGGGCGTGGTACGACCCTCTTTGTTCTTGGTAAGCTTTAAGGTGCCCCCAAAATGTAGAATCCTTTGACAAGCATGTTCAACCACAGAGGGGTGTATGCATGTATGTATGTATGTATGTATGTATATATGTATATATATATATATATATATATATATATATATATATATATATATATATATATATATATATATATATATATATATATATATATATATATATATAACTTATATAAAAATATTCTTAAATAAGTTGATCAACCAGACCTCTCATTTTCATAAACTAATTTGGGTATTCAATTAATATTTAATATTTTTAATAGTAATTATTTAAGTAAACCAATTTTAACTTATTACCTGTTGGTTAGGTGAGGAGTTTTAGCTCTTTTAGGCGCTGCTGAATGAAACTCTTACATTTTTATAGCCTCTTGTATAAGTAGGTGACAGACACACTTTTTTGACGGACCTTATAAATGAATGTACGATGTATAAACACATGTACATAAACTAGTGCAAGCAGCAAACTTCAACAACACTGGCTCTCCACATGCAGCCTTATTTGCTTTATTGTGCAGCCTGATTGTAGACTAATAAAGCTTCTTTATTGTCCTGTCAATGGAATAAAACAGATGACACCATCAGGGTTATTTTTATTTTTGTTGTTCATTGACAGGAGAATGAAGGGGCTTCATTAGTTTGCAAATCAGGCCGCCTACCCATGCCAATTTGCAGTTGAGGACCAGTGCCCATATTTGCATGTATGACACAGATTAATAATAAATGACTATATGGATCATATGTTTTTAGGTGTTTAATGCAAAAGTTTGTTGCCCTCACATTTTTTAATTGCCTTTACATTGTACTGGTGTACTGAATTACACAAGTCTACTGTATTAAAGGTTTTTATTACATTAAATGGATGCACTTAGCTCAGGTGCATATTGTTTTATGCGGGTGCATTATATTTATGTCCATGTTGTACAATTTAGTATGCTGATGTGCATTTCTACTTCTACAGGCACAGTGATTATCAGAGAAGTACATTATATGTGCAGGTATGCAGTTATATTGTGTGTGTGTGTGTGTGTGTGTGTGTGTGTGTAGCATATCTCACATTTGTGTGCTGACACTATTTATGTGCAAACTGACCTCGTGTTGAGTGTAAAATGTACTTAGATAAGCTTTATGACTAACCTCTGGGTGTCAGTGCATGCAAGCAGTATTTGACAAATCATGTAGTATAGCTGCCCCAGAGAAAATCTCATATTTTAGTCACTTGCAGCCAGGGAGTCAATGGAGCTTCTATTTCAATTTATTTGCAAAAAAAAATCATTTGATTAATTGCAGCAGTCATCACAGTTAATTGTTCAATTACCACTTCATCAGGTGCATGAACAGAGTCACAGTACCATGTTTATGTCTATTGATATATTATATGTAAGTGTTAAAACAGGTAATGTAAAAATAAAACAAGCTGTTTGCAACAGAGGCACATAAATAAAATCAGATAACCAACTACATAGATATAATCATTTTTATGCTCAGGGGAAAGTGCAGTGCGCTATATTTTGGTGTCGGTTTACTGTCTGGTCTTTCATGGAATCACGTGATTGGCTATATGAAACCCTGCTCACAAGGAGATATCTTTTCAGAACATCAACAGACTTTGTAAGAACTGAAAAATAGCTTTTAGCCCTCCATGTTAAACTAAAATAATATTTTAGTAACTGAAAATATTTTTCAGTGATATCCCAGAATTAATCCAAAGAAGTCTTCATTTTCAGTTCTGTATTTAATTTCAACTTCAGAATGACTGTCCTCATCAAAGCTGCAAATGGGGAAGATTTCTACATCTAAACTTCTTTATCTTGTCAAAAAATCTGACCCCATACTGAACTGGTTTCTTTTTGAATTGATCAGGGTTTGAAGTTATTTCTATTACTTCATTGATTATTTTTTCATTCCCCCTCCCCCAAGATGGGAGGAAGCCTGACGATGTAACAACAATCACACATTGCCCGTGGGACAGGAGTGTACAGACAACATACGGTCAGTTTGTGAATTATGTAGGTGCCCAGCTGGCCAGGGGCAGGCGCCACAATGCATGAGGCTGAGGACGGTAACTTGAATACGTCACCTTGGTGCCTATAGCTGCACCACTAACACGTGCCTTAAATCCATGTGTCAGCTGAAGGCCCTTTCATTGAATGCTGTAATGCAGCAACAACCATGCAATGCCTTCAATTTAAATGAATGAAATTGCAATGTCATTTCAACTTGAAAATACAGGACTCTTACTATGTCAATGACAATAATGGACATATTAATAATAGTAATGATAATTGTGTTACACATTTTATCACAAATACATCTATACATGAAATTAACAACATATTTCACTATAATGCAAATGTACCCTTCCAAATGTAAATTCTACTTTGTCATGCCTTGGCCTACCCCCTCATTGTGGAAAGGTCAAAAATGTACCTGTCAAAAAATAACAAAGTGTGCAATCTGTGCCGTTTTCAGCAAGTTTTGGTGAGGGAGGAGGGTCCATTTGTGTACCCATTGAAATGTGACATTACAGGCTACTGGCGAACGATGATTGGCCTCAATACCTGCTTCTGTTGCAATTAACCCCATATATTGTGTATGTAATGAACATGGTGCAGTCACAGCTGGTGGAATGTAATGCAATCATGCAAGTGTTTGAACTGCTATGTTAATAGATGCGTGGAAAGTGAGCAAGATCTTTAAAAATACAGTAATTTAACTGCTTTGGTATATTTTAATTGCAAAGGCAATGCAGTGACTGCTAATGACTTTTTTTTTTTTTTAAATTTCAACACCACATTTTTCTGAAGTCTTTGAATATGCCAGAATATGCTTTTCTCTGTCATTGATGGGCATGCGTCTTGACATTATTAGTGCATCCATGATCCAAAGTTATTCATTACGAGTGCTGTTTCATCAATTTCCAATGATGTACATCTCATAATTAGTCCCTAATTGTACAATTAGTCATGCTAAGAGATGGCTGCCAAACACTTTCTAAACTTGAAGCATCTTCATGGACACCTGAAGGGAAAGCTGACAGCTCTGATCACTGTGTGCTCCAGGTGTTCTCCAGGCTCTATGTGTAGCATAGTATGCCACGCTATAGCCACACTGTAGCATGTATGCTATAGTGTGGCTATAGCATACATGCTATAGTGTGGCTATAGTGTGGCATACTATAGCCACAGTATAGCATGTATGCCACACCACTGCGGGAGTTTTGCATCCCACAAGACATTCCGATATTTTCCTATTGCCATCGGCAGCACCTTTTCTCTGAGGGGTGTCAGTAATTCAGGCTCAGACACCTCCAGAGATTTAGTCAATAATAGAGCCAATAATAGTCTCTATTATTTAACAGACATATGTTACAGCACAACAATTACACCATTCAGTTCCAAATAAAGTCCACAATGCCTTAGAAACCAGTTTAAATATGAATGAAGAGATGGTTGCTATGCAAACCAGCACAAAGCTGTACACCAGCTGATAGTCAGTCATGGACTTTCTGGGGAAGAATGAGATTGGAGCATGGTGACTGATGCTCAGCTGTAGACCAGCTTGTGTGGTTTGTTTGTTTGTTTTAGGGTAGTATGTAAAGTCTTTTTGGAAGGTCCTCAGTCCCTGCTTTTGGTCCTGAGCCAGAACTGCTACCATGAACACCCAAAGGAGGATGGCACTGACATCCCCTGCATAACTGCTGACATGTTTCTATAGGCTGAAATGTGACATGCTGTGTGAGTGTCACCACCGAGTGCTGGCAAAAGTTTGCCACAAAACATTTTGGATTTTGGAGGTACTTTGAAAAATGTCTTTACCTTCACGTTGCCTTAGTGACAGAATTACAACAAATGGTGAAGAGCCAGTTTTCATAGAGTCTGAAATTGATTAAATTGCTCAGAGTGCTGCTTCTGGTTCCCAGCAAAATTCATAAAGTCACTATCTGACACACATTGTTCTTGTTTTCCCAGATCAATTAGATTCCTGTGGCTTCTTGACTGGCTGTCTTTCATGCCTGTCTGACAAGAAAACCAATAAATAGTTCCTGGAGAGGGTGGGAGAGCGAGCACCTTCACAGTGACCTGATTCACCTCATGATGTCAGTTAAAAGTCCACTGTCGCATTGTTCTGACAATGCTGAGAATGCTGGTGTGTGTTAGATGGGCGGATGGACAACACCCCTTTGTTGCTCTGTTTGTAAAGTACATGGCTCCCATCAGTCACAGAGCTATCAAACCGTTTGGATGTGCCATTCTCTTGGGCTCCAGCTCACCAAGCTTGTTTTGAACATTCTGGCTGGGATCTGCAGCAGGCGCAAATGGCATCCTGAGAGGATGTATGCTTTCAAAGCCATCATTCACATTCAAATAGCTTAATTTGAGTTCAGAACTGATAACAGAGCACCTGTGAGGGACGAGGGAACTCAAATTGCCCCCGAATTCCATAGCAGGGACTACTCTTGCCTAAGGCAGATTACAAGTTAAATGAAATTGAGTTATATAAGTTGACATGCCTTTACAAAGAAATAAAGAAGTGGATAATTACCTTAGTCTGTATTAACATACATTGAAAAAAATCACAATTCAGAGAAAAAATGTGTATATACTGTATATTTGTTCACTAATTTACTAGTTTCATTATTATTAGTTGCAATCACAAGATTTTATCAACTGTTAATGTGACTTATGAAATGTTGTTATAAAGTTCTATAAACTGCTTGCCATTTTGCATGACATTCTGAAGGGTGTTCAATATACTAAGCTGAAAAAACAAGTGAATTTAAGCCAAATATAGTGGTGTACATAGTTTATTCCATAAATATCATTTAATATGTGTCTCTCTGTGTGGGAATCTCTCACTTTACCACAAGGTAGAGATATGTCTTTGTAAACCCTGACTCAAAAACACATGCATTTAAAGCATGTAGAAAAACATCAGAACATTCTGAGGCAATGGATCAGAGGAGAGAGAAACATTTACTATTTCATCATCCGATCCAGCATTTTAGGCCAGTATCAGCCAGATAATGATGCTCAGTATTGGATCAGTTCTTACCTAACAAGTATGTTATTTTGTTAAGACACAGACCCACCTGCACAAACTAGCAATGAGAGCATTCTGCAGTCCTCTTTACCAGAGCCTGAGAGGGTGTGCAGAGGTGGTGTCCTGTCCCAGGAGTCCAAGCCCTCCAATAATGTTTGTTTGGAGGAAGCTGTTAGTTTGACACGCTTAAACAGAGGAGGGAACTCATCCTTTATTTATCAGTGGAGCAGATGCCATTTTCAAAGCCTGTGGAGCTAGCAGCATTTATTAAACGATAAGGGAGAAAATCTGCATTGTTTAATAGCACAGTCCAGTGTGGGACTGTTAGAGGAGCTTAATGGGTCTATGGGAAAATAAACAACATTGAATCTTATCTATACATATAAGATATACACAGAGTGTTAAAATGACCACATTGAAACATGAAACACATGATAAAAACATCCTGCTTGTTAGATTTTAAATAAATGTTCTTTCATCATAGCCACTTTGCTGCATCATCTTTTAGCCCCAAACCACATCCCAAAGGTATTTTTTTCTCCTTAATAGTGAATGTTGGAAATTTTGGTGACCTTTCAGAGCCTGATGGACTGCATCTCTGAGATGATAAACCTGGCTTGCTGCCTGCACCTCCTGTCCTCTCAACCTCATTCCACATCATCAGGACCACCTGTTTTTGTTGCAATGCATTACCTGGTGACTGACAGTGACATATAATGGTTGATACCCCATGCAAATAGTAGGCAACAAGTGTTGTCATATTTAAATGTTATAGAATGACAAGTCATGCTTAATGATTGTTACATTTGCACTGGAAGTTACACAAGTTGCTTGTGTAATATGATGATATACCAACTAATCTCCCCCCTCACCCTGTAATCATATTCCACAGAAATATAATTACATTTAACAATAGTTGTGCCTGGGACAGCCACCAGGACAGTAACTTGAAAATCATGCTGCAACAAGTAATCCTTCAAATATTGTATCCAGCTGGTGCTTGGAATTAATTTGGAAATGTCAACAGCAGTGCTTCAGTGGGCCGTCATGCACAGTATACACCTAGTGTTTGTGGGTGCCGCAATGCTCAGGGTTTTACAAGAGTGAACTCAGAACTCAGAGTGGGATCAGCGAGCATCTGGCCCGGAGCGTTGTAGAGGTTTACAGCTAGCACACAGCATCTTGTCGATGTGGCTCTGACATTATTGGCATGCTGAGACATGTAATGTGCTGGCTGGGTAAAGGGCAACATCACCACCAGGCCATGTTGGTTATTAAGCAATCAGGGATTCTTTGTTGATGTAAGGGTGTGTGGTTCCTCCTTTCTGCTCCCTTCCCACTGAGGCCAAGAGCAGTGTGTTGTCTCACACATATGTTTGGTCTCTGGATGTGTTTACATTTGTGTGTATTTGTGATATCCGTGTGATACAAGTAAGAATGTGTGAATGTGTGTGTGGTGAGGATGTTTATGCTTCCACTCCGGTATTTAAGTGTTCATATGGTTGAGTGTGCTTGCTCCTGTGTGCATTCCAAATGTTAGTGTATGTGTATACATGAGTATACTAGTATATGTGCACTGTCTCATCTGCCAGGATAGGGAAAAATTTCATTGACTTTCATTGCTTTTAAAACAAACAAGGAAATTTAAGGATGTAGAGCAATTGCATCTCCAAAGCTGAACTACACAGCATGATTGTACAAAACCCATAATAACTCTCTCTTGGAACCAGTGATGAGGGAGAATTAGCCATGCTTGGTCATAGTCATTTTTAAAATAAAAAAAGATCTGTAAAGACACCTGATCTGATCTGACTGTTTGGTTTTATTTTTAACTTCTGAGTTATTAGGTTAGAGGATCACAAAGAGGTACTTGCAAAACTCAAGAACAAATGCAATGGATTTAGGCATTGGACAGTCAGGCATTTAAAGGGCAGCTAGACAGGCTCGATGTGTGCTGCATCAGTAAACTCTCTCTGAACGCCTCACACAGATACTGAGCTCTGGCTTGTCACTTGATTGTGTTCCCAAATGTTCTGGCGGCCTTTGAAGCTGTAATTGGACGCTGCTAAATGTCTTCTGATATTCCTTCATTAAAGACCAGAACTAGCTGGATGGGTTCAAAGACTCTGTGTATGAGTATTATAATGCTTAATAATGCTTTCTTGAAAAATCTGACACAACAAACCCCTCTGATTCAGATTCACCTGGACATTAAAATGACATTAAACAGCAATATGTGAATTACGTCTCAGTCAACTATTTAAACTTTTGTGCAGAGGTGACTCCACAGGCTCAAAATTTAAAAAAATATAATCCTCAGTGTGTTTTTTTCTCACTAATATAGATCCCTGTGGCAGTCCCTAACTCACAATACAGTTTAAATTTCCCCTGACAGGTCAGCCCACGGACACACATGCTTTTCAGAGTGCCCACTTCCACTGAGGAATGCACTCTCTAGACTGATTCATGAGCACATCTATTCAACTGTCAGTGAGCTGTAGCAGCATGCTCAAAAGTGCTTTCAGACTGGCTCTATGTGGGACATGAACCCATGACCACAGTGAACCACCTGCTGTCCTGCTCGGGTCCATCTTAAAGCACACCCTGGAAAGGTCAACAATGCATGCTCTCTGTGAGCTTGACCTGCAGTGTCCTGATGGTGCAACATGTTCACTACATTAATCACAGACCAGTGAAGGTATCCGCACCCTCTCTCCCCTGTCACACTTGATTAAAAAATGTTGAGACTGTGATTTAATAGCATGACAAGTGGTCGTATTTCATCTGCTGGTTCCCTGGGTGCATAGGCTAAGCCTGTAATTACCTTGTCGACAGTGGCAGAGCTGCGCAGCATATTGTTGCTGCAGACACGGTGCTCAGACAAAAGCAAAGGCCACTCACCCTGCTGCTAATTAGCAAATTAGCACCTCCTGACTGGAATTAAGAGCAGCACCGATGACATGGAGGACAGCAGAAAAGCACAGCCTTCTGAAGACAAACACTGCCAATGTCATCTGGTAATCATGCAGTCCTCTCATTTGTATGCATGCAGGCTTCAAAAACTTTACCTGTAGCAATACAGTGATCTAACACCCTTATAATGAGGTTTCTCCAATGAACATGGAGCCATCAATCATATAATATTAACTTTTTATTAGAACAGGGTCTGCACATGAAGGGTGGTGCAATGCTTTTGATTACCCTACCAATTGGCTCTACCTAGCAGTTACAAACTAAAATAGGTTATTCATTTCAAGTCTGAAAGTGAATTAAATCAGGTGTTGTCTTTCAGATCATGTTAGACAGTGGTATTACTTTAATTTCCGCTCTTGTGCCCTGAACGCAACAACAGAGCTTGATCTCTGCCTTTACTGCTAATTGGATACTCTCTACACGAGATATTACTTTTAAGAGTTCAAAAAGAAAATGTGTTTAGTGAAAGATGAGTTAATAGTAGAGTTCCTTGACATTCCCACTGAAAACGGAGAAAACGATTAACAGAAATCATGCTAATTAATGTCTCTCTGTTGTGGGACACCAGGGCGATTTCCTTTTTTGGGTGTAATACAGAGAGTGACATATTTTGGGAGTGTTATGTGAATGTGTAGTGGTTTATGTCTATCCTGTTATTTGTTCAATAAGATCTGAGTGACAAATGGGAGAACATGGAAGAACAAATGAAGAGTGATGAATGGATGAATATTTTCAAATGGATCAATATTTGCACACAAGCAACATTTGTAAACAGAGTATTTATTGTTTATGAAATAAATCTTTATCATTGCATACTTGTAATGTGATAGTGGTTTCATGAGTTCAGTGTCCCATTTTAAATTGAAAAATCAAACACATCTGTTTACAAGCCCAGACCATTATTCCATAATTTTTGTTTTTGATCTGTGTTACTAAACAGATCCAGCCAAGACAATTTCTGTAATTAATAATTTAAGACTACTTGTAAAGTAGTGAGCTTTATCAGATATAAGCAAAGATATAATATTATTGAATAGTGTAGATATGTTACATATACTGTAGATGAAACAGATCACTTGGTATAGATCCATGCCATTTTTGGGCTCACCATTAGTTTCTCTAATAATTACATAAAATTTAAGGTTTGGCAGCTACAGGTATGAAGCTTGTCAACATAGCATTTATGTATATACACACAGTACTGTGCAAAAGTTCTAGGAAAAAAAATGCTGTAAAAAAAGAATGCTTTCAAAAAAATGGAAGCATTAAGTTTGTCAATTAACAAAACGCATTTAATGAACAGAAGAGAAATCCAAAATCAATTTTGTGTGACCACCCTTTGCCTTCAAAACAGCATCAATTCTTTTAGGTACACTTGCAGTTTTTGAAGGAGCTCAGCTGGTAGGTTGTTCCAAACATCTTGAACCAACCTCAGATCTTCTGTGGATGTAGGCTTCCTCAAATCCTTCAGTCCCTTCATGTAATCCCAGACAGACTCGATGCTGAGATCAGGGCACTGTGGGGGCCATACCATCACTTCCAGGACTTCTTGGTCTTCTTTACGCTGAAGACAGTTCTTAATGACATTGGCTGTATGTTTGGGGTTGTTGTCCTGCTGCAGAATAAATTTGGGTCCAATCATACGCCTCCCTGATGGTATTGCATGATGGATAAGTATCTGCCTGCATTTCTCAGCATTGAGGACATCATTAATCCTGACCAAATCTCCAACTCCATTTGCAGAAATGCAGCCCCAAACTTGCAAGGAACCTCCACCATGCTTCACTGTTGCCTGCAGACACACTCATTTTTCTGCACCCCAGTTCCTATGTTTTTGTGCATAGTTGAGTTGGTTGTTTCCACGTCGGCAGTATGGCTTTTTGGCTGCAGTTCTTCCATGAAGACCACTGGTTTCTCCCAATGGATTGGTTCTGACTGGTTTCCAGTTCTGAGCACTGCACTGCTGTATTTTTCATCTGCTGCGCTAGGTTTCCTTGGCCAACCACCACATCTACAATCCTCAGTATTGCCCATTTTTTGTGCTTCTTCAAAAGAGCTTGAACAGCCCATCTTGAAACCCCAGTATGCTTTGAAATCTTTGTCTGGGAGAGACCTTGCTGATGCAGTATAACTACGTTGTTGTTGTTGTTGTTGTTGTTGTTGTTGTTGTTGTTGTTGTTGTTGTTGTTGTTGTTGTTGTTGTTGTTGTTGTTGTTGTCCTCACCTTAGAGTTTGGCTGTTCCTCACCCATTTTTAAGCCTCCTACACAGCTGTTTCTGTTTTACTTAATGACTGTGTTTCAACCTAAATGTGAAATTGATGATCATTAGCACCTTTGGTTTGGTATAATTGGCTGATCATACACCTGACTATAATCCTACAAAATCCCTGATTTGTGCAAGTGTACCAATACGAACTGATGCTGGTTTGAAGGCAAAGGGTAGTAACACCAAATATTGATATGTGTTAGTGATACAGCTGAGATAACAACATCTGACCTGAGGTAACAAGCTTTGCCTAGAAATTTTGCTATGTAACTCACAGCTATGTAACCATCCTAAATTATTAGCTGTTTTATTAGATGGAACTTTAGCTGTTACCACGAATTCTGCCACCTGGGGATTTATAATGAAGGAAGTTTATGGAGTTAGCTGGCTAACTTTTGCAATATTAACTTTGCATGCTAATATTATAGGCCTCACAAAAGCAGAGTAGTTCACGCTGACACTTATTGTCCTGGTTATTACAACTACATTCTGAGCAAGCCCTACCATCAGTAAAGGTATGACTAAGTTGTTAAGAGCAATTAAAATGTAAAACACTAAAGTGAACTAAGAATCTATCTGATGTTTAAGCTGTCACCGCCTTATCATGCCTATCACTGTAACAAAAAAGTGTTGTTGCCAGACCATAAAGTAAGAGTGGCCTTGAGATGTGATCGTATGGGTCCAGGGACTGAATGCCTTTTGACTGCACGCACTATGGAAAGAACTATTAAGAGAGCACACAGCACTTTCAGCCCTAATTGGTCAGAGTTACTGTAAGGGTCCAATTGGTGAGTGGGCTGAGGAAGAACTGAGCACTGACTGGCTGGACTCAGAGTGGGTGCAGTACTAATTGGGTAGGTTGTACAATGATAGGCTATGATTTTTGGGGGAAAGGGTTGTGTAATGACACAGCCGCTCTCCACAGAACTGTCTTTCATCAGCTCATTATTGCTGTGACTCACCCTGTTCAGCTAAAGATTCACAGCAGCATTCCTGTCACGCAAAAGACAGCCAAAAGCCACCTTTTGTTTCATAACTGAAATTCGTCATATAAGTATTGGTGAATACCTTCAAGCTTTTGGAAGAGATTTTGCTTTTATTACTCTTATTATTTAGGTTAGATATTGTAAATATAAATCCGAACAGAAAGCTTTTAGCATCAGGGAACTAATAAGGCAGCAATTATTTAAATACATTTTGAAACACACACACACACACACACACACACACACACACACATATATATACAGTACTGAGCAAACGTTTGAGGCAGGTGTGAACAAATGCTGTAAAGTAAGAATGCTTTTAAAAATATAAATAATAATTGTTTATTTTTATCAATTTACAAAATGCAAAGTGAGCAAACAAAAGAGAAATCTAAATCAAATTGTATGTAGAGAGTGGGCCCATTGGTAATTGATTTGGTAACTCACTCTTTTGCTATAAATATCCATTAGGTCTCAAATCTGATTTTGTGGCATATGCCTCAATCAGCCCCAATTCTCTCTCTCATTCCTTCTGTGTCTCTTGGTTGTTTGACAGATTGCAATCAGGAGCCGCTGCATTTAGACTGATCAGCTAATTGTTCCCTTTGTTTAATCACATTATCTTTGAGCTCAGTTAATTAAGTGCGATCAAGGAGAGACATACTATTGCATGGCATGCTTCTTGTTTGGTTGACAAGATGGTTACACAAGAGGTTCTTCATTTGGCTGCCAGTATTTGCCTTTTGTGTAATGGATGTTTTTGGATGCTGAATAGGCCAGACAAAAGCAATAATGGATGATTGAGAAGCTGTGTGTTATAACTATTTTAACCATATTGCTGTCTGTTGCTCTTCTCAAACTTTTTATTTGTCTATATCTGTGCCTATATGAATAAATGTGTCTACGTGTGCAACAGTAAACATACCAGCTACTATGGGTGTAGTGTCTGCAAGGGCTTGACAAATTGTTCCTACCTTTGAATTCCACAAAGCATCAAAGCTGAGAGCTTTCCTTCAGTGGTCACAGATAGTGACTATTTAGTTTTTTTTTTTTTCTCACAGCACAGCTCACTGCCTCTACACTTGCGTTGTCAGTGCCAGGTGTATGACCAGGATATGTTTGCCATACCACCTTCAGTCTGTTTGAATGTCTCCATCCATAATGCCTTATCTTCATCATTAATTCATTCTCATCTAAGGAAAAACCAATCACTTCTCCAATAATGCTATCAACAAAGTAGCTGCTAATTTTATGAGCAATACTTCATAAAGTATTTTAAAGCATGGCTCCATTCTTATTTCTTATTCTTTCTTATACTTTCCTTTTTCTGCAGCTGTATTGAAAAAACCTCACTACCTTCTCACATTCACAATTTCCTTTTTAAACTTAGCAGATATTTTACAATATTCCATACTATATATAGTATGATGTCTTTATGAGCCATCCAGCTGAAATATTCGTTGTTGTTTTTTCTTTTGAAATTCTCCCATAAATATATATTTTTTAATCACTGCACCGACTGTTTTATCAGTTAGTCTTACTTTGGCATACATTTAGACTCTGTATAAAGAATGGTAGTGAAAGGTATACCAAGTCCATTCTACTCCATAATATACTAGTCCATAATATGCTCTCACATACTAATAAAGTTTGCTCGTCAAAATTTTAAAATTCAGGAGTTAGAGAATAAAACATATCCAAGTGGCTCCAATCCTTCAGAGCTGCAAATTCTCACAGATGTATTAAGAAAAACAATATCCAAAATTGTTTTCCCTCTCATAGGCATAGTGTCAGGAGAGCAACATGTATTTTATGGTTATTTACCCTGCTCTCTTCTTTTATGGTCCCTTTTCATGCACCCAGATACACCCAAAGAGGGACAAATGGTTGCTCTCTCTCATAAACACCTCCAACCCTGTGATCAAAGGAGCAGCAGGCTTTTCAAGCATGGGAAGGAGTAGACCTTTATTCAGAAATTAAGACAAAGCACTTATGATGCCAATATGGATCTACATTTGGGGTTACCAGTTAGAAGTGGAATTTGGCGTGGTACGACCCTCTTTGTTCTTGGTAAGCTTTAAGGTGCCCCAAAAATTTAGAATCCTTTGACAAGCATGTTCAACCACAGAGGGCCCTCACCTCTCTCTCTCCCTCTGTCTCCTTCATTTGTGTGTGTGTATTTGTGTATGTTTGGGGTTGTGTCTGCATTTGTTTGTGCACTTTAGGGTCAATTTCCCCTTCTGCACCTCAATTATATTCACCTATACCCCAATCATATTCATATTAATAAGGTCCCATGACAACAGGAATGTTCCTCAATTTAACAAGAAAGCCATTAGTGTGCATAATGGCCTGTTCCTCTCTGTGAACTGGAAAACAGCTTTTTACAAGCATCACAATGACACCAAACATGCATATGATCATGTTTGTTGTCATTGTGATGCTCGTAAAGAGCTGAGTTTTCCAGTTGTTAAAGTTTCAATATAAGATTAAATCCAGGATAAAACTTCAGGCACTCCCCCAACATAAAATGAAGTATGGGAGGACCAGGGAGGAGGGGAGAGACCCTTCTTACGTTGGGCTTTGAACATGCCTCATGGCTTAGTCCTATTGCTTGGTCCTTCTGTGTAGAATTCCTGCTTAATCGCTTGCTCAAGTCTGTCTACCATCACTGCTGGAACTATTGCACTTTGGGATTTACTTTGCTTTTTGGTTTGGCTGCAGTTAGGAGTAGCTCCTTTGTTATTCCTCCAGGTAAAAGAGCATTGGCTGGGTAATCTCCTTTTCATTCATTTTGTGTCCTGATTATTTTTGTCTCTTCTTGTTTAGTGTTGTAATCATCAAATAAATATCTTGAAGCTAGTTCATTTGCAAGTGTACGCTACATATATTTCTGATAAAAGCTGATCCATCGGACTTCTTATTCTTATAAATAAACTTGGTTATTTAATTAATAGTTAATATTTATAATAGCAATTATTTAATTAAAACAATTTTAACTTATTACCTGTTGGTTAGGTAAGGAGTTTTCTAGTTAATGTCACTTGTGTTTAGTATTTAGAGTGCCGGACGTCAAACGAGGGCTTTAATTATTAGAACACCATGGATTCAGAGAATCGTTATTTTTGTTAAATCCTCACTTCCCTAGCAGCAGCAACAAAATGTGCCAAAAATATCAACAACAAAAGGTCCTTATCAGATTTTCCTTGTCCTAACACCAATTCCCAGTCAATAGAGGGATAATTGAATTCAGCTGTTATTAATGTCTTTCCCTTCTGGCTTACTTGTTTTGTTGCCATATAGAGTTGTATTTATGCTGTTGGGTGAAGCTGGTGGCCTACTGTACACTCCTACACTCATCTTATATTACCCCAGCACTCCAGTCCAGATATCCTCTCTAGTGCTGAGAGCAAAAATATGTCATAACTCGCCTTAATCACAATAGCCTTAAGTTAAAAAAAAAAAAAAACAATTTATGCCGGTAACATTTAAACAGAGGAATTTTAGTGTATTTCATGGATAATTCTTATCTTGCATTTCCACACCTCACTGCTCAAAACCACCTCTGATACAACTGGAAGGTTTTTATTTCTTATTTCCTCACTGGTGCATCAGTGCATCATTATACTTAATATAACATATTATTATTATTATATTATTATGCAATGCTTTGTCAGTACTTCCTCTCCACTAACACCAAATTAACTGAGTTCCTCGTTTAAATAATCCACCCCTACCTTAAGAGCATGCTGGCCCAATGCAGCTGTACCCTTCTGCAGGCCCTTTAACAGCAGACTTCTCTTATATTATTTTACAGCCATATTAAACCAGCACAAGCAATATTTTTCAGAAAAAGCCAGATCATACTCACAAATTAAAACATGTTTCCTGCACCAAAGATTAAACAGGACATTCTCAAGGCAAGAGCAATGAACTAAGTAGAAGCCACAGACATACTTGATGGTATTATTAGTCCCCAGACCTTTTGATTGACTGTTGTTCAATAACCTGCTCCCAAGGAGCCACAGTTCTGTAATTTTCACAAATGTATTTATTTATTGGTCAGATCCAGTACTTGTGCCTCCTTTCTGGATGAAGAGTTTCCTTTCCAGCTCATTATTTTGCTCTTACAGCACTTCAGTGATATTCTCCTTCTTACTCTGTTTACTGTTTGCCTCTAACTGAATTCTTTCCCTTCATTGGTTTTAAATCTATTCATTTCTCCTTGGTTTGCATTTTGTCTTGCCAATATACCTGCAGTGGGGATTTCCATGAGCTGTCTGGCATGACTAATGGGCTTCCACTGACCTGCTCCCAGAAAAAAGGGTCAATTTCCTGACACTTGACAAAGTGTTTCATGGCGGATGGGGTGATGGGACAATAAATTCCATGTCATCACTCTTTCTTCGACACCTATGCCTCATTGAGCTTCTTGCTGCTCTGTATTAATGCTGACTTGCCCTGGAGTTAAAGGACACCTCAAACAAGAACATACAATTTAGGGAAAGGGTTTGGTTGAATGCACTAAGTAATGAACAAGTAACTGACATTGTGTGTGCTCTGAACACATCTAACCAGTAACCATCACTAGGGTTTATGGCCACTGAAGAATGACCATGATATGGCTAACAAAGGCTTACTATGTAGGAATGACCTCTGTTAGAATAGATACTGTCGACTATTTAAAAAAAAAATCGGAAAATAGTACCAACTACAAATGGGAATACCAAGATGAACATGTTCCTCTTTTAGAAAAACTTTTCATTGAACATAAACAGCATGAGGTATAAGGACATATGGACTTTGGGCTTGATTAGACAATTAAATTATAGGAAACTATTTAATGAAATACGATGCATGTAAAACTGTCTGTCTGATTGCAGATCATTTTGGCCCATCCCTAACAAATATACCTGACTGAGAAAATGCTGATGGTTGCTCGTGAGCTTGTTACCCATACATTCAGCGTAGCGAGCCAAATACAATAAACACTACTTTTAAACAATGCAGCTTGTCACACCAGATCAAACGTTACAGAAACAACAAAACTGTATTCCTGAGAACATGTTCACTTGACAAATAAGATACATGACCAGACGTGTCTCAGTTAAATTTATTTACTGCCATTGGCCTTGAGGAGACAGCAAGAATAACACAGAGAACAGAGAGGGGCAGATCAGAGCTCACTGTGTGGATGTATTGATTTGCAGGAGTATTACTAATTAAAATTGGATTACAAAGAACTTACTGAATCAAGTAGTTTGGGTTATCTTTTGAATGCTCCAATATTCAGGTCTGATAGTGGATAGCCATTTGATGGTCCATAGTCATGGTGTTATAGAAGTTTTCTGAGTTGCCACAACACCTTGAAGAAATATCAGTTTATTCATTATGCCACTTCTTCAGAAACTCTCTCCCTTCAAACACCTGCTGCTTTTTTAATGGAATCTCATACACACAAGTCATTTGTTGTTCAGTTTAATGCAAATTGCCATTTTGGAAATCAAGTTGCTGTTAGTCATGCATATGTGTTAAATGATAAATGTAAAGTGGTGTTTTAACAGTGAAAAGACAACAGTGCTTTTAGTGTTTGCTGTGCTATGCCTCCTTCTGTCACTGGAGCATTGCCCTCTTCTTCTACCTCCCAACATCAGACTCGTAGGAACACATGTCAAGGTGGAAGAAGCAAAATGAGACAAAACAAATATTTTTTTTTTTCAGATATAATCATCAAATTCAGTTTTAAAACTTTAATGCAAAAAAATATAACAATGGTCATTACATTAACCTTCACTAGGTGTTGACAGTATTTCAGAAATAGATTGGGCATATTGTGTAATACTCATTTTATCCTGGTTCAAAGTTTCTGTAAGTCATTAAAAATGATCTGTGCCCGGGTTTGAGGGTGTGACAGCGTTGGGACATGCTGAGTCCTCCATCATGTGCTCTGATTTGTGCCCCTCTGGGAGAGGCAGGCCTGTCAGCCGAGGAACCAATTTCAGTTTGTTTACTCAGCATTTTTCTGCTTTGCTTTGTTACACAGGTTGGAGGCAGAGGTAGGAAAACTCATGGACTGTGTGCGTATGTTTGTGTGAGTTAGAATGTGTGTGTGTGTGTGTGTGTGTGTGTGCACCATCATAGCGGGAATGCTTCATATTTTGGTATTTCGTTTTACCTCCCTTCATGCCACGTTCTACAGAATTCCCACTCTCTCCACCCACAAGGTTACATTAAGAATCACTTGGGTCATTAAATGAAACATTGCCAGTTACCTTATAGTTATCAATTCTCAATTATAATATACAACCTTAAAATAAATGTGAGATTTTATGATAATGGATTACCACTTCTTCAAAATGACCACCAGAGAAACTGTTTTGCTGGAACTGCATTGCACCACAAGTCAATGGTCCTACCCAAGTCAGATTTACAAATGCTTTGGGTAGCATGTTCAAATGCTTTGATTCTTTCCTTTTCAGTGTAATCATGGAACACACCAACTGTTCATACCCAGCCTGTAGCTAGGGAGTTTAAAGAAATATTCTGTCCCCCTGGTGCTTGAAATGTACTTTATATTGTAATATTATCCACATCAACACAGAAGTATAAAGCTTAGTTGAGTGCAGTGGTGTTCAAACGGTCCTACAGTATGTAGGGTATGACTCATTAGTTTGCTCTGAGTTCATTTAGAACTTGGGAAGGAATTCTGTTTTCAGAAATAACTCCTGGGACTTTTCAAAACAAACTCAACTCAGGCATTAAAATCTTTTATCTGGACATTATTAGAGGAAAATAGCTTGAGTACTATGCAAAACATGTTACGGAAATGGAGTACAAAGTCTAACAAGAATCATAGATTGCGGATCCTGTCCACTTTTTACTCATCAAGGTTATAGACTGACCTATAACATTGATGGCTGATGGCTATAACATTTTTCCAGTGCTTGTAGCCACATGTCCAAACCGTATACATTTCTGCTCCATGCCTGAGGAAAACAGTAGAGTTTAGAGCAATAAACCCACCCACATCTGAGATACAATCAGTATTTTTAGACTAATCACATCACCTTGGCCAGCGCATGTATGGTAAAAGCTACAGTCTATGGGATAAGGTAGGGATTGACACTGAAAGACACTTCCATGACCTGTGCTCTGAGAATCTGACTGATGTCTAAGCTGCTACATTCCTAGCATGGCCATCAAGCTGCAGTAAGTGTTGCTCACAAATGAGAGAGTCTTGCTATCACTTGACATCTGACAGTCTGAGTTGTAAGACTACAATGACACATGGTATAGATGCACAGAGCAAATTAAGGATTTACAGAGCCAAATGTGATATCCTCTTTAACAAGGGTAATGGCATTAGAGGAGGAAGAAGCTGAAAAATGGAGGCACTCACGTATACAGATATAAAAGGAAGAACTGAGATGTGATGTTTAAGAGAGTAAAAATAAGTATCTCAGCTACATCCAATTCATATTTAAAATCTGACAAGGTCTGACAATCATCTTTTAAAGGAAAGTCTGGCTCTGTTATAAAAACTTGTTGTTGCTTGAAGAGCAAACTGCAGGTAACAACTCAGTAACTTTATATTACCTCATGCTGTTTTCCTGGCTTTAGTATTCTGCAGACTGTTTCAGTTATCCTTGGAGCATCATAATGGAGAACAAAAATGAGAAACACCCAGGGAGGGTGGTGGAGAGAGAGAAAAGGAATGGTTGACTCTTTCTTTATTAGCAAGATAAACAGTCAACTTGAAACTGAGAGTGAAAGAAAGAGGCAGGAAAAATATAGGCTGAATGAGGGAGGTTGAGGTAAGACAGGGAGAGGTATAAGGTAGATGAGTTGGATACACTTTTCTGTTTGCACCAGCTTATTAGTTACATTAGTTGTACCTCTTATGGGATCCTGGGTCTTGCCAGTTAGTAAGCGAGGTCTAAACCCTGTATTAACCCAAAGACATTCTCTGCTTACCAAACAACCCTGTACTGGTCTACTGGTATTGCACCAATGGCCACCTCAACCCCTCTCTTTTTCTGACACAGACACACACAGAAACACACAGACACACAGAAACACACACACACACACACACACACACACACACACACACACACACACACACACACACACACACACACACACACACACACACACACACACACACAGACTATCTGATACAGGAGAGAAAAGCTGGTAGCAGTTTAAATTAACTGAAGCATTAAATCAATAAGGCACAAGAGGCAACTGGCATGGCCAGGGCTGCTGATATGTAGAAGATGAAGCCAAGTAACTGCAATCCCCAGCTGTGCCAATATTCATGACATACCATGCACTCATTCTCTATTGCTTTCTATTGCTCTATAATATCCATTTTTATGGCTTCACAAACACAAGATATTTCAAGTTGTAAAGTGTGTTTACAAGTGTTTTACTGCATGTTATTGTACAATATTTAATTCTCCTGGCTTAATTCAGCTCCATTGGTTTTGCAGCATAAAACATCTTTATAGTTAAATATTAAGGACATTTTTTGTGTGTCACAGGCAGAAGCTATTTTGAGTTGTGAAGTCTGTTGCAGATATGTTTTATTGTACACCATTTAATTCATCTGACTAGTCCAATAATTGCCATGTGCAGGATAATATACATTGCTTGAATAGTTTGTCTATTCTGGACTTTTCCAGTGATCTGGATTTGGATAACAAGGTCATATTTTGCTTATTTTATATTTTGATAACTGTGCAAGTATGTTCCAGTACAGACATAGATTAATTGTAGAACACATACTTTAAACATTAATCTAGATTCGCAGCATTAAAAAATCAATCCTTAATAAAGTTTTATATAAAGAATGAAATGACATTGATTTGGTCAGTTCAGAAGCATAAACATGTATGGCATGCAAGGCTGGGGTAGTCAGTTTCAAACCCAATATCACATCAGCAGAGGTGGAGCAGGGGCACAGAGCACTGCATCTGCTCAACGGGCCATGCAGTCTGTTTTGTTTTACCTCATATTGACAAAACAAGGTTGTTCACTAATTTAATTTTATTTGGATGTCTGTGTATCATGGAATTGTTTGATCATAATGGCCACATCTACTGTCATGTTACAGGACCAATTTCAATTTTTTTTTTTCACCGAAAGTACATAAATGTACCTGATAAATCTGACAGATGAGCCTGCTGTTTGGCAGGGAGCTTTCTTGAACAAAGTTTAGGAAAAGTAATGTTCAAAGTGACTGGAATGGTCATTGTCTCTGTAGCACTGAAAATTAACAGCACAACAAATAAACAGGAACCTTGATCTCCACCTGGGCTCTACTGCTGCCCAAACTACACTGACCCCTCTCTGCCTGTCTGCCATTGTACAATGACTGATTGAAGCATGACTCATCACTGAGCAAAACATTGTGCAAATTTGTGCTGGGGAAGTTTATGCTGGAGTAGTCTTGGGTCCAGGCACAGTTTTTCATCGCCACTTATGGAGCACCTAAGCCACCATGTATAGGCAGACACTGATGGCGTTATCTGATGCTGCGATGAAATGTGGGTGACTTAGCCATCACCAGTTACAAATTTAATATTGCTGAAGGTATCAGTCCAGATATCTTGGGTGAATTTTAGCTGCTTGTACCTGCATGAGTTTATTGTTAAGAGAAAAATGAGATGTTATATGACACTGGCTCCTACCATTGTTAGCTGTGGATGGTATTGTTCCAGCATGTGAATTGTTCTTGTGTTGACATTGCTGGCAGCCCCTTGAGATGCAGCATAATTTTCCATCCTGACGTCCTGGGAGGGAGGGTCTGTATCTCATCGTAACTAGGGTTAACTGGGTGTGCACAGTCTACCTCCATGACAGTGCACAGGAAATGTCTCCCTCTTACTCATTTCTGTGCATGTGATGTTTTGGAGTTTGGTGTGAGAAGAAATAGTGACTCACATTATGCATTTTTGAGAGGGCACACTCATTTCTTCTCTCCTGGCTCTCTAATAAGTTTGTAGCAAAAAAGCATGAATTGTGGACATGATTGGCCATTTCAAATTGGAAGAAAATAGTGTTAAAACTAAACTCCATTATCACAGACAAAAATGGGATTTCCTGATTTGATTCAAAATGTTCTGGTACAATGACTTTTGACTTTTACCCACTTTTTTGTATCGAAAAAAGGAGGTACTGAACAAATTCAGCTGGGAAATTAATAAGCTATTTCAAGATTGGTTAATAATTTGTAATTCAACCTATACTAGAAATGAAAGTCCCATTGTAGTGCTGTCCCAAAACATCCTTTACATGTCCTTTAAAAGCTAACTTGCATTAGGTCAAAATGTCTCCAAATTTGCCTCTTGGTGAATTTTTCCATATTTTCATGAATGATTCCATGCAGCCTACACTGTTAATAAAATACACATAAATATAAATTTGATTATTCATGCTGGCATATTTTTGCAGGTAGGTGACACTAGTCCCTTTTACCCATGCATCATTGAAGGCTGGAGCAGAATGATCTATATAGGCCTTTGGAGGGTAGCATAGCCATGAACACTGCAGTTTGGAATTTACACAAAAACAAAGATTGTCTTGTGTGGTGAACGGCTTTTATATTAACCTTTCCCCATGAAATTGCCAAATGTCCTCTGTCAGTGATGTAATTCTGAGCTGAAAGGACTTTCATGGATGGTAATGTGTGCCTTACATTATTATGCACCTGCATTCATCTCTCAGGACAATTCATGACAACTTATTTTGTCAGTAATTCAATAAACTGTGAGGTTAAAACTTTAACTTATTCTCAAAAATGGTAAATACAGGGAAACTTTAAACTAAGTACAACAATTAAAGTTAAGCATTGGATCTGCAATACATAACCTAGCAAAAACTATTGCACTTTTATGCCTGAATATTTTATTTTCATCACATCATTTTTTCATTGCAGTTTCTTAGCAAGATATATTGTTAGCACTGCCTCTGTAGGCCACTGGAGGAATAAACACATGCTCACAAACAAGCAATAGACCACAGTCTTACAGGAGAGCTGACATACTGAATGCAACACAATTTCAGTATTTAAACATTTTCACAAAACCCTAATGCAAGCGGTAATTTGAAAAAATAAATAAATAAAAATAAAATAATGATATTCACAATTATTTCTACATCTTAATCTGAACATTGCCATTGAAATATAAAACATCAAAGAGGCTTCCCAATTTGTTAGAGGTCTATTTTACTTCATTGGTGCTCTGTTTGCTGTTTTTGATAATTAGTTGCCGGAAACCTAAGTGATATTTCTGCAACTGCTAATACATGTAAATCCAATTCCCTAGCATTCAGACCTACATTTTCCAGTTTCGTAACACAACACTATGACTGCTGTTTTTAGTGTAAATTTATATGATTTTCTCCTCTGTAAATGTGCAATTCTTCAGTTAAATTACAGTGAAGTCTCTTCTATTCCCTGCATGAACTATGTTCTACCATGCATGTTCTTTTATTTCCTTAAGAACTGCTTTGGATATTCTGCACTATCAGTTCTTGACTGACCAGGTTTGCTTATAAGCTCTTGCTCCATCATGGATGAAGTGAAACTATTAGTAAAACTGTACAAGATAATTCATATTGATTGGGATGGTTGGTACGATTGGGTTTTCCTTTTGAGCCCAGTTTTTATCTACTTAATCTGATAGCAACATCTGTTAATTTGAACCCAATTAAAAGACAAATGTGCAGGGCATGGTATACAGACATATTCTTGTATTTCTGCCAATAGAACATTCTTATGCCCAGAAAGCCCCACAAACATACTTGTCAACCATATTGACAGCTGCTGTGTCTTTGGAATCTGCTGTGCATCCGTTCAGCTTTGTAGCCATGGTGCTGGATGTCTGCACACCTGGTGCACAGCTGGATCAGACAGAGGAATCATTATTGAGTAATCAACAGAATAATACACTGCTGACCAATAATGGCAACATTTTCCCCTTGAAATAGGGTGTCAATTGTCTGTTGCTCTGCAGGAGTATTTGGTAAGGCATGATGTGGGTGTTTTACTCCATGCCATTAGCTGTGCTACAGCAACAAGGTAGCAGAAGGTAATGTACATGTAACATACTCTTGTTGTCAGCATCATATTTTAAACGTTCCTGTAGACAAGATCACTGAGGGCAATAACTTCGAACTATATGCAATTGAAGTCATTATTCTATTGAAGTAGTGTGAGATAACTGAGACTGTGCAAATTGGATAGGGTCACATTAATTGACCCATACATTTGGTATCATTCTGATCACCAGAGACGAATTCATATTTCACAAGCAACACAATATATATGTATGCAGCTTGGTGTCATTTAGAACAGACTGAATTCAGGTTGTGAAATATTTGTTCTCACAGAACAGACCATCTTTAGTATACTATTATTACACACATACCATCATTGCAAGTTATAATGTTGTTTCACTCTGTAATCAGACCCATTGCATTTAAAAAATGGGGGCCAGGTTATATAAATAAATGGAATAAAATAAGTATCACTGTTTGGAATGATGTTTTTTTGTTTGAGATACAGTGGCTTCAGAAAGTATTCAGATCCCTCCATGTTTTGCATGCTTTATTGAGTTGTAGGTGTAATTAAAAAAAAAAAAAATCACTCAATAAGCCATAATGACAAAGTGGAAACATGTTTTCTGAAATGTTTGTAATTTATTATAAATTAAAAACTAAAATCTTTCATTTACAGACGTTTTGAGACCCTTTACTGTGGTATTCCAAATTGTGGTCAGGCACATCCTGTTTGTCTTAATTATCTTTGAGATGTGTCTCGAACTTGTTTGGAGTCCACCTGTGGCAAACTGAATTGATTGGACATAGTTTAGAAAGGCACCCACAATTCACACTGTCAGGACAAAAACCAAGCCATGAAGTCCAAAGAACTCTCTGTAGACCTCTGCGATAAAATTGTGGTGAGGCGTAGATCAGTGTAAGGGTATAAAAGCATTTCTAAAGCTTTGAATGTTCCCAGGAGCACAGTGGCCTCAATAATTGTGAAATCAAAGAAGTTTAGAACCACTGGGACTCTTCCTAGAGTTGGCATCTGGCCAAACTGAGTAAACTTGGTCAGAGAGGTGACCAAGAACCCAATGGTCACTCTAAGAGTGCTTTGGAATTCCTCTGCAGTGATTGGGAGAACCTGCCGGAAGGATTACCATCTCAGCAGCACTCCATCAATCAGGCCTTTATGGTAAATTGGCTGGACGGAAGCCACTCTTGGGTAAAAGGCATATGACAGCCCACTTGGACTCTGAGAGCATGAGGAAATAGATTCTCTGGTCTGATGAGACAAAAATTGTTCTCTTTGGGCAGAACTCCAAGCACTATGTCTGGCGAACACCAGGCACTGCTCATCACCTGGCTAATACCATCCCTACGGTGAAGCATGGTGGTGGCAACATCATGCTATTGGGGGTGGTTCTCAGTGGCAGGGACAGGGAGACTGGTCAGAATTGAGGGAAGGATGAATGCAGGCAAATACAGAGAGGTCCTTGAAGAAGACTTGCTCCAGAGTGCACATGACCTCAGACTGGGGTGATGGCTCACCTTTCAGCACGACAATGACCCGAAGCATACAGCAAAGACAACATTGGAGTGGCTTTGGGACAAAACACTGACTGTCCTTGAGCAGCCCAGCCAAAGCCCAGACTTAAACCCCACAGAACATCTGTGGAGAGACCTGAAGATGGCAGACACTTCTCATCCAATCTGTCAGAGCATGAAAGGATCTGCCAGGAATAATGGGATAAACTTCCCAAATCCAGGTGTGCAAAGCTTGTAGAGACTTACCCAAGAAGACTCCAATCTGTAATTGCTGCCAAAGGGGCTTCTACAAAGTACTGAATTACGGGTTGGAATACTTATGTAAATGAGAGATTTCAGTTTTTGATTTTTATTTGCAAAAATTTCTAAAAACATTTTTTTTACTTTGTCATTATGGGTTGTTGAGTGTTGATTGATGAGGTAAGAAGCTCATCTACATCTCAGCACAATTGGATGAAGCACTGATGCGCTCAGAGTTCCTCCCTGCTCCCTTGTGTGAGACGGCTCAAAGGTGCTGGGGAGGAGTGATGCGGCCTGCGGCCCGCAGCAGTGCTGGAACAGGGCTAACAAGGAGTGGGGCATGCAGTGCAACAAACAGCAAGCGTGCCAGCAGAACTGGCAGGTGTGTCGGGCCCTGTTTGTCATGGTCATCCTCTGGCACAATATGGGAGAGAGCAGATGTGAAAAGCTGAAAAAGAACAGAGAAGGGGACACAATAGAGGATGAATGTGAAAATTAAGAGGATTCAAAGAGCAGGAAAGGGGATTTTAAGGCAAGTAACATTATGGTGGATGGAAGAATCACGGTATTCAATGGAAATAAATCAATCTTGCTCCAGCATTAAGCAGCTATACTAGTTTTTTTTCTTTTGTATTAGAGCACGTATTAGTACACGTAAAAAAACGTATTAAAAATGCTTGAATGGCAACTTGATTTTGGCTTGAGTGCATTTATTTATTTCTGCTTATGTTAAAACACTTTTAGGGTTTATCATAGTCAAACACCAACACACTATACATACAGAAAACATCCACAGCTCAACTGTGTGAAGTGTCAAAATAATGACTGGTTGCTGTCTAATGAAGTCTTTCAGAGTTTTAGCTGTCGATGTTACCTTAAGAACTGCACACTACTGCTGCCTCTGGAAAACCAAGACCCATTCTCACTATCAGCAGAACTGCTGTTGTCAGTCAGAGTAACAAACCAAAATCGTATTATCAACAGATCCATCATGAGGACATAAATCTCAATGTTTTCTGAGCATAATTTGACGGACCCAAATCCCTAACGTTGACAGAACCTTGATGGTGACCCCTATCATGCTATTTCCAGAGCTGCCATGGCAAACAGATCCTCACCATCTTCCCCTCCTCTGCTGCATCCTCCATAGAAAACCATGTTCTATGAAAATGAACACCTTCATGGCCGAGTGACTTTGGGCCTATTATTACTGAAGGTCCACTTTATCATTTACTTTTGTGAGTTGGTGCTCTCTTGTCAACAGAACCAGGCTCAGTTTATTTTCTCCCTGTTGGAGCCCAGCCAGTCTGGGAGATGCTTTACAAGCATTTTTCAGCAGTGCTGGGAAACTGCCAGCTCTGTAGGAGGGCAGCTTTTGGGTGAACTTCATAAGATTCAGGTTAAAGACTCTTATTGGTGTGAATTCAGATATTAAACTGGAGAGGACAGTCTTGTTGGTGGATGATATTGTGGGCAGAAGAGAGAAACTGTGAGCGTGTGTGTGTATGTGTGCTTGCGTGTGTGCATGTGTATGTGTGTGTGTGTGTGTGTGTGTTTGTATTGAGAGGTACAGCTTCTGATTTAAATTGCTAGAGGGGATAAAACTGAAATGAAATATGAATGTGAAAAAACAGGTAATTGGAATGAGGCCCTGAACTGAGCTTGATGCTTGTCAGTTCTTTGGCTTCTCCATAAAACACATTTCTGTTTCTTTAGCTTTCAAGCAGGGCTGAGAAGTCACTGTTTACTCTCTGCCTGCAGGGCCTCCTGGTTTCAATTAAGGATCTGAGAGCTGATGAGGCTGTTGATCACAGGTTCTGCACCAAGGCATACTGCTGATTGTACCATGCAAGCACATGCTGAGAGGCACCTCCTTGGGCACCTGAGGGCACATGGAACTGGTTTCTGTTTGTGTAGGTTGAAAGAAACATGACTATTGACAAAGTGCCTCCCCACAATTGCTTTGCGACAAACACCCATCTGTGTAGAAAGTCTCTTAGCTCTTGAACAGTGATATTCCTCTTTGGTCATTTGAAAAGGGATGCCCATAGGTCTCCGAATGCGGTCAAAACTGGCCTTGTCCTATCAGAGGCATGAGTGGTGTAGGTTTGTTAGGGTTCCTTGAGTTATCACTGCATTAGTTCCTGATGACATGCTAAGTGACCATAGGGTCATCAGCATCAGAAGGATGCACCTGCCCTGTGCTAGCTCTCCTGTTGTACTGTGTGAGAACAGAACTGAAGTATGCTAAACACTCACTTTCTTGCAGCTGAATGCAATGTAGATGTGCAACCACTTCAGCATCAGTGGTCTTTAGGTGTGTGGAACACATTGCTAAACTGAAAAGAAGCAGGAAATTCCAACATGAGAAGGAAATCATGTTGACACACATTTTGATAAGCAAAAGCAGCCTGTTGGCTCATGAGTAATGGCTCATGACCACAGCTGATCAGAGCTGGAGAGAGACTGGTCTGCAGCGTCAGATGGGCATATGTTTCCTCCTAACGTGGCGGGGGTGAGGTACAGGCATAAAGTGTAGGGTATAGTTTATTGGCAGTCAGGAGGGTGAACACTTGAGGATGTCCAAACATGAGAGATGAGCAGAGGGATGCAAGCCCATCTCTGCAGAGCAAAAGTGAGGAGCAGGGGTGAAGGAGAGCCTGCTGTGCTGTCTGCTTCAGAGGAAATGGACAGAATGATAACACCACACAGCAGCTAATGAGCCGACAGAGCATATCTGTCTACCGCTCTGGATCTTTGCTTTTAATTACCAGTGCTCACACTCCATGTTAATCTTGTTATTGGTTCAGATGCCCTTGTGAAAAAAATATGTGTCAGAAAGGTACTTGTTAGTGACAATTACAATGGCCCTTGTTGTGATAATTACTGTAAAATCATATTCATTAATGACAGGATACATGCAAGAAGGAAGTTTGTCTCGGTAACAATTGATTCGTCTCGGCAAGAGTTTACAAGATACAAGACAACGCACAATGCTGCTGCAGGAGGATCACACACAGACAGGCCTATTAATGGCATACTTTATCATCTTCCTGAATCAGGTGCTCATCATTGACACTAGTGGCCCCTGTCTTATGGCATGTGTCCTTCGGCCCCATTTCCTTTTGATTGAAATAATCTCCCACCTTAGCTGATTACCCAAGCCAGGGCATGGCAGACAGAACCGAGTTCTGACTACAAAAACAAATAAACACGGGAGAAAATCACATAAGCTAAAAATTACATCAATAATTCATCAGAACCCTAGCATTAGGGATGAAGCAGAGAAAGGAGATAATATGAGTAGTTTGCATAATTGGAAAAGGGGGTGCCCATGGGGGGATGAATCGTTTTCTTTCTTCTAATGGTTACTTCCCTGTAGAGGGGGTGATTGCTTAAGGAACATGTTGCCTGGCAAAGTCTGCAGGCCCAGGGCTCACACCTGTAGCATAACCCACAGAAATGTCTGTGCATTGGGAGATCATTTGGATGGAGTCTATAGCCTCCTTCCTCTGTAGAACCATGCTGCTGAAGTACCTCCTGCTTCCTGCTACCAAACCACATGCTTACTGTCTCAACAGTTCCATGCACCTGAGAGTGTTGTTCAGTTCAAACTTAAGAGTACATACTTCTCAGCATGAATGCACAGAAGTACAGAAAATTGGAATGGGATGAACTTTGTTACAAGCTTGGAGCCATAACCTTAAACCGCTGCTGGGGCTATCCTGAGAAATCAGGTAATCCTGTTTAAGGAAACAGGAACAAGTCATTAGCTAGTAAATATAAGCATGCAACTTATAAGTATTTTATTTACTTACATTTTAAAAATAGTCAGTTTTAGTTACATCTAAAGGTTACTAACATAGATACTATAGACTGATATACATGTTTTTATCAAAAAGAATCATACTGTTTTTTCCACCTGGGAGCATAGGTCAGTGCATACTCACAATGTGGCCAAATGAATTACACATCCAGGCTCTCTATCAATACTCATGCAACTCCAATCACAAATCATGTGCAAAAATGTTAACATGTGCCACAGACTTTGATAAATCTGGCCCTTATTTTATGGCAATATACAATATGGGACAAAGTGTACCTGTCCACTCTGATGTTATCCTATTCTCCAGGAAGTACCATCAACTCTCCAATTCCTCCACCCTCTTTATTTTCGTTAGCTATGATCTTTGCCTGCATCATTCTTGCCCTATTTTTTTCTCCTTTGTTGTAATTTAATATTTTTTCTCTCCCGTGAGAGTCTTTCCCTATCTGCCATTATGTGACTGTTTTCCAGGGTATTATTGTAACTCCTATATGTTGTTATGTTACAGTGGGCCCTGTGTTTTATGTGGATAACAGTTCCGCTGCTGTATTGTTTGCACTAGCCACGGAGCCTTGTGTACCTCTACTTCAGAGAAATAGACAGAGGTTGAGAGGAGTTTGTGATGATTTACATGGCTGTATTGATTGCATCTTCTGGCTCTGTTCAAGGAACGGTCATTTCAGTGCCGCAGTCTCTCATCTTGTATGACTTCCTCAGCCTTGACTGTTTGATCTCCGACCAGGTAGCTGTCTGACATACAGTCAACAACCTCAGCATGTAAAACAGTGCATCAGGCAACTGCAACATCACATTCTATTGATTGATAACATCTTTTTCATACAAGGGACTATATGACAATGGGCCTAAATCAAAGTTTCTGTTTAGAGAATAGTGAACTGCATTCCAACCATAAGTCAGCATAAAGCACTACTTATGTTTTGTCATACTGCAACACAGAACTGGTCACAGGGCCCTGAGAAAGGTGAAACAAGCTTGTGCTGCATTTCATATCACTTCTTTGCCTAGGGGGTTAAGGGTCAATGGCAGGCAATGGTGGTGGTGGTACTAGAAGCTCATAGTACCACTAGGAGAATGAGTTACACTGCAAAGTAATATTTTAGTGAGATATAGTGAAATAGCAGCAGATTACACCTTTTAAATTCTGCAAGAAATGTCAGAACACATTTTAAATCACTCATAAACTGTGGGAAAAAAGCTGTGGGGCACAGAAAAAGAGTAAAAAAGCTTACACATTGGAAAGGGATGCAGCATCTCATGCAAAACAATCATTTCTCATGGGGAAATTAGTTATGCTTGTGTGTCAGAATGTGTCTGCTAATGTAGGGACTGCATGTGAGTATGTAGAGATGGAGCACTCCAGTGGTGAAGATTTAGATGTCTTATTCACTTTTCATTTTTTTATCATTTGAGAACAGGATGAAAGAGTGGAGGCAAACAAAGGTTTTCCTTTTATGACATACTGTTGGGTGCTCAAACGTTGACTTTTATAGTCTTTTCTTCATCCGCCTGCAGCGCACGGCTTGATGTGTGACCTTGTGTCATGGCTTTCTCATTTCACACAGATGATGCTGAGTAATACACCTGGCAGAGTCGCACAGGCCAGCACTGGGGAGCCTGATAAACTGCTGTTTGGGATCATACAATAAGAGCCTATACTGTCAATTCCCCAAGGAGACATGATGCAAAAACCACAGATCAGCTTGTTCTGCCAAGGGTCCAACAGCAGTGCTACAGATTCACCACTTCCTCCACTATAAATATGCTATCTATCTATCTATCTATCTATCTATCTATCTATCTATCTATCTATCTATCTATCTATCTATCTATCTATCTATCTATCTATCTATCTATCTATCTATCTTTATTTATTTAATATCATATTAGATGTATCACTATGACATATGGTAATTTCCTATACTTTTCCCTAGATGATCTTAAACACAAACATATGAAACTTGTTACATAATTATGATTACAGTAACAATAATGTTAAACTCTGATTTGCCCAATAAACGCATGTCAATGCCATACACTTTGATGGTTCAGTTAGCAATGGTTCATGGACACATTTTATAAGAGGCTCGCGGTTAAAATGAAATCAGTAGGAATTACAAGAGTCATTACAGGGTGGGTTCAAAATTGGTTGTTTGCAGAGCAAGTGAGCGGAGCGGACATCATTTGGCCCAAGTGGGGTTTCACAAATGTGGAGCATCAGTCTTTTTTCCACTACAGTTTTGCTCCAGTAGCACTCACTTTCGAGTTATGGGTATAATATGAGAGCAAATTCTGGCGAGCATGCTGCCCCCCCTCTTCTAACCCACATATCAAGCTATTTTCCATGGATTCATGGAGTTTACAGAAAAAAAAACAAAATGTTGGTTTATGGAGAAAATCCCTGCATGGTAGTCCTTTCCCTTTCATTATTGTATATAGTATGTGTAGTACAACTGTTTTTTTTTTTTTTTTAGTAACAATTTATTATCAGAATTGAATAGCCTATGACCTGTTTGAAAAAATAAAAAAAAACTGTCCATATTGAAGAAACAGTATTTAATTGTTCTGCTTTAGATGTAGAATGATACATATAAGAATGGTTAAGAAGGCTGGGGTTACATGATGACGTTTTAATGTTGAGGGTATGAGCAGAATGCTCTTTATTGCTATGTGTTAACTTTTATATTATTTGGAGAGTCCCCTCTTTTAATATATGCGATGCTAATACACTGAAATGTTCACTTGAATAAGAGAATGTGTTGCTAAGCAGAGACAACTCACTGAGCTCTGCCTGAATGTATGGACTGAAGGTAATTCCTTTCTCTCAAACAAAAAAAAAGTTAAATGAAGCTTAGGTAAAAAACAGTTCAGAAGTTCACAGCCCCATGTAGAGGAAACCACTCTCATTTAACCCCTAAAACGAGGAAAATAATCACAAAAAATTCTAAGCAAACTAAATAGATGTAAAATAAAGCATAAAAAGGTACTGCATAAAAGGATTAGGATTGCTGTGGTCCAGAGATGCCAAGTGAGGGCAACCCAGTGAATTATGTGATAACGAGTCACTCCAGGGGAAGGAGAAGGTGTGTCATGACTTTAAAGTGAAGTAAGGGGCAGTAATGGATGGACTAATGGAGGCTGCATTTACCCTCATAAAAACCTCATTTATTGGTTTGCCTTTTTCCCTGAAAGATCATTTTCTCTTTATGAAAGGATTCATTCATATTTGAAACAACTTTAATGTTTCCCCATTACAAAAAGACAGCAAATGGGCAGTATAGCAAAGTGCATTGATACTACCTAACTGACATATAAGTTATTTTTATTAAAATGTTATTTTATCTGTTTCTTTTTTGCATTTTCTATGGGGAAATATGCAAGCAAATGATCTTCCCCTTTTGCTTCTCTTGCACTCTGGCTGAGATAATTTATGCCAGGTACATAAAAAGTATGATATAGTAGATGATCTGAGATATGAACTGAGAAAGTCTGGAAATATTACAAATTTTTACAAGTGCAATCAATTAAGAGTGTTAGGCCTTTTCTGTACAACAGGAGTTTAGCGAGTTTAGTTCATTCACCACCAGGAGCAGTCCAAGGAATAGTCAGCTTGGCAAAAGGTGGCACAGTGTGTATGGTTTGCGCTATTCATTCAGTGTTAACACATTTTAGTGTTCAGTTGTTAAGTGTGTGCTCTGCTACCCATGATGCCACCCTTGTGTTGCAATTAGAAATTTCTCTTACACACAAAGTTCTCTAAAAGGAGATAAGAACATGTTCATGACATCAACATGAAAGGGCTTATCTGTTATGTTATGAACCACAAACAACACCCATCTCAACAGATTCTGGTAAGGGGAACCACTACAAATTTTAAATTTCATGCTGTAGACCCAGGTTTAATTCCTGGTGTGAGTATCAAAAATGTTTCTAAAATTGTTTGATATTAATATAAATGCTGCAATAATAATAATAATAATAATAATAATAATAATAATAATAATAATAATAATAATAATAATAATAATAATAATAATAATAATAATAATAATAATAATAAAATAAAAATATATTGTTTTGTGTGTCTCTGCATGTCTGTGTACAATATTACATTGCAAATAAGCAACACACTTGGCCACTGTAATTGATACCCTACCAATGCATGAAACTGTGATAATGGTGAGCTACCACTTGGGGACTGGATACTTACTGAAATACTACTAAGAATAGGAGCAATGTCCAAACATCTGAATGTCAAACATCCAAATGTCCAATTAACTGTGCCATTGTGTTTACTTTCTTCAATGTTTTATCCATCTTTTTTTATAAAAACTAAAACTGCAGACATATGAGGAACAGTGGCAGGTCAGAGGAGACGGTCTGTAAAGAGTCTGGCATGGATAGGAGTAACCCCTCCAGTTCCCTACCTGAACTTTGAACGTTTCCACAGCCCTTTTTTTGTTTTATTTCTACATTCTCCCGCACACATTACATTGATTGTCCTAGTCCATTTGGTAGAAAGACCATTATCACATGCACCTTAGGATGTAAGGGGCAGAGTCATAGCAAGTCACATCAAGTGACATAACCAGTAATGTTAATGTGTGTCGTAACAATTAGTCATGCATGCATTATGTCACTGTAATGGAATATGTCATAAACTGAAAGGCACTGTCATGACAAAATGCTTACTATAGCTACAACATGTGTATTAAAGCATTATGAAGGCTTTATGACTTTTATGGCTTTATAAGTTTAACCATTACCATTCTAATCATATAAATCTTATATTTTAAGAAACCTCCATTACAGAAATTTATTATAGAGAACTAATGTTTGTTCATTAGTTATTATAGTATTAATATGAATTTGCCAGTAGATATCCATTTATGCTTGTAAATAATGGTTCCATAAATCAGTATCTTCACATTTAAATCTAATAAACAGCTTCTTTTTCACTGTCTCCTTTTAATGATGGAGCAAGATACTTATAAGTAAAGAATCACTGACTTTTAATTATGAGCTAAGAAACATAGTCAAGATAAAATAGTTATCTTTTATCTTATCCTTTTATCTTTTTCTTCATACTATATGAAATAGTTCTTCACAAAGTCTGGACTGTTGTCTAGCCTTCTCCCATCTGAAGGCATATGTTGTCTTCCTCCATCCTTACCAAACACCACTGGCATACTTTTAACAATCGCAAACTGAGAAGCCCATATTACCCCACGCTTGGAATCCCTTCACTGGCTACCAGTTATATCCAGAGTTCATTTTAAGATTTGTGTAATAAAGTATAAGGCATGAAACTGTACAGCCTCTGATTGCATTGGCTCTTCTGACCCCAGATGTCCCCAGCAGTTGCTCACATCTTCTGTTTACAGACTACTATAGACATCAGGAAGGTTGTCACTGATATTTCAATTAGTGATTCTCATTAATTGTTTTGTTTTGAGCAATGTACTGCAAAATTATTTCAGTTAACGGAGCAATACCCAGTTAGGTCATGTAAAAATTATAACTTTTAAAGTGTGAGTCTAAAAACAAAATAGAAATCAATTTGATAGTCTGGCAGGTTTAGCTAGGTTTGGCAGGGCATTCAGTTTGACTGTGGATATCTGTGAAAACAGTTTTTAGTTCTCCCACAAACCATTAACTGCATGCAATGGTTAAGACTTGAAAAAAGTATCAGTAACACTTGAAAATGTAAACTCTTACGCCTGCTGGGGCATGAATGGTAATGGTGTTAGCTATAACAGGTTGCTTCTTAAAGTTGCTTCAGCTAAAACTTTTTCTCCTTTTTTCCAGCAGGTTTGAAATATGTTTATCATCATTTATTAATTTCCCCATTCCCCCCCAAGTAAATTACTTTGAATTACAGACTCAAAAGACCAGATTAATAGCCATATTCCTAAAAATATTATTTTAAACTTCAAAAAAGTGTACTTGCTTTTTCCTCATGAGTGAACTTAAAACCAATAGAACCATAAAAAGAGAGAAGGGTAAAGGCATTTTGTGCAGTGCCTCATTAGGTTCTCTCTCTGATGTGTTTGGTTTGCTCATTAGTCTTCTTTTTATAAACAAATTGATTTCTTGCCATAGTCAGCACCTCAGTGGGCTACAAGTGCTATAGTGCACAATCACTTTAAATGCAAGGCACACACACACATGCACAAACATACATCTCATATCCACACTTAAAATCTAAAAAGTTGAGGCATTATTTATAGACTGTTTATATTCACTCAAATCTGTGACATTGAGCACAGTCTGTTTCCTTGAAGAATGAAAGGACTTATAAAAAGGAGTTACAAAAAAGCTGTTTCTTTTCTTAGTCAGTTTTGGCCAAGAATATTAGACAAAATAATCAGATAAAATATTGTATATTATGTTTCAGCATACACTGAATTAAGAAATTATTTAATTTCTAATTTAGTACTTAGCCTGTGCACTTTGCACTGCTTTACACACAGATATGCGTTGTGGGTCTGCTAAGCAGTTTGGGCACTGCGACATGAGTTCTCAAAGACTCTCAACAGACCATTCTTGATGAAACTGTCTGCTCACATCCTAGATTAAAATTCAGTTGCTTTAATGGTGCAGGCCTGTTACATGTTGAAATAAACACCACATTTCATGATCCAGACGTTTGTGGTTCTTAACGCCTGCCCTTTTTCATGATATGAGTCCTTACAGTTCCATGCCAAAATCACCCTAGGAAAAATCCACAGGTTGAGCTGTCTTCATCACTGATGTTTCTAACAAATTTGCCTTTTGAATCTCTTTCATTGAGGTCTTGTCCTAATTTTTAAACACAATGTTGAATATTAATAAAAATAAAAAAACAGGCATTATTATGATTATATCTACAGAACTACATTCTGAATTGAAAAACACCCCTTTCCAGTTTCTGTGTGTTGTTAATTTCATTACAGTAGTGTGCTTAGAAAAAAATCATAAGATTTGGAACATTCATGCATGATATATCCTAATTTCTGAAAATCCAGTAATGAAGACATTATGTGTGGCCTGGGGTTTAAGGGCATACAATTCATAAGTGCATAATTATTGGTATAATTCTGTAGAACTAGGGAGAGAGGGTGCATAAAATAACCAGAAGGATTTTCTGCAGTTGAAAGTTGGCACTTTTTTCCCCTTTTGTCTATTTGCACATGGAAAAACCCTGAACAACTACACCCCTTTCATTTCCAATAATGTTTCAGAAAAGTGACAAAGAATGAAGATGACGGGCAGGGTAATAGACTACCGTCTCCAATCATGAGACCCACAGATGGACACTTTAGGGGGATATGAGTTCACACTATTTAATGCAAAAAAGACAGGCTTTGGGGAATTGAAAACTACAAACCATAAAGCGGTCCCTTTTAGGGCCGGTTGACTGAGAGAACCCAGAGGTAATAAAGGCACAAATAACAGGATGAATATGGGTCCAGCCTGCTGGAGATAGTTACATTCAATTTAAACAACTGTGTGGCATGAATTATTCACTGCGAGACTGTGCAAGCATGTGGCCGTTGCAAGGAACCATTGGATAGAGGATTAGAGGCTTATGATAAATTGAAGGTTTTTCAACATGGTGTGAGGCAGTAAAAAAAGGTGTCAAACATCATTCACCTTTTACCTACATGAAAGAGAGGAAGCCACTGAAAAGTTGTTTGGACACTGAAAATAAAAGACAAGGGTTTAGAGAAGCTTTGATTCCTGCTAACCTGCCAGTCCATTGGGGCATTTAACTGTTTAAGTGCTTGGTGAGGTCACTTAAGTGAGGAAGCCCTCTCACACTTCAAACCTCATTGGGTTGTAGAAGGTCTTCAGTTAATCAGTCTACAGCGGGATAGCAGTGCCAAAACATTTGAATTTGACATAAACTAACAGTTACTGCTGAATCATGCCAACCTCTGGCAGACTAAGTTTAATATTAGGCTTAAGATTCATTTTAGAATTCATGTTGCAGTGGTCTCCAGGGTACAGACTACAGTTAGGATAATATACAGAAACCTCTTTTGCAAAATGACCTGCAAAATGGTATGTGTGTGTGCATGTGTGTGTGTGTGTGTATATATACATGTGAGTGATGAGATGGCACAACTGAAGAATCTCTGAGATCCTTTTATAATGATGGATATTAATTGAAAGACCCCAAGGAAAAACATGTTAGAAGCCTGGTGGTAAAATGATTTTTTCTTCTTCTTTATGAGTTCTCCTTTGTGATCATGGGTAGTGATATCTCTGTCCAGTGAAACACATGCAAATCCAACTCCTCATGTGATGCCTCACTCAGCTGCCCTGGGTGATTTATTTGTTGTCCTATCTGTCAGCACATGTAATGCATCTCTGCCAACAACAATCCAGACAGTCCCTCAAAGACTCCAAGTCAGCTCTTCAGTCAGCTGATAGTGTGTGGAGCAGGGTGGTCATATTATTAAAGACTTTGTAATGTGTGTGTGAAGTTTGGTTGTTTGATCTTTACACACAAACATAAATGCAACACATTGTGACAAGTTACATTTTCCTATCTGAGTGGATCTGGAGTCAGTCAATCTTCAAAATGACAGCACAGCAGCTGCCATCTGTGCTCTTGCATTCTGCTCATTTACAGCACAAAGATACATTATTTAGGTAGCCGACTGACGGATAATGTGCCATTATGATCTACAAAAGATGGTCTACATCTTCAGACAAGATGAAGCTTCAGATTTAATTGGCTGTTGTCATGCTGTGGATAAAGCCTTATTTTATTGTTATTGCCTAAATGTTGGTGTTCCTCTGAACAGGGACATTCTGCCATGACCACACATTTTGACATGGTGTTTTAAAACAAAAACTAAATAATACCATTATTCTTATAATTTGTGTAATTCATTACCTTCACACTTATTTTTTATGGGCTGTATTAATTGTTTGCTTGCTTGTATTTTGTTGAGATAAATGCATGTGCTGTAGAGTAAGTTTAACTCTTCTCTGTTCATTAGCAGGGTGATATTCACATGATATTTACTAAATGCTTTGCTGGGGCGGTGAACCCTAATGTAACCATGGTGGGCCAGCTTGGTGATCTGTTTAAGTCTGAAGTCTGAGCTATCATATTTATGGTGACACTGTGCTTTGAATACATTTACATATTAAAGAAACTATGAACTTTAAATCTTTAAAACACATTAAATCTTTAAAACCACCAGAACTGAAAATAATTAAAATAATGAAAACAAATGCATTAATAATTAAATTGTGGTCTGTTTCTGTGAAGTGTAACATCATAGCCTCCCTCTCTCTCTCTGCCTCTCTCTCTGAGGCTAAACAAGGAAAGCAGCTGTGGAGTAAACCTTTCCCTCCCTTGCATCATTGCTGTACTCAATTAGTATTTCTCTTTTTTTTTGAAGCAGAAGTGAGATTAATGCTAGTGCTGCAGATGCATCAATTCCTCTCAGTGGATACACCAAAAACTTTATAAAAAGATTAAATATTTATTCTATGAAAATTATAGTGAGGCCCCATTAATCTGTAAATTAAGCCACAAATGGCCTGCAGGCCAACATATTCCTGGCCTAAGTAATCTAGAGCAAACAATTGTTTTCTTTTCCTAAAATAAAATAATTATGTTGACAAGAAAATTTGGGGTGGGCAGTCATATTTCATCATGGTGGACACAGCGATACATGCACACTCTACAAACATTAATTAAAAACATTAAAAATATAAATTTAATTTGATGTTCCATATTTGTATATCATCAATAAATCGTATTTAAGAAGCTATAACATTGCTTTCGAGTCATTAAAATTTTTTTTATAGATTCATATAAAGAGTCCGAGCTACAGCTGTTGAGACTGTCCCTTCAGCACCACAGTAAGACCAAGGCTGTTGTTTTATTCAGGAGGAAATCTGAAGTTAACTTTTCTCATCATGTTTTGGTATTATTGTCAGCAATCCTCTGAGTCAGCATTCCTCTGTACACTGCATCCAGTGTGAATAAGACTCTCTCTCACTTACGTGACTCTGTTATGCAGGCGACTGGGTTCAGTGTGCTGTGTCAGAAACTTAATTTCTTCTCCTTTCTTGTTCACTGTGGCCAGGCTTCACTGCTTGTTTTAAATGACTTAATGTTCCATGCAGGGTGGTGGAGTGCGTGTGCTGGAGAGTTATGCAGGAAAAGCACCGCCAGCCAGCAGTGCTTTGTGTATGTGCTCACTCCATACCTGACGGCCTTTAAATTACACATGTACTGAAAGCTAAATAAACCGAGGGAATTATTATTTCCTCTGTGTTGTTCCCTGCAGTTTGTAATTTCTAATTGTCTCAGCAGACGACATTGCTCAGGGTATCATAAAAGGCTTAAGTAGCTACGATTTCGTTTCATTAATTTTACTTCTGCATGTTTACTGAAGCAATCTATAAATACTATGCTCAAGGGTACAGTGGCAATGTTCCAACCCAATCAACTGTTGAGTGGTGAGCACATCTTTGCCTAAATGGTGCTGTACCATTTTGAAAAATAGTGCATTCTGGAAAGCCTGTCTCTGTTAAGAGAGAACGCTATGATGTTCCTACTCAAATGTACTTTTTAACTTGGAAAAAATTCTGTGGTCAAGTACATTTTCACCATTTCTGTTTGAATTCCCACTCTGCAACTTGCACCCTCACAAGGAGCACTGGGGATGACCAAGATGTCTTGCATATTTCGCAGCCCCTTATACAGGGGGACATAGAGTTCAGTCATGCCATGATGTTGTACACAGATGAAAGTGCATCAGAGACTACAATCTGCAGTATGTATGGTTCTCAGCCTATAAGAGCAAGGAGCTCATTTATAGGCTAAGCCATACAGTAGCTTCCTAAAACACTATTTGCATTGAATTATTTATCTTCTTAACAGCCACACTTCCCCAGGCTGACTTCAGTGAGTTTCTTTTTACACATCATCAATTTATATAGCTGAATATTTCCTACAGAACAATCCCTGTTTCGTACCTTGCAAAATGATACAACAGGAGTAGGCTGCTTGTCTTCTTATAGCTTCAACCACTCAGTTACAAGCATAAACAGACCATGCTTCCATTCATTGCAGGCATATTTTTTTCAAACCTAGAGGTGCAGCATCTGAATTTTGTATATCTTTGCACAATATTCTGCCCTCCGAATGACAGTGGATTGATGTTGTAGCAAACACTGGCACAGTTCAGATTTAAACCTAAAATAACACCCCCAGTACGTTTGTAACAAATATGAGCGCAGGCGAGCCATCAAGACTGCTGAGCTAAAGCAGCTGCTCTCTTTCAACACCCCACAGACATCATTTGTCAAGGATGTACGTTTAACAGGCACATTTACTGGCGAGTGAAAGGGACTGTGCTGGTGACAGGAGGTAGAAAACTGAGATGTAAGGAGAGAATGAGGACCAGACTCCCCACTGTCACGTCTGTCTCACTACTTGGCATGCTCTCCTTGCTAAAAAGCCAACCATTCTGAGCGTCATCCCTCTCTAATTTTGCATAATGTGAAATGAGCACATCAAGGCTAACGTGCTATTGCCCCAGACTGCGGAAGAGAGCTGTAGAGCTACAAACAGAGACCCACTGCTACTGCTGTGCTTTGTGCCTGACAGAAGTATCATGCAGAGTCAAGTTTGCTGTGAAGGTGGATACCTCCATGTCAGGCTGCAAAGTCGATTGGTCTCCATTCCACCTGTTGCCTTATTTTTTTAGCAGATGTGGAAAGGATTATAGATCTGTTATTTCTGACATGTACCTGTTTTGCTGATGGAATATCACACCAGCCATAAATCCTCTGGATAAAGGTCCTCTGGGACCTTTCTCCAGTTCAGATTTGATCAAATTTGATGTATTTGTGTTGATTCAAAACTTGTACTTTACTGTCCCTTCCGTTGTACCTCATGCTCTGTAATTGTCAGAACATAAGAATGGACTTCAACACAAAAAAGGTTCCCTGTCTGTTTTATATGACCTGGTAAGCTGTTCCAGCAATGTCTTGAGTTAAAATACTTCCTAATATTCATGTATTGAATTCACATCTAACTCATATTCACATTTCGCCCTTTGTCCTGCTGTCACTGCAATTTGCTGTTGTTCAGTATGTTGGTTCCTTGTATGAATTTCAAAACTCACCCCTTATTTTCTTTTTCTTAAGCATTTAGTAGTGGTCTTTCCTAGTTTTCCCAAGAGTCTGCAGTCTATTTCCATAACTTCTATAGCAATGACGGCCCACAGGAGTATAAAACTTTCTGACAATGATCTGACAAAGGCTTTTTGCTATATGTCCCAACATCCCTTTGACAATTTATATTTCTTCAGCCCAATGCCTTGTCAATTCCAGACAGTATGCAAGTAAAGCTTCTCTTTTAACAAAAAAAGAAAGAATATCTTGATTTAATCATATCAGCAAAGTGTCCTGTATGTTAGAAATGATTTCTTAAATTGGGACTTGTACATGATTTCATACACAACAGTCATTTTGAAAATGACAGGACAGCACAGAGATCGTGCATGGGAGCACCAGCTAGAAATAAGTCAACTGAAAGAGGAGTAGATAAGAAGAGGAAATGAGAGAAAAACAAATGAAAGGGCGCAAGAGTAACTGCTCCCTTAAGAATAAGAATGACTATAACAGGATCTCTGTTTTTATGCAAGTGGGATGCTAAGAAAGGGAGCCTTCAATGTGTAAGGGATTATTGTGTGAGCTTAACCCTACTGTCTGAAGAAAAACAACAGTTTTGAGAGACAGACCAAGACAGAGAGACAGAGACAGACAGATTCAATCAGAGAAGTACATGTTCCTTTTAAAGTTGCTTAGCAACCATAATCTCCTGAACTGAAGTAGTTGTGCTGTTTGTCTGTCATCATCAGAGTCATAAACAAAGGTACACTCACACTCTACCGCAGCGCAAGCACCCTCTGTCCACTGCCAAAGCTAACGAATTGTGGTGTGAAATGTGTATGCCACAGGGACGAGAGGCAGGCAGGCACATGGCAGAGACATTGCTTCTGACTGAGCCATGGAGCAGCTCTGGACTAAGGTCCAATCCTGTTAAACACTACAATGCTGAAAGTTCATTTTTGGCAGTCTGAAGCAATCAGAGGAGACAACGCAGCTGAAGCCTTAAACTTCCCACTGGGCTGTTCTGCCATTCCCCTCGTTTGAAGCGGGAGGCCCCACTCTATTAATAGGTGACCCATTTAACACCACGGAAAGTTCTGTCTTCCTCTCTGGAGCAACTGACTGGGGTTTTTCTTTTGAAGCTCACGTTTTATCTTGTTTCCCCTAGAGCTGGGTTTGTTTAATCTCATCTGTATTGTGGATTTGAATTACCCTGGTTATGATATGTAGGGAGTCATACGTAATGAGTCATACATTAGCAGCACACCTCTGGCCTGTGCGCTGTATGAAAGAATGCTCTAGTAGGGCTAATCTTTCCTTACATTTCAGATTTGATATGCTCATTCAAGAAATGTAATATAATACTTGGCAACAGACTATTAATTGAGCAAATTGTAATTATAAAATAAGAATGCTACAGCACATTGCACAGTCTTTCAATTAGAAACATGTTTTACACTTGAAGCAGCAGACATTTCTGCCTGCCATAAAACATAACAACTTTGATTAAATGATTAGGATTAAGCACGGTGGAGTGAAAACAGCAGATCATAAACAGGGAGTAGAAATAACACTGGGCATTTCTCTAAGCAGTGATTTCCCACGAGGAGTGTTTGCTGCTTGCTCCTGTGCACTACCTGGCAACAGTTCCAAGCACTTCATTCGGCAAAAGCCGCTGTTCAGGATGCGAAACCGTTAACATGATTGTAAGAAATCAAAACTACAAAAGCAAAATGCAGAACACAAGCTTAGTGTTTGGTCTTTTGCATTCTACTTTCAATTTAAGAGTTAAAGTACTTACCCTGACCCCCATGCACATGTAGAATATAAAAACTGAAAGAAAATATTCAGAAATAGCCATCAAATAATGCAATAATTAAATTTTTCTTTATGTGTGTTTAATCTCTGGCAGATGGACTGTCTTGGAAAGCTTTAAGTGTTCTTACACAGGCTTACTGAAGGCTGCCAACATATTCTCAGAGGAAGCAGAGCAATTAAATGTGCTGTCAATTGGATTATATGCGCTAATGTTTCTAGCAAGGCTCTTTGTGAGATATTTCATGAATATCCATTCGAATATAAAATCGAAAACACTGCAAGAACACTTGCAAAGAGGGGAAGGGCTTGTGCAGCCAAACCTGAGCAATACTCCTGCCCCTAACACACATTCAGTATTTTTTTGTACTATTGTGTGTTATAGTTATTGGTCACTTGCATACAATAAGCACATGTCAGGGAAAATGAGTTATTATAAAACACATATTAAAGGTAAAACTTACTTTATTCTTCTTACTTGTGTTAATGTCAGAAACTTTTCTGAATTTAACAATTCTGTTTTCTTTGCAGAAGTGAAGCCTAATCCCAAACCAGCTGCACTGACCCTGTTACATGCACACACACAGACAGTCAGTGAGATCATGTTGCATAAATACACCCAGTGTTGTCTATAATCTTGTCATTACTAAATAAACTTAGAAAAGTGCATTACACATTTATTGTGCATTTTATAAACTTCAGTATGAATTTTTCACCATCTATGGGTTGTAGCCTTCCTTCATCTTAATTCTGAATATGCCTTGGCAATCCATTTTGTCAGCAGATGAGAGTATACCTGAAATTGTAATCTTCCATTGGGCACTTTGATAACGTTTTCAATCAAAGTTCTTCTCCTAAATTGCTTTATTTAAAGCTTAGCTGTGATCAGGATACCAGAGATTGTTTAAACTTGTAGAGCAGTGAAAGTTGTCTTGGGAAAAAGCCTTCTGGTGTGTTCATAAATGAGACAGATGAAACATTAGAGTGCAGAGCTGGAGGATGCTTGGAGGCAGCAGGGGAGGAGGTAGCTCTGTTAGGGAGGAAACTCAATAAGAACCCAGCTTGGAGAGTTGGTTCGTGTTCATTTGTTTATTAATGTGCTAATTCTCATTCTAATGCTGTTTCACAGTGGCTGCAGTAATCATTACCCAACCAAGGATGCAGGCTGGCCTGGGAGCCTTGTCATATATTTGTTTCCTTGTGTGTGTAAGTGTGTATGGGTATGTATGTATGTATGTATGTATGTATGTATGTATGTATGTATGTATGAATTTACACATATTTGTTTATGTGTATGTGTGTATTTATGTATGTCTGTATGTGTGTGTGTACTGTATGTTTTTTTGTTATGGATGTGACTTTTTTGGCAGTGAACAATTGGTTGTTTTTTATGAACACAAATGAAAATGATGGTCTATTATTCAGTTATTTTGCATTTGCATTGCATTGTGTTCACTGCTTGCTTGAAAAATGATGAACAAAACAAACACAATAAGAGGTTAATTAACTAAATTGTTTTAGTAATTTGTTATCACACGCAAAGAAAATATCTGAGGTGATCAGCCAGCAAGGTGTTTGTGAAGATTGCTTGTGTTAAGATTGAAAACTGCACAAATTTTAAATTATTCGGTGGTTAGCTTGAAAAATGTTAAATTGGGTGCCCCTACGAAATTGTGGGAGGAGGTCATACAAATAGACTACTTTGGCACATGGAATGCGGTTTACTATGTCCGAAAGCAATTTTGTGAAAGGTAATTGCTTGAGTAATTAGTAAGACTGAAAAGCGGAAATGCAACCATTAAGATAATGGCTGTTGCAGGAGACATCCTAACAATCAATGACCATGATGTAGGAAAGGGGTATATTCTGCTTGTATATATTTATATATTTTTAGGAATGTCAGAGGCAAAACTAATAGATGAGTTACATATCACATATCTTGCCATTTATGCCAGCATACTGTAGGTATTGATCCTCCAGTCCAGGTGCTACACCTGGTTTTTAACCCTCTTACCAATGTGTCCATTCTGTTCTCACAGTTGGTGAGTATGGTGTTGGGTATATTCATAACTGACTATTCTGAATGAATAAGTGACAATAGGAGCTGGTTCTACTTGGTAGGCACATTCTATTTAATATTCAAAATACACAAAAAGAGAATTCATGTAAACACACATCATGAACAGTAAGAATGAATTCATTTTAATAATACAGCAATTCGTGTCACACAATAGTACCTAGTGCTTCACTCAGCTAGTCTGTTTTGGATTTTATATGGCCTTAATAGAGTAAGCACTGCTACTATTATATCAAAGTACTTTCCATGATTTTTCACTGGGGCCCATTAAAATATCATTGGGGCATGTGCCCCAGTAAATAGCATCTAGTGACACTGCTGTATCTGTATCTGCTGTATTCTCAGAAAAGATGGGCTAACATCAATCCAGGACTTAGAGGAGGTGTGGTGGGAACATTCACAGCAATGTCTGGAAAGCATAGATAGTGTAGTGTACATAATAGCAGCTCATATCTCTACCACTGGTGTTATTATGCTCCTGGTGGAATATGGGGCACTGAAGGTGTGACAGCAGGACCTGCTCAGTCTTATGTCAACTAAATCAATGCCACAAGGACTGCCTGTCCTGGAAATACTCCCGACCCTACCAGACTCTCCCTCCTTCACATCTGCATACTGGAGCAAAACACCATCCATCTGGCCTTACAGCACTTCATATCAGTCAGGAATGGGTATTGCACTGTCAGAGAAGGATCTGCTGCCCAAAGTACTGCCGGCAGGGGGCCACTACACTGCAGCCAAGTAAGTCGCTGCAGCTGACAGCACCAACGATTCCTTTCCTCTGGTGTAACTTCCATGAGGGGGTTCAGCAGCCTGGCACGACATGCCACTACATCCAAATTTAACAGGATAAGTGAGAGGGAGAACTCATGCAAACTAGTTTGTTTAAATGGTACAGCTGCAGGGGATGTTTCAATATGTTAGACATAAAAGCAAAATATCACTCTGAAGGGTGTGCATTGGTCACATAACCAGTGGGTTTATTGTTCTGCCATTATTATGTGTAACATACTTGGGTTCAATCCATATTTGTCCAAAACTTGTTTAAAAAGGCTATATAATTTTGGAGATTGCTGAATTCTCCAAACTGTGAACTGATTAAAATGAAACCTTAGTGAAGTGAAACAGATTATAAAAGAAAAGTCAAACATGATTTTCCACACATAGAGTCTCGACCAAAATTAATGAATGAGCCAAAAGTAGAGGTATACAATGATATATAATCACAAAAAAACATAGTTAACAAACAAACATAATGGGACACTATTATGTGCATTTGATTAATCTAACCCTACATGTTTCTGGAGAGCAATGGTCACAAATATTGAAAAGGTGAGGAAAAAAGCCAGTACTGGTTACAGAGTTGATTTCCTTAAAGTTTTGTGTATTTTTAATAGATTGATGCAAAGATCAGGGCTGCTGATATCAGTTTGCTTTTATTGGCTGTTACCTAGCTGAATTGTAGTAGAACTTCAGCCTGTCAATCTATACTGGGAATAGAACACTTTCTTTTTGTCAGTACAATGACAGAACTGACTGTCAAACAGACTTTTGTGCTGCTGAAAATCTGAAACCTGCTGCATGAAAATCAATCTTTTGGAAATACCAGGCTTTAGCTTACAGTCTGCATTGGCAGGGCTGGGGGATGTTACGGTAGTACACCAGCTTACCTTCAGAAAGGCGTGTCTTGTCACTAAGAACCAGTGAGTGAAGAGAGATGAGAGAGCACAGAGAGATGTCACTACTGCATGCAGTGCCACTGGGGCTGTGATGAGGTCAAACACTCCACAAAGCAGTATGGCCAAGAACGAACAGGAGTTTGTGATGCATTGAACCCTGTGCCTTTTGTTAAGTTAAGGTTTGAATCAGAAGATATTTATCTGACCATAAAGCAAATCCTATGTTTACAAAAAGAGAAATAAAATAAAAAATAAATGAAAACCCCAAGATATGGCTGAGGCAGAGACACCTTGCTTAATTGATGGTTGAAAGAGCTATTTTATTTATTCCTTGTAAGTGTGAAAAAAGCAGAGCCAATTGATCTGATATATAATGAAAGAGTTCAGACATGATAAACCCAGCGGAAGGAACCATCAAACTCCACCCTTTAGGATTGATTTTTACACTGGCTTGGGGCCCTGCTGATTTGTTGCTTTCAGTATGTATGGACAAATTTATTAACTTTTCTGTCAAATGGCAAAGGTGCTAACACGGTGAGGTAGGAATTGCACTGGACACTTACTGAATTATTTATGATGAAACTGAATCGTGATCTAATTATGCATCTGGAGGCTACCATGGCAAAGCAAAATGTCCACTTTTGACTGACATAAGCTAACCTCAAAATAACTGAAATTTAGCACAGCTGTGCTATATTCTGCACAGTCTGTGTTAAAGTCCAAAAGCACATTTTATGGCCAGTAAAGCTGTGATAATGACTTGTATGAAAGCACTAAAATATTTTAAAGCGTTTGTAGCTTTACAGCATGTACTTCATAATGGAGTGACTACAGGAGAGCACTTGACATTTAGGCTTTTAAAATGTCATACCCAGTCTATGTAAAACATCGATGCAGCTGGATTGTTTTTTATTGATCAATCTGAAGTACAGCAGGGGAAGAAATATTTCATCACAAAGGTGATGAGGCTCATAGGTAGATTAATTTCCTCTCTGCCTCATTGCACTAAAGGAATAGTGAAAACACACCAGACTGGGTATGGAGTTCACACTTCAAGAAGAGGTATTTTTGAGATGCAGTGACAGAGTTGCAAATCATGCCCTGTCTTTCTCTCCCTCACTCTCCTCACTCACTCTCTGTGCGTCCATGTCATTTGAGGACAGCTATCCATGGCAACTGCAATTTAATATGTGAGGATTTTGTAGATGATCCTATGACGGATCAAAGTGACATGTGCACTTAAGTGGTCACAAGTGCAGTGGAACACATGAAAATGCACACAAATTAAGACATTTACAAGCATACATGCACATACACAAGCACACAATATTTCTCTCTGTCTCTCTCTCTCTCTCTCTTTCTCACACACTCACACACAATCTCAAGATTTTGTCAAGTTGAGGACATTGTATTCAAATAAAAGACAAGGCAATAAAACAAATATGTCCATACTTTAAACCCTGCTGTTCAGCAGGGAAATGTGCTTCATTTGAATAGCTCTCTCGTGTGAGTCTCAGATTGCTGTAACAGATGTGAGACAGGGAGGGTATTTCTGTTGAATTCGCACAGCCAGTCATGTGATGGGGAGCACCTGCCCGAGTTGGATTAGCTCCCAGTGAGGCACCAGCTGGCCAAAGCAGCCAGGCCACGGGCTCATGGCCCAGACCCTCCAGGCTGCGTGGGCAATGCGATCTCCATGGCTCCATCTTTGCTTGTATGAAGATGAGTCTCATTTTCAGCACTGTGAGCTGGCCTCTGCCTCAGCAACATCCGTTGGTATTTGTTCACTGTGTGTTTGTCAGTTTTTCAAGCAAACGGTTATAATAGCTGTTTACGTCTCAATCATTTTACAACCATTTATACTGTGTTCATAAATTAGTATGAAAACATTTTTTTTTATCCATGGTATTAACCACAAAATTAGTTATAGCAAATGTTTTACTGAGGATATGGATAACAAAAATGCTTGTGGAGAGTAACTGCTTGTATGAGTATAAATATGACTGCTGAACAAATTATGTGTACATTTCCCCCGCCTTATCCACGGGTCTGGCATCCATGGTTTTGACCCACCGCAGTTCGAAAATATTTTTTAAAAATCCAGAATATTCTCAAAAAAGAACATTTGAAATTCCCGTGCGCAGCATATGGTACAATACTGTAGTCAGTATGTTTTACGTGGATTTTAGCGGTTCTTAGTAGTATAAAAGGTGGGGTTTCAAATTATGAGCACTTATAGGGTAAAATTACATCATGTTATCTGTGTCCTGAGCAACCATGGTCCTGAAACCATATTCCCGAGGATAAGACGGGTCAACTGTATATATACTCCCTCTGGGAGCCTCCGCTTTGTAGTTGCTCATTTACACTAGTGGTTCTGGGAAGTGGAGCTGACAATTCAGCTGCTGTAAAGGCAACTTTCCACATATTGGACCACTTTTTGTGCACCTGATGACCTGCAGGAGAAATTTGTGGTCTTAACATTCCCTGACTTGCTCACAACAACCCAAGTTTTATGATGTGGATTTTTAAGGCTTTGGCTGGGCTTAACATCAGCTTTAAGAAAACAACATTCTTGCAATGATTTCATTAAAGCATGTCCAACTGCTATGCAAATATTGGTGTGCTTCAGAGCTCTGCAAAGTTTTCGTGTTTCCTATTATTTTGTGATCTAATTCAGACACAAATAAGAATTGTTTTGTTTAAAATGTACCATGCACTCATGACTATTATAGTGACTGATGTAGAGCATAAGGTGATGTTTTTATTTCATGGTGTAAGAGCTTACAGAGACAAAGGGCTACACTTCATAAAACCCCCTGACAAGAGAGTCTCCATATGCAATTTGATCAAACTTGACTTTACGTTCAAATATAACTTTCTTTAAGCATTTTATATTTAATTGGAAACAAGCAAATATGCTGTACGGAGTGTGTGTTTCATTTTAAAAATAGAATAGTATATGCCCTTAAATAGAATAGTCTGTTAAAAACATATACCCTGAAAGTACATTTGATTGAATTTTTCTCCAGGTGCCTTTATCTGTGTATGTTATGAACTGTGGAATCACACAACCCAATGCCTTTTATTCAGTCAGTCTGTGTGTTAAATTTTATCAATGAGCGCAGAGGAGTTAATGAAGTGTAGCTAAGCTATTTGTAAAAAGGCACTACAGAAAGAATCACTAACTTGTTAGATGGCTTATAGAAATAAATAAATAAATAAATAAATACATTGAAATTAATGTTTTTGAAAACTTCTTCAACATCTGAGCACTTTCATATGTATGCCATGCACAAGAGATCACAGAGGTTTTACTCATGCTTCAAGGCAAGAAGAATACTGCTAAACTACAGTATGGGAAAAATGAGATCTCAGGCTATCCACTGCTTTGATATTAAAAAAAAAACTCACAATTGATTTTTTTTTATATTCATCTGTTTTGATAAAAACCAAAAGGCATGTTAAAATAGTTGATGCATCATATTTTTAGGAGGAGACTGCTCTAAATCAAATCCCCTGGGCAAAGTCCCTCACTTACCTCATGCCATTATAAAACAACATAAATACGCATGAATAAGCATGAAAGTATCTTTGTGTCTGATTAAAAGAACCTGCAACAAAAAGAACTGGACTTTCCTTGTGAATAAGACCAAACTTTCCATTGTCTTGCACAGTTACATACACACTGAGACCTGAGCATTTCGGACTCTGGTTAAGTAAGATTGGTACTACTGTTATGTCACAGGGAATTGTGCTGCACTCCTGCTATTGACAGGCAAGGACTAGCTTTGAAGTACAGGCTTTAGATCTTGCAGCAAGGCTGGGCAAAGTGGTTAAGAACCCAAAACATGCCGCAGTTGACTGGCCAGGACATTAGGGTGAGGCCAGGGACAGACAGGTTGCTCAAGCTGGGATGAATCTGATGCAAGATGAGAATAGAATAGAATACAGAATACGGAGCATACAATATACAGAGTTGATAACTGAGACTGGTCTGCAGTGTCAGAGGGGCATATGTGTTCTCCAAAGGTGGTGGGGCGTGTTACAGGCATTTGTTTACTGCCTCAACATCCTGGATAGCTCAGAATTCCCCCCTTTCATCAGAACTGAAGCTGGGGGTGGGGGGGGGGCAGGCCGGGTGAGGCTTTTACGACTGATGCACTGAGACATCAAATGAGGTGTGATTTCTGCTGCAGGTTTGGCTGGCCGATGATTTGACTAATGGTTCTGTTCTCATTTCAGCAATGCATTAGCCTCCAATGTGCGGATACGATTAGATTTTAAAAGGACTGTTAGTTACACCAGCCAAATCAATTAAGAGGAAAGAGAGGGAGATGCAAATCAAGCTAGCACTTTTCCCCCTGCAGTAGTGTATAATAAAGTTCTGAGGAAAAGAGAAAGCATACACGAAGTTACCCTGTGCTGCTCGGGGGATCTGTGCTAATCAGTCTGCTTTCATCTGCAGCACTTCTGAGAGCCCCTGTCCTCCTCCTCCCTTCAGTTCCCCTTGCTTTGCCTCCAGTAAATGCAACAGGAAGCAGCTTTGGCGGTATCACAGATGCACAGTAGACTGTCATATTTCAAATGTGGAATCACAGGAGTCGGGTATTTCCTCTGGAGTCACATGGCTATGATTTCTGGAACAGCGTCAAAGGACAGCTTTGGCAAGCAGTGGATTTTTGCAGATGAACACGGCACAGGTCCCCAGCAGCACAGCGTTTTACATCTTCTAGTGAGATGTAGAATTGGACATGGAATGTCCAATGGGGTGGTGGCAGCACACTGCAGGGACTGTCGTCAGAGAGCAGGTGCCTTTGAAGAGGAGGGGAAGGCTGGGAGGAAGACCCTTTGCAGGCTCTAATACCCATTGTAGCTTTAAACTTCGGTACAGGGATGAGATATGAGTGGAGCCCTTTCCTGCAGACTGTGGCCTGATGAGGATAGAGGTCAGATGTGTTTGGTTCAGGCACTTAAGTCTTGGCTACAGTTTTTGGAAGTCTGATTCAGCTTCCTATATGTCTAAGACTTTGTGTGTCCATGATTGGAATGTCCCAGTACATGTCATTGTAAATACTTGCCTCAATTCCTGCACACTAAGAAAAGACAAAAGTCATTGTGTGCAGATTCCTGGTTTGATTATGAATGTTTTAATTGTACTCCATTAATGTCACATTAAAGATTTAATCTTATAAAGAAAAGAGTTAAAACACATTAAAGGGATTCTTGCAGTCTGAACAATGGTGACCCACTTTCCACTGACATGGAAGTGTGCATGTCAATGGTATCAACAAAGGTCTATGGGGAACTGACTGTTGAAACCAGCTGCATATTCAGATTTAAACTTCACTTTTAAGGTTTGAAGTTAATCTTCAAACCATTTTTCCATGCTTTGAAATTTTGGAATTTGGAATTTATTTGACAAATATTGTGTAATATTGTGAGACAATACGTAAAGTTTACTTCACATAGCAGTGCATACATGTTATTTTAGCGCAAGGTTATATGTTGTACTGCAGAGGTAAACTTTTGGATAGGGCTTTTGGATCTGAAATGTAATTCCATCATTTAAAATGATACATACAATGTAGTTACTAGATAAGGTGCGTTGGGGAAATAACTGACAGAGTTAATCAATATAGAGGGTTTTACATTCCAGAGCCCAGTTCACATTGTGAAGCATAACCCATTTATTCAGCTGGATATTTAACGATGTAATTTAGGTGACATTACTTTGCTCAAGGGTACAACAGCTGTGTTCCAAGATCAGCTTCCTAATCATTATACTACATTGCCACCAACTATTTTTAATTTTGCTAGTTTATTATGTGTACATTTTATGATTGAAGCTGAATGTCAATCACTTGCAAGCTAGCAATTTGTAACTATTATATACATTTTTCACACACTAAGTATTATGATAATTAGATACATACCCAAGGTGATCTGCAAATATGCCATATCAGACAAAGCTGAACATCAATGTGATTGTAAAACATTATTGATAGATGAGTGATAAATTTGTTCTTCATAGCTTTAACCTGAAATAAATGTTACTTGTTCTAACCTTATAAGTCCTTTTGACCCCTAAAAATTCAATTTAACTTTCACATACTGTTGAAAAGCAAAACTCTGCTTTCTACTAATTGTTTCTCAAAAATCCATTCATGCTGGCAAGCCTTGAGTATCTAAACTCTGTGGTTTTTGAAAAAAAAAAAAAAAAAAAAAAAGTATAGATTTCCCTGTCTTTTTTAACATTTATAATTAAATGTTATTTCGGTAATTCATACTCTACACCTCTTTGCATGGAACCTCTACTGTTCAAGGAATACCCAGCTTGTTTATTTGTTTCTTTACTCCATCAAGTAACCCTAAACCTAACATTAAAATTAACTGCACACATTTGTTCAAAAAGGATGACAACATAAATCCATAGCTTATCCTTTAACGATTGAAACATGTTATTATTATCATTATTATTATGCATTAATAAAGCATTAAACTTAAGGAAATGCTAGAAAACACATTTTCCAGCAAAATTAGTTTAAAATGAAATAATGAAACACATCAACCAGCCTTGAGTCTGTAAGAATGAAAACAAGAGGTGCAGTAAGGACTAAGTGACAGAGCGAAGGAGACAGGAGGAGAAAGCTGCTGCTGGCACAGAAGGACTGAGTGAAATTGGGAGGAGGAGCGAGGACACAGACGGACCCCAGAGGTGCTGTGATAGGAAGAGGGCAACAGAAGAAGTACATTGGAGGAGGCAGTAGTGTGGGGGAAAGAGAGAGTTGTGATTTTATCCTCATACCCTCTGGATGGTTTGTCTTATCCTGTTTAACTGAAGTGCAACACCAGGTTGCTGGTGTCCAGTCACATCCGAAGGCATGAGTAGTCAAGCTCCACAGTCTTCAGCGAGGTTCTGACAACATTTTATGGATTATTACCAGACTCATGTTATGTGGATGTGGGGAAAGTGGAAAGCTTATTTATGTATGTCATATGTGGGCATATATCTGCATGATTAAATGGAAACAGCTAAACTTATAGAACCTGGGAAAATATATACTTTCGTATATATATACGTGAAAATATATATTACTTTATCATTGATCATTGCATCAAAGTACACTTTATAAAAAAAAAAAAAAAAAAAAACCTTAGGGCTGATTTTGATGTTTGATATTTTAGCTCAGAATGTTGACTTAAGAATTGTCCTCAGAGGTTTTGCTGAAGGTCCTTGTAAGCAACATTGTTTGTGCTTTTCTATTTCTATTTTTTTTCCTGTTTAGAAGCTGTGCATTTGCCTTCCTCTCTCACCTCCTCATAAACATCCTCTGTACATATACAGCACATATCTCTGGGAAGTATTATTTTCCACTGCATTAACTCTCTTCATCACACAGCATCACATCTCCAACAGGTCACATTTTCACATCTTGTGAGATCTACACCAGCACAGTCTTTCTCTGGAAAACAATTCCTCCATCTGTTTTTCAGTTAACCTATTGCGCAGCTCTCTGCAGGATAGGAATTAGATGTTGGAGCACAAAAATAAGTCCAAGGATGAAATCATAAAAACGATTTTACACAGAATAATTTGAGTGACATGTACTTGTTTGGAAAGCTCAAATTTGTGTCCTCTCATTAGACATAATCACTGAAACAAATGAAGGATGGCACATCTGCTTGAATGCAGAACATAGTGGATCATTGGGTTCGGTTGCAGCATACTCAACCTATGGACCCCATAGCACACATGAATTCCCAATTTTCAACTTCCTCCTATGCCCTAACCTGCGGTAATTAAACAGAAACATCTGTGACCTGGCTATATATAGATGTGACCCGGCCAAAATTCATGAAGTTATTGAGAAAGTGACAGGACATCACATTTACAACTAGTTCTGCAAACTGCAACTGCTTCAGCAAATTGTTCTCTAATTTCTGACAGTGCTCAAGAATTCAAGTCAATAATCTGTGTGCAATGCACAAATGCTAAAATCAGCGTGTTGTTTGCAGTACACAAATTAGAAGTGGGAAATTGATTGTTGCCTCATTAAAACAACGTACTGGTATAGTATGGTGGAAAAAAATTCATTCTGGATTGAATGAAACATATGAATAAATAATGTGGTGTTCTTATAAAGTATGGATCTGCCTTTCTGAGTTATCTATCTTAGATGTAAGGATTTTCTATAATAAGTTAATTTCAGTGAATGAATTAATATGAAAAGTTTAGAGCACTTTTGAAGGAAATTACCAATTTTCACTACTTTAATTTGAGATTTAATCTGTAGAGGCCACATATTACAATTCAAAAAGACAACATAATTTATATGACAAAGCATTCATTTCTTTCGGTTGTGTGCTGATCTTCAGGGAAACTTGCAATGTGGGTCTTTCAGCAAAAAAAATGTGCCTAGTCTGTAATGCAGTGGTCCCCAACTAATTGATCGCGATGGCTTGCAAAAGAGGCTTGCAAAGTCGATCTTGACGTGATCAGAGAAAAGAAAATTGTGGTTGTATGTATGTATGTGGTTGTACGTATGTAAAAGTCACTGTCTACAGCCAATGAAAACTGCTGTAGAATTTGAAAATCTACTGGTGTGTACAAAAAAGTCAATGGGCCAACCAGGAGTTATTTTTATTTTAACACACCAATCAGTTACATTCTCTGTCTCTCTGAATCGCAGCAATTGCAACTGTCTGCAGTCATGGAGCGCTCTCCCAACTGGAATTTATTTTCATTCAGTTCACCTTGATAAAGAGGTCGATGATAAAATGATGAGTGGAGAAGAACCATCAAAAAAGGGAGCTAAAACCTACTATTTTTATCAGGAATGGGAAACAGAATTCCTTTTTACGAATTTCAAAGACAAGAGCATTTGCCTTATTTGCCATCAAAGTATAGCTTTGAGAAAATGGGGGAATTTGGAATGGCATCATAAGACAATGCATGCCAAATGTAATGGTAGTTTCCAATTAAGTAGTACAATTCACATAAAGAAAATGGAAGAATTAAAAGTAGCTTTGAGAGCCTAACAGTCACTTTTTTTCCTAAACCCATAGCAAATGGGAAAGCTAGCCAAAGGCCTCTTTGGATTAGCTATCCATATATACTGGCAAAACATAAGATGCCTGTCACGGATGGTGAATTTCTAAAATAAGCGATGGCGGTAGCTGCAGACACTTTATTCAGAGACTTTAAAAGCAAAGACATTAGTGATACTATGGTGGCAAGAAGGGTGGAATCCCTTTCTGAGAGCGTGGTTCAGCAAATTCACCAAGATCTTGCGGAATGTGAATGTTTTCTTCTTGCAATTTGACAAATCATTGGACATAACTGACACTGTGCAATTATTTGTTTTCGTTAGCACTGGAATTCAAAGATTCAACAATTAAGGAAGACTCCCTCCTGCCACTCAAATCCAAGACAACTGGCCATGATATCTACACCAAATTCAAAAGTTATGTCAGAGAGAAAAACATTCAGATCAAAAAACTTGTTTCAATCAGTACTAATGGTGCACCCGCTATGCGAGATGTCCATTCCGGCTTTATTGCACTGTGTAGAGATGACTCAGAATTCTCTGCTTTTGTAAACTACCATTGCATTATACACCAACAAGCACTCGCTGGCAAAGTCATTGACTTCTCCCATGTAATGTCATTTGTTGTCAAGATCGTTAACTCTATCTGTGCCAAAGCACTGCAACATCAACTGTTCAAAGCATTGCTTGATGGGCTTGACGCTACATACGGTGACCTAATTCTTCATGCAGATGTAAGATGGTTTGAGTAGAGGTGAGTTTCTTCAGAGATTTTTAGACCTCCTCCCTAAAATAGACACTTTTCAAAAGTCAAGAAATGAGGTGTATAGCGAGCTGTCAAATGATGCTTGGTTGGTAGTCCTGGCCTTTCTTACAGTCATAACGTCCAGATTGAATGAGTTGAATATCGAACTACAGGGCAGGGACAGAGACTTGTCTCATATTATCAGTGCAATCAATGCATTTAAGTCTAAACTGGCCCTGTGGTCATCCCAGCTGAAAACATTGACAACACTGTCAACATTGTTCACTTTCCAAATCTGGTGAAAGATCAGCAACAGGTGAAATGGAAAGGATTCCATCCCAAACAATTCTGAGAGCACCTAACTAAATTGGAACATGACTTAAATCAACGTTTTCAGGAGGTGGACAAGATACAAGATATAATCATGTTTATCTCAAATCCTTTTATTCAAATAGACATTAGAGAATTGACAACAACACCTCAGCAGGTGTTTGAACACTCCAGCAGACTTGACATGGAAATTATCACCATTCAAAGTGATATTGAACTGAAAGTTTGGGCAAAGGACAAAGACTTTTGGGGGATTGTAAGCAGAGAGAAGTACCCTCTTCTGACAACATATGCACTGAAAGTAAAAGCCTAATTCAGTTCTACATACCTGTATGAGATGGCTTTTTTTGGCAAATTAAAATAATCAAGAACAAGTATTGCACATGGTTCACAGATGCCATCTGACAGATTGTCTTAGACTGGCAATGTCAAATTATGACCCGACTTTACTGCACTCACAGACGCTGATTATTAAGAATAAGTGAGTATGTATGTGTATGTGTGTGGCTGTGCTTATATATGCATGTGCTGAAGATAGTAGATCTTGAGCCGATGTAGATTTCAAAAGTAGATCTTGGACCACAAAAAGTTGGGGCCACTGCTCTAATGTATGCTGTTCAATTAAACAAGAACTATCTACAATGTCTCTCAGAGAAAAGAATGATGCCTTGTTATGATATTGATATGAATGAGATGATTTCAGTAATTTGTATAAAATAGGCACAGGAACTAGAATAAGGGGATTGGTTCCTGTCACAATGAGAGAAGTGTTACGATATTATATTGCATTGGATATAATTTTAAAGAATTTGAATCCTTGATTGACCAGTTGGAATATCACTTACATTAACATGCTTATTTTTAAATATAAAAATATTTAAATATGAATGTGTGCATAAATGTGAAACTACCATTTATAAGTGAAGAATTAAATGTTTTGCATGCATTTCTATGGAATGCTAGATGATACTTCTTCCATCTTTTTTTGCTGCAACTGCATACAGCACCGTATATTGACTTATCGCCAAATGATAAAATGTGAGTTGCTTATCTATCCTATGTGTGAATCAATAACAGGTCACATTTCTGTAATTGGTGCAAAGCAAAGCAGACAGGGGAAGATTATGCATCAATTAAGTGTTGATCGATCCCATTAATCTTTTATAAATATCCAGCAGCAATAAATAGACAATGACAAGAGGCTTTAAATACCTAAAATAAATAATACTACTCAGTTAGAAGGGAAGTATGTTCTGCTTTGGATCCATTTAACAGGTCTGTATTTCTCAACTGTGGTGTGATTTATGATGTAATTTATACAGATGTAAGCTAAACAAACATAGGTAAAATATTCAAATTACCCATAATAACTGTGAATTAACTGAAAAGGGGTCATGCAAAATAGGTATAGCTGAATGGATGTTTTCCACTACAGTCAACAAAAGGCTGAGCTCTGAAATGCCTGCCCACCATGGCCAAGCATATCACTCTTTTTTAAAGCTCTTGAGAACTCCCACTCCGCACCACTTGATTTGTGCTTGTTTTGCTTCTTCCTTGAATTTCACCCCACAACTGTAAATTGCAGGACAGAGTAACAGCACAAGTTTGACATCAAGAAAATAAGTTCACTTGCTATATCACAGAGGTGCTTGTCAGAGATGTTGTTTCCAATACTCTCGTTCCTCCTTTTATTACCATTCCCTACCAAACTGAAATAAAAAGTACAATTCTCCATCAAACAAGAAATTCTTTAGATTTGCATTTGGTAATACATATTTTCAGAACATTTTCTTCTTGATAAGTCTGAAAATTAGTTTGAGTGCTGCCTAATAGTTTTTGAACAAAATAAAATTTAAATGAAAGCTAATCGCTCTCATCATTAGCACTCATTAATACTGTTTTAGTTAATTTCAAAATGAACAACCAGACACATCAATTAACTAAATATATTCATTTTCCTGGACTGCTGTGCAAAATTTCTCACTGTGTGGTGGTAGTCATTAATGGTTCTATGTGTTTCATTGTGCAAATAAGCAGTTTGGAACAAGGTTTCATTGAAGTGATGCCTATGGACAGTATCAAGACTCTCTGACTGCTGATGGGCGAGGCCGATGTAAGCCTTGCTGGTGACCAGTCTGTGGTTCTAGAAACTTTGCTGTTCGATGCAGCTTTGCATGCAGCTTTGCATGTTTCCCCATGTTTAACGTTCGGGCAGGGCAGCTAAGGTTAGCACAGATTTGTATTTCTGGCTTTTTTTCCTCAAAGGTAAATTCAGGTATTTATTCTGTTATATGGTAAAAAGAATCAAGAAGGAACGTTCACTCTAATAACTATATTTTAACAAACATGTCCAATGGAAACATATAATTCTAAGCTTTCTAGATGACTGCCGGAGTATCTGAATATGACAATTTGTGACTTTGGTTTTCCCTATTTTTTTTTCCTTGACACTTATGAGAAAACAGGTGGATTGCCACAGTGGTTATGGATACACGAATGTTTCAAGCTCTTGAGCGAGTGTTCTCTACCCTCTCCTGGGAATGATTCATTCTCTAATGATCGACTTTCTTTCACACAAGACGTGTATCCCAAACCACACAGCGTCAAAGGCATCTTTATGACTTGACATCACATTACTTTTATGTGCCACCAAGGTGTTTGATTTGGAACTCATTAACATAGCAGTTTTCTTTCCTGATGCACAGTAAGCATCTAAAAATAGTAGTTCTGCAGGAGTAATCCATCAACCCCACTGTTAAAATCCTTGGATTGTTGCTTGTCCAATTTGCACTATTTGCATTTGAAGAGGAGAGATCATGAGCAGAGCCAAATGACAGCTTTGACCGATAGGCTAACGTTAAAATAAGATATGAACCTCTTTAGCAAGCATAAAGCCACGATAACATTAATGACTTGATTAATTTATTGTTGATTGTGCTAAAACCTTATGAGCAACAAAAATAATGGGACAAACCAAACCCTAATCGCAATATGCATAGATGACTGTGAGTGAAAATTACCTCTGTGTCACAACAGTTAGCCGAGTGTCTGAGATGCCTCATGGCAATATCATGTCTTTGACTGTTTCCCATCCAACATGTTCGATCAGAAATAGGACACAAGGAGAACACTGTTCTTATCTGCAGTAAATGATAGGAGAGATTCATGAGGTGCTCTCTTTTCCTCAGTTTTTTTGTGGAGCACAGCATTTTAATGAAGTGGGTTATGTCAATATCCAAAGTGTATTCTCTATGCTTTGCAGAGTGAGAGAGTAAGGGTGCAAAATAAAGGCACTGACCTTAAAGAGTGCTGTCGTTATCCCTCATTGTCAGTCAAGCTCCTACAGGAGAGCACACAGAAAAGGAATGCTGTCAAGCCAGTGTCATGTGACCTACAGCATTTCTTAACTCTGTAATCTTGTGCTTTGTGGCCATTGGGTGCTTGCTATTTGTTTTATCTTAATTGTCTCAGTATTCCACATCATTGATTTTGCCTTTAAAAGGATCAGTAGATCGATAGAGGTTGCGGAGGAAGCCAGTATCACCATAAACAATGCGGGGCCCACCCTTGCCTTGTCACTTTCCTTACACTGCATCCATGCATGTGTATCTGTTTGGCTGGGTGTTCACCAGCTTGCATGCAATGAATCACAGCACTGTGGGATTCTGGGTGGCTCGACCTGTTAAGGCACTGTTCGACTGGTGACAAGTGTGACAGTGCCGACTGGCTGGTGGCGATAAAAGGCAATAAGTTATTGTCCATCTCTGGACTTCATGTTCAAAAATATTGTATGGTGATCTCAAAGTAGTTGGGTTAAGGCAAGGACATATCAAGCATTCTTTAAGTGGGGGGATGAAGCTGTGAGTAGCTCACTGTTCGCTGACTCTTCGCATACTTGACCCACGCAAACACGAATGATATAACTGGCCTAGTCTACATGTTATAGAATGTGTCTCAAGATATCTGCACGAACAAAGAATTGCACAAGTAACACGATCATTTTGGAAATAAAGTAACTGCCCTTTCTCAATGAAGAAATATGAGTACAAAGATATGTAGGCTGCTAAATTATGATTAGGCATTGCTCTAATTAACCCATTGACTGCCCTCTCCCGTATTCAAAGAAATAAATTGTGATATTTTCATACTTCACCACTCAATGTTCACTGAGACAAATATAGCACAACTGGACTTTGATTCTCATATAAACCTATAATCAGGGTTCAAGTTGAGGGGGATTGTGGGGGGATGACATCCTCCTTGAAAAAAATCTTGACCACAAACATCGCCCTTGTAAAATTGTCTTCTCACTTCCCATCCACTTTGCTTTAATGGAATTAACTATGCTATTTATCACCTAATAGCAAAAAGACGAGACCTCAGCGATATTAAGTTATATTAAGTAGTGACGTATGCAGTTGTGATAGTGTAGAGGTCAGGTTTTGAAATCCCATACTAGTAATATCATTGTTGTTATTATATAAATAAAATAATATTGTAAATAATTGGAAACTTTTTGTGTTAATAATACAAGGTGCAAGTACATTTTCTGCCTCTTATTTTTATGATTATACATGAATATAAAAAAATGTAGGCGTATACCACCATCCTTCCACTCCATGGTTGACCATCCCCCTTGAATTTTTTTTACAACTCAACCACTACCTATAATGTCTGCAAATATGTGTTGGTAGGCCACAGGTTTGCAAAATGAGAAAGCAGAAGTGTGTGTTTGAAATGTGAAAATAGGATATTTAATCTGAGAGGCATTGGTGGCTTGTGGGCTTCAATAATTGTGGGGCCTCAATTACAACCACAACAAATTTTAGCTCAATGGTTAGCACATCCAACCCCTGGACCCGGTGCTGCAGGTTTGAATCTCGAGGCAGGGTTACATGATGATCCAGAAAAAATGCAGGGGACACGTCCCCTTCGTCCCCCATGGCTACAGTACCTGTGGGTTAAGGGTTTTTTTGGGATATGAGAGAGGATTCTTTCCCCTAAAAAGAGCAGAAAAGAAGGTGGAGGCATTCTCCCTGCCTGTTCGCCCTCTTCTGTGTAATGTTTGGAAATAGCCTCACCAAAGGAACCTCAGTCTTCAGAAACCAGCTGGACAGATTGAGGATAACAGCCTCAGATCAGAAAAGGCATGTGGACATATTTTTCCGAACAATTCATTTGTGTCTTTTATAAATCAAAAAAAGTAAAACTATTTATTTTTATTATGAATTGTGCTGTTTCTTAACTGGGCTCTATGAATCCTTGACTCACCTCTGAAGTAGGTAGCTACAAGGGCAGAGTTATATTTAATAGCTTACCCCTGTACAACATAGTCACATTCATGTATATATCACCCTGACCATAAAGGTCTTCTAGGTCTTCCAGCAATCATGGCTTTTTCAAACAGAGCATTCCATTATGCTGCCTGTCATTTCAAATGGATCAATCCTGCAAGTGTTCTATCAGTATCACGTCCAGGTTTTTGTGAGCCGTAATGTGGTGGATGTTGGTTACGGGGGTTTGTTTCCATTTTGATGGATGCACAAGAATGAGCTCAGGATCTTGGTAAATGTCTTTGATGGCAGGCATGAATCCCTTTCAATGTGAGAGAATGGAATCTCCTCTCCCTTTGTCTGCAGGTAAAGCAGTTTAGAGCGCAATTTACCTTCAGCATTATAATCATCATAAGGGAAAGAGAACTGAGTCGGCGAAAAAGTCACACAGAGTTCCATGGTCACCTCTGAAGTTTGCCACCATCAGAGGGATTTACTGGCAGAAATGGGTAATCAGAGCTGAATGGGGCAGAGGTGCATAGTCTCCTTCTGGCTCTCTTCATTTCTCTTCCAACATTTCGGAAAGAGGTCATTAAGGGGCTCTCCACTGCATAACAAAAGTTGAGAGAAACATAAAACGAGGGGTGGGTGATGGGAGCAAGAACTGAAATGGCTTGGAAATTGCACCCTGCAACAGGGACAGGGATCTTACTTTGTCCATATACATCTTCTGTGTCTGTCATTAACAAAATACAGTTAATGCTAGACACAGAAAACAGAATCAACAAAATTCTTTTCAACAGATAAACAACAAATGGGTTATGAGATAACTGTTGATAACTGTAGATAACTCAACTGCTTTGATGCTACACTTATTTTCAGTTTATTTGTCCTGGTATTGTGGTTTTACAAACCACAACTGCTTATGTAAACTCATAATAACTCTAATGATTGAATTTTCCATTAGCTCTTTTCCAACGCCATAAAATATCACCTTTTCATGGATCTATTGGGGTTACAATTATTGACATATTCTTTATTCTAGGTCTCTAAAGTGCAGCATTTGGACAAAAGCACAAAAAGTAGATTGATACTGCCAATAAGACTGATACTGCTTTAGTGAGGAGGTTTTGGTCATGAATAAATGGCTTGGAGAGAAACCACCCCAGGAAAACCTCAGCTCTGAGCTTTGACACACTGCTGGGCTACGGGTTACTTTTGCTTAGTGATCCCACATGGAATGATTATGAAGCACAAGGAACTAGTTCTGCTCCGTTCTTATACACAGGAGACCAAATTGCAGGATAGCGATGCTTACTCGATACGATGGACTCTAAGGCTCAGAATCTGCACATACTTGACTATTAGTACTGTTGTGTCCAGGTAAAACACAACCACACAGCCATGCCTCTGCTGGACTTATGGTGGAGACAGATGGGCTGTCATGGTGACAGAGTTTAGCTCTACCCCTTTTGGGGCAGTCAAGCAATCTGAGGCCTACAGCCTAGTGCCTGTGTGTCTGTGCGGTGTGTTTAGCTGCCCAAGCGTGCTACTGCACAATCTATAGAGACAAAGGGCTTGGGTGGGTAAGCCGCCCACTTCCTGTGGCAGCCTACCCTACCCTCACTGTCAACATCATGCTGCCACAGGACACTAACTGCAGGGTGGGAGAGATGAGTGATTAACGTAAGTCTTGGATAGCTGTTATACAGAATGCTGAATTCAGTATAATGTTGCACATAAAGTTAATGTTTAATGAATAAAACAGCAAACACCAATGTTAACAAATGGCACATATTTGTAGTGGAGGTATGGTTATAAGAATAGATAGCCATTCATTATGCCAGTATCAACAGTCTACCAGTAGTGGTGTTAGGAATTAAAATAAATGTATCAGTGTTGTCCACTCTGAATAAAAATACATACAAGAATTATATCACAAATATATTGTTTACAAATAATTCATAAAATAACTAGATTGAAGAATAATATGAAAACAATGTCTATATGTCATGATATCTATTTTCTCAAACACAATAATAGTCTTCATTCTTTTATGGTTTGAGTTCGTCTTCACCAACCAATGGGAAAGGCTGAGTGTACCCGTCCTGAGGGTCCAGCTGGTCCGCTGCAGGAGGTTTCCTTCAGCTGAATGCTTGTGCTGAGGGAACTCACAGGTCAGTCCTTCCTCCTGGCTTCTCTCTGGTAAATGCCTGTTGGTTTGGATTTCCCACTGCAGTAATATCCTGACCTCAAGCTTGCATGTAATCTTCAGCTGTGATTACTAGAGTGAAAGAATTTCATACCCTCCTCATATATTTACAGCTTTATCCTCTGGAGTCTGTGGAAACAGCCACTTCTGAATTATGGACTGATCAGTCAGCTGAGAAACACTTTTAAACAATGGGAGAAAAAAACAACCACACAAGAGGAGAAAGTCTGGACTTTGAATGTTCCCATTTGTCTTTGAGGTAAAATGATTCAGGGAACTGCAGAGGTCTGGGCTGCATCTATGCATTATACTTTCCTAAACTATCCAATACAATATGTAGGTATGCGGTATGAGAGCAGCGTACCATGTGGAGCTTTGTGAAACGTTTGAAAAGTGAAGGGAAAGAGGGATCCAAAGACTTCAGTCTATTTCAAGCAGTTAAAAGAAGGAGGGTTCCTTGTGGCATTTAAGTGTATCAAAGCTCATCATCTGTGATCACCTTGCAGCATATTGGATTCCATGCTGCCTACTCAGTGGAATCCTCCTTGTTCCAATATTAACATGGTCTTAAATGTATTTTGAGTTCATTTAGCTCCATAATGCCAATCCTAACTCCATTGTGTAGCATCCTTCGAAGTGTTTATTTTTTTCTGTTTTTGGGAAAAAAAAAATAGAACCCATTAAATCTGTCTGGGATACATACATTAGCAAATATTGGGTTTTGTCACAAATCCCAATCAAATTAAGCTACATTATTATTGATTCATAATTATCTTGTTGATTCTTTTAGGCTAACAAGTGCAAAAACTATCTCCAATGTGTATAATAAAATGATCCCCCTCTTTATTAAAGACAAACAGAAATGTTGATTGTAAGCAACAGGGATTAAAAGTGACTGGACATCTGAATACAAATGTATAAAACTAATATATTTGAATGGCTAAAAAATCTAAAAAATCTTTTTTTAACTTTGTTTGGAACTCATAGTGATTCTCATATCAATGTTTTCAAATGGGTCGCCTAAAATCTCAGCATTAGACCCTCCCCACCATTCAATCAGTGAGTTAATAAGTGACAGCATAAAGTGGCAGACATATTGCAAGTACCGTATGAATGCTGGAGCCTGTTCACTCAGCGTCTTCATCTGTCACTACGCCACCCTCAGCATAACTCAAGAATTTCTTGGGAGAAAGATGTATCTGTTTGGAGATTTGTTGTGGGCCTGCTCTGTGTTGTTTCTGCTTTCTTCTTTTCCATCGTGAGATAATTAAAGGTCCATAAATAATACACCATAAACTTTCCACAACCCTGTCAATCTTGAAACTCCATGTCTCAGAACAGCTGTCAGAGAGTAACATAGGAAAGGAGAGTATGCAGAGCAACTGTCAGAGAAGAACAAGGAAAGGATGGTGTGCAGCATTTTCAGGTTGCACTTACTGCAATGGGTAGGGGGTTCCCCGGTGTCCTGGCAAAACTCCCAACCTGACTCTCCATCTGGCCACCTAATCATTCCCCAGTGCAAATGGTTTAATGATTTCCTCCCTTCAACCTTATGCTGATGTGGGGTGAGCATTCTGGCACAAAATGGCTGCTGAAAATCACCCAGGTGAGTGTTACACACTAGTGGAGGGTGAGGTGAGTTTCTCCCTTCACTGTAAAGTGTTTTGGGTACCAATATGAACAGAATCTAAGTGTGATTCATTGTTGTTATTTTAATGACCCATTGATACACAGACTTCAATGAAAATAATATGAATGCAGCAATCACTTGGTTTACTACAGACTAAGGCTATATATTTGGTCTGGCTGTAACATGCTGTTTATCATTAGAAAGCACCCAGAAGGCAAGAATCAATCTGAATTTAAAATATCATCAAAATGAAAATTTATCTTCTTTTTATTTTTAAATTATTTCCTCTTCTTCTCCTCATCCCCAAACCAAGCTAAACTTGTTAGCCTCTTGTCGTTATTTAAAAGACCTAGACCTAGCAATTCCAGTTAAAGCTGAACTTTTGTTTCTTAGTCAACACCAGCACAGGAGAATTGGTTCTATACTTCCAGTGATGTCCTTTTACACTGAAAGTTCCACTGCAGAGTTTGTTTATTCTGCATCATGATGGCAGGAGACAAATTCATTTTTCTTTCTTCTGAGATTGATGTATTGGTCATGTTAGAAATGTTACAACTGCAAGAAATAAAGAGGCGGAGACAGAAAAGATGGTATATGTGGCTAATCAAAAGAGAGAAAAATGGTTGGGTTGTTGGCAATTCTGAATAGACCTATACACAAAGTAGACGAAGAGAAACATTTGTTCAAATAACTTCTGGCCAGTTTGATGATCTTTTTATGTTGTTTTATTCCTTTTATAAATGTTCTACTCTGCTGGCTAAACTCCTTATTTTGCCCAAAACCTTCCACCATCACTGGTGTAGAGTTCAGTAAACAACCTGATTGGAATCTTTGGCTTGAGAGCAACCTGCCATGGGGAAAAAAGTAAACAACCTTAAACAAAACATAAAAAATTGGATCCACAAAATATGTCTGAATACCATACCTGACTACAGTTGAACTAGGAAGTATAAATTATGTTTGCAGAGGAGGAGGCTATGATCACAAGACTCCTCCGTTTCATGTGATGACAGTGAACAGTGCTGTTACATCCTTATAATGATGCAAACTTTCGTTCCATTATTTGTTTATTACATTGTAAGGAAAGGTGAGGAAGTCAGCATTTAAAGTATTCTGACATACCAGACAGCATATTAAAATATTTATGTTTTATATATTCTTTAAATATATTTTTTCATCACAATACAAGGATCTCTCTGTTTAATATTTCATGTTTAATAAAACCAAGTGGGAGGTAATTAACTCAGAGTGGGAGATCTGCAAGGTACCTTAAAACAATTGTTCCTTCATTCTTTCTTTAGCATCAAATGATTTCTGTGTGTCATATTTTATCTTAGAATTGGAATTTCACCTCCTTAAAGAGTGAGTAATGAAAAGTAAACCATGTGGCAGGGAGGCAATCATTACCCAGTGCCCTTATTATGAGCGTCCTTCCTCTTTTTTAATGTCATTATCAGTTGCACGGTTTCATAAGATGACACTTGTGATTTTTTTTCTTCTCATTCTTATTTCTAATGCCACATCATGCAGATGTTCACCAGACATCTCTGTAATAATATAATAATTACATCTTCAGGTTGCTCCATATTTCATTGATTCAATGACACAGAACAAGTGTAACTTGTGATTTTTAATGCCTGTTTTGGATCTTTATTGGTTAGCTAGACTTAATTATGATACAAAATGATATTTAAAAACGTAATGGCACACTCCCAACAAAACTATTGACATAGCCTGAGTTTTTAAAAACCACATCCATTAGAAGCTCCCGTAGCAATTTATGTATGACATCTACTATGGGTGCGATTCATGCATATCATGCATGTGTTTTGAACGTACATGTTTACTGTCATATGATAATTACCTCGCCATCGGCGTACAGGCATGTACGCCAATGCTGCTTGGCATCAGTTCATTAATTTAGCTGCCATTCTGTCAGTGCCTGCATCCCTTTATAAATACATTGCAGTTCTACCCAGACAGACTTATTGAAAGCTTGTTTTACTTCAGAGTTTTAAAGTTTTGCTCTTGATGTGTTTAATTTTGACAGTACTCATTAAATCCAACAAACTGTTCCAAAGTATTTAATGGGGGAACTGGATCTCTGCTCTGATCAAAGGAAGGTTCGATTGGATTAGTTGCATTAGTTTAAAAACAGAAACTTTAAATTGGTTGTACAATTATTTTTAATCTTAAAGCATAGTCGCCCATTTTGAAACACCTGGAACCAGTGTCACAAAACAGTCTGACAATAAATTATTCACTGGAAACTAGTAGGTAGTAATGGGTGTGAGTTGACTGTGAATTGTATTTTGGCATCTCGTAGACTAACCGGTGATATATTACAAAATGAAACATTTTCAGCAATTTGGCATCACAATATGTATCAGCATATAGTCTAGGAGAAGAAATTAGTGTCATTTTGAAAAGTTCATATCAGCGTTTTTCCCAGCTGTATTTAGCTCAGATTGTTTTGTGTAACTCCTGTGCCAGTGAAAGCCAACCTAAGTGTGGGTAACGATGTACCATTTCCCTGCAGCCTGCTGCTTTCACTTGATTGGTTTAATGTGCCCAACGTTTTTCAAAGTCACTAAGAGAGGAGGAAGCAGGCTCTGGCTTTATATGTTATATATCTACATCTTTTTGGCTGTATTTGAGCAATCCACGCACACAATCAGATCCACTTTTGAGTGGCAGTGGATTATTTGAGTCAGGTAAAGTCAGCACATGGTTCAAAGGGGCTATATTTAGTCTTTTAATTAATCATGTCCATTTTGTTCATAGCATGCAATCAACCAATCAGAGTGGCATTGCTTGATATAGAATAATTAGTAAATACATGATTAACCTTAGACAAAGCATTTCAGATCAATTGAGTGTTAATGTACTGGGTTCCCTTACAGTCCACATATAGAGTTTTTGGTGGGGCACAAGAATGCATGTGTGCCATCAATAGCACTGAGTACCCCATGCACTCCTGTTTGACATTAGACAGTTGATAGTTGTTGTGAGTGCATCAGTGTGCATGTTTTTGTATGTATATTCTTGCAGATATGCCTGTCTGTAGATGTATCATCAAAGACCAGGTGGAAAATCCCCCATAAATTAAGTTATTCCTTGAAAAAATGAAGAACAAAGCCCAGAGCTCAGTGGGCACGGCCCTGAGATGGAGGACACGTCTTCTGCCCGGCATCCACAATGCCTTTGATTAGACTGCCAGGAGGGCATTTGTACAGCACTGCAGTAGTGTGGAAACCGGCTCTTTTGGGAATCCAGCGTTCCACATCCTCATTACTGGATAATAGATTTCCCAGGCATCATTGCAGGTGTCTCGTCCTCAGTCCCTGCACACGCATCGCTGCTGGCAGAGGCCAGAGTGACAGGGTCGAGGAGCCACAAATCGAAAAAGCCGAGCAGCAACAAGAGAACAGGGCTGTCCAAATGGATCAATAATGTCAAGCTTTCCATGACCAATGTCTTGCGGACATAAAGTGCTGTGTTAGTCCAGTCTCTGTCTAAGCATTAGCATGTATGATATTAATGAATAGCACTGCAGCTTTATTTGGATGTTTTATGAAAAGAAATTTTACAAAAAGAAGATTCTCTGATAAAGGTCATTGAAAAGTGTTTATATGTAACTCCAATATTACCCTCCCATCTAGTGCTAGAGCAGTATTCTCTTCATGATTCTGAAAGAATTCAGTGAAAATAAAAGATTTACAATGCATCTCAGTAGAAGAAGGGACCAAATGTTGTCTTCGTTCAGCCTGCAGTTAAAGTGAGGTGTCGGAACCAAAGCAGTCATTGGCACTTGGCTTCCATGAAACAGGGAGCCTCTCCTAAACATTCTGCCCTCCTGCCTTGTTCAATTTCCCCTGCACTTTGTGTATGTGTTCTGCTATGTCAGTTCCATCTAGCCAGGCCCTGTGGGCCTGCTGCAGATACGTTGTGCGACAGGGTTGAGGCAGAGGAGGGAGACAGGCCACGTCCCCTTGTGTTAGCAGCGTGCTGACAGGGTGATGGGTGCAAAGGCATTCCGACCCGGCAGGACTTGCTCCTCGCTCTTGACACGTGCCAGCAGTTTCGGCACACAGTCAGCTGAACCTCGCCCGCTGTGGGATCTGGTCCATTTTCTGCAAGTCAGGTGAAAGAATAATGGATAAAACAGCACCATCCCCCAGGGAGGGGAGAGTTTTCACTACAATGCCCTGCAAACAGCAACTGAGAGCAGCGCTCCTACATCCTGCCAACCTTGCTTCCTCTCCTTGGTGTGTCAGCTTGACGGTGCAGATGGCTATGAGGAGCAGTCTGACCGGTCATGCTCTGAGGACAGGATCTCTTACATAACCAAATGGTATACACCCTCTCTGCCTCCTCAAACTGTTTTATGTTGTGTTTAAGAAACACAGAGTGAGAGATTTGGAGAAAAATTACAACTTTGTACTGTGAACTTTGCCCTGGTTTTCAGAGTGACTGGCTCACCACACCAAGTGACCAAACTCGTTGGCCAAGATTGTTGGCCCAAGAAGCGAAACGGATGACTTCATCAGAACTGACTCTTTATGTATTCTATGAATTAGCCCTGTGAATCACTCATGCACAAAATAAAACAACTTCTGAAACACATACACGCACAGAATGTATACTGATCACCTATATGATAAGGTCAGATGAAGTTATTTCTCAATAGGATTGTATTGATACCTGTTCTGAATAATAGTTTCACAGTTTTAACTTTAAATTACTCTGAATTGGACTCAGCTGAATAATGTTGCACTCTAAACAATGTTTAGTGTTTTAACATCTGTTGCCTCATTTGGCACAGTATGCTGTCTGCTCAGCTGTGGTGCATGGAGAGAGTTAAGACATATTGTGCAGGTTTGAGCTTTCAGGCAGCTAAGACTTAAATGTGCTAGCTGTTGAGCAAGTTTTTCTCAATAATCAGATCTCAAAGTGCAACGCTAAGACCAAATTTACTAAAGGGTTGCATAGTTGCATATAGCTGCATATTGATCACAGTTCATGAAGTATATAATGAAGCCGTTGCTTGGACTCGGGCCTGCCTCTGACTGACGTATGAGAGATGTTATTGTATTAATTGCACATTTCTACCCTTCAGCAAATTGGACAAAATTGGAAATAACTGTCAAAGAGCATTTTCCAGGACTGTGTTCCAATTATAAGATCGCATGATATTATAGTAGAGCCTAGGACAAGTTGTAACATTTATTTGAGCACTTAATTTACTTAATATATACATACTTAATTCTAGACATTAGCTATGTGCCATTTTTTCATGTTGTTTGTTTTAAGTACTGTTTTCTGTAACCTTGTATATTTTACAAATCTTGCCTCTCTGAATACAAAAATGTATAACACTCCAATGTATAAGGTGACATAGGTCTAAAGGTTTGATGTAATTATATGTGTAACTGAAACATGTCATATTTCATAATTAGTCTCAATACCATTTTGAGCAAAATTCATGTTGCAAATACTGCCATGAACATGCTTAGTTAGATATTTATATTTTGATGAATTGCACTTGCAATGCGGGTGTCCCATGTGTCACCACTTTACCTAGGGCATCGACTGCGTTTAGTACCACTCACATGCACTTAATAATGTACTTAAATTTAGCTGGTCTAGCCAAGCCAAGCCCTGACCTATCTCTTGTCACTGTGAGTCTTTGGATGCTGTAGTTATTTTTGCAAGAGGATATCAAAGGGGTGTAGCTGTCAATTCTGTATGCAGTGTGGAGCTTTCCCTGACAGCCCATAATTTGCAGTTGGCATCCCTGTAATCCATTATCCATGAACAGAAGATTGATAAGTCACTGGATTAATGGTAGATATTTCACTTAACTTTGAGGTAAATGGCTGCAAATGTTCACTGAATAATTCATTTTCCATACAATGCTATAAAAGTATCAATGGTGTGATGTATTGTTATCAAGCTTGATACAGGCTGCATTGTGCTGGACAATATGCACAGTACGGCTGCTATTCAAAGACAGTTGTCATCCAACTCAGTGCTCTTTTGAATTGATTTGTTTTAAAGATGGCATGAGATGTAGCCTCCATAGTGCTATCACATAATATTTTGGTCTTGATTGCCCCCTTCCCAGGTTTCTCCTCATCTTACTACTGCTGTTTCATATGGAATACATATATGTGATTGCACAGTCCTCAGTACAGTCCATCTGTACCAAATGTGTGTACATAAGGGACAGGTAATCTCATGTCCCTTCTTTTCCATAGAGTTTCAATATACACCAATGCAATCTGAAGCTGAAAATAAATAGCAAAAGGAGGGCTGTAAGAGTGAAATGGTGATAATGGAAGACATAGATAATAGAATTAATGTAAACATGTATACGATTGAACTATTGATTTTAAATGTTGTGATTTTTTTCTATAAGACTTCTATTGTTTACTTTTCTGTTCCTGTCTCGCTTAAAAGAAACAAAATGGGATTTCACTTATTTGCTCAGATGAGAAAATGTGTTTTCTCTCAGTATTACAACACTCTGTGGAAAAGCACTGAACTGAAGGGCTCTACTGCCTGACTGCTGCTAACAGGATGGTGATCATGTGTTGCTTCTACTGTAGAGCATGTACTGTAGACCTTTTATGTTTATTTTCATGGGAATATTCATTTATTTTCCCTTGGGGCTACACCTTATGCATGTGTAACCATCTGAACCTAACATGGAGCAAATTTAGAAATAAAAAAACAGGTAACAGTTTTTTTCTCTCTCTGTGAGAAAAATTGCTTTTTTCATGGGAATGTAAAAAAAGTATGTGCAGACTGCCTGTGATATATTTTGTTATAGTTGCTCCAAAATTTGACTCTATGATATGCCTGGACATAAAAATATTTTATAGTACCCTCTCTTTTCATAAGTAACATCATACAGACACACAACACAAGTAGCACCACTTTTTAATTTTATAGATGCATGTTGTGTTATTACTCAAAGTGAGTATCTTTAAAATCTCGCCTAAACAATTAATGTGTGGGTAGCTGGTAGGAATTATTAGCACCACAGATCAGACCCTGGCTGGAGCACACCAGGGATGTTCTTTTCACATGGTTAGCTGCAGGTGCAGTAGAACTTTATCAGGGCATGCAGGATAAGTCCTTTCTGCATCCATGGATGTGGAGCTGGACGCAAGCACTGGAACAGAACAGGATTTTGCTTACTCTGGTCAGGAAAGTGACTGCATTCAAGCATGAAGATTTTGAAGATTTTGTTTTTGTTTTTAGTGATTCTTTCCCTTGATGTTTATCTCTCATGAGTGCCAGTGTTCCTGTTATTCTTACGTCAAGGGTCTCTGTCCCCAACAACTCATAATGCAATGCAAGATCACCATGTGTTACAGAAACAAACCTGTGAGGCTTCACCAACTTTTTCTTGTTTTCTGACACATACTGTATGATTTTTCCCAACCTAAACCCAACCAATGTACAGTAGGACAGGAGCAGTGTCTTCAAATTACAAAGGCAAATATGCACCATGTGTTTTGGATAAGAGTGAATTTATGAACATGCCCAAATGTGGTCACATAAATTAAAATATTACAGTAAAAATCTGTGTATCAATTAGAACTAGGCTATGATCAGTGATAGCAAAAGTGATACTAAAAATGGTGTAGATTTTTGGTTCAGCTGAAATCTTGGAAGTATTAGATGCTCTGTGTTTGCAATAGTAATGCAAACACAGGGCATTGCCAAGTGCCTGTAGAAACCTAGAAAATGTGTAAAGGGAAATGATGAGCTTCTGGTGATGACATAAGTAGATTACGAAAGAAAGCTACCAAAAATAGTCTTACTGCATGTATTGGTTTTGTATAAACTGTCTTACCAGGGCAATACTAATTTCTCTGTGGAAGACAATGGTTCATATCAAACCATGGTTCACTGGTTCATATAACTTTAATTAACTTTAAGAGTTCTTCCTCTTGCAACCTGAGGGTGAATATTTTCCTGTTCAAAATTAAATCAAATACTGTTTTGATTAGCTCTAAATGGACGAGGGAATAGTAGAATCCTCTACTGGATGTTTTCAATGTTAAGCCAGTTCATAGTTTATATTTATAGAATTATTCCAAACCTGTTACTTGCCTAACCCAGTTCTGGTGTTCGGAGGCTATAGGCTAATGGGGCTGGCTGATGCTTCATTTATGTGTAAATAGACATTTAAACATTATTAATAAATTCTGTTTTACATCATGATAAAACATATGATTTCCACATGAAAGCAGCTGGAATATATTTGTATTTACTGTAATTTGGAAAACTGAAACCTTACACAATTTCTGATAATGGTGTGAAGCATTACAATTATGTAAAAAAAAAACATCAGAACGATTTTTGCTGTTTTTTTTTATTGTTTTTGTTGCTACTGATTCTCAATCAAGTGGCATAATTATCATAATGGGTAGGTATGAGAGTGTGATATTGTTCTCCTTCCTGGGTGCTTGACTCCTCATTGTTCAATTGAAGCAGGTATGTCTGGATTTAAGGTTCTTTTATTTTGCTGACACCTCATTCAAAAGGAGGTGTACAAAATCAGCATGACTGAGCATTGTGATTCAGCCCGGCCTTTATGTCATTTAATCACCAATATCCTTATAACCTAATGGAAAAGCCCAAAACTCTGGGCAGATGGAACAAATTGTTCATCTGGACTAACCCTCACATTTCATGTTTTTTTTTTTTTTTTTGTTGCTACCATTACAAAAACATAATATCACATATTATGAGATTAAATAACTATTGAATAATACCATAAAATGACAGTAACTTCTGAAATTCATAAAATCATATTGCATTTATAGCAATTCAATTCAAAACATTTTTAAAAGGAAAGTCCATTTTATTTTTTGAAGGTACTGTTTTCCTTGGAGCTGCAACCTGATAGTGCTAAACTAAGTGCGGAGAATCGCCTTACATTAAGGATCCAGGTATCCTTGGAATGAAGGACTTACAGGGTTAATGGGCTAATGACTGGATTCTGTAACACTGTGACTTTATTGTCCATAGCTAGAGCTTGGTGTTTTCTTCTCTGAAATAAGTTATTTAAAGTATGAGGGAAGCTGAATAAATGTTCTCGAAGGCCATGTAGTAGGTACATTTGTTCCTGTCATGAATTGACCCATTATACTGTACTACCGAGACCTGCTAAACAGAAGCAGAAGCGCTGCTCAGGGCCTTTTCCATTAGCTTCAATTCTTCTAAGGTAAGGTAGGAGTGTAAACATGAAGACATACATTACACACTGTACGCTGGTTGTGCTTGTTCAAAATTCATACTGAGAGTTTAATAGCATAGGGAAGGAAGGCTGATTGCATCAGTTAGGCATACACATGGTTTAATAATAGGTATGACATAGAATATATCTTTTAAGCTTGGCAAAACATGTTTTTTGGAACACTTTTTGTTTTGCTCTGACCATTTTAGAGAACAGGGAAACATATAGGGTGCTAGCATTGACTAGTAGAAAATATGTCCTATAGTGATGTATCTTTTGTTGCTATAGTCTTTAAATTAAGCGGGAATTTTGCCTATAGGAAAACATCCATTGTTTAATAATGAATACCCTTCCGATCAAAATAGTACACATTCACTTGCTTCCACATGCTTGCGTAGGGGTTTAATTAATATACACAAATCCAAGGAATGCCAAACAAAATGATTGTTTGCCAGCCTTATATCGTTCAGCATTTATAATTAAGGTTACACTAACATTAATTTAGTCAATGCGAATTTGATCAATCACTTATTTTATACAAGTTTTGTTTGAGACCTACACACCAGTAAAGCCTTTTCTTGAAGTATGGAGTGTGTGGGCTTTTTCCAACTTTTCTGTCGATAATAAGCAAAGAAGGGGCATAGGAGTCTGGAATATGTTTAATCTGCATGGATGTTTAATGAGAATTGGCTCACTGAATGGTGGCAAGGTCACTTGCATTCCAAAACGATGGGGGCACAACGGTTAAATCTGCTTCTGCTTGGCTCCACACCTCTGCTTTGACTTTGCCTGCCTGTCTAAGGGTTCTCAGCCAATCAATCAAGCACCATTGAATTAGTTGTTGCTGTTGAGTCTACAGTAGGAAGAAAAGGGACTGCTTCTCTTGACCTGTTTGTTCCTCATATATATTCGGTGCCAAAAATGAGTTTGGACCCTTTCCAATCAAAGAATATTCTGCTTAGGCTGTGAGTGAGGACAAAGGTCGAACTCAAAATTGTTTGAAGATTAGATAGTTGCAGAGCAAATTAATCTCAGCTGCATTTGTTTATGTGCCTGACAGTACTGTAAATTGAAGTGCTCTCATGTTGTTAATTGCTTTATGGTTTGTTGTAAACAGTGGATTCAGCCCATTGTCATGCACACTTGTATCAGGCCTTCCATTATGGTTGCTGGGGTGCATATTGAATTGTTTGTCATTGAAGCTGGTCCAAGCAATGGACCAAATTCAATGACAAAACACTGTTGTTTTGCCAGGAGGGACAGAGGGGGGAAAGGGGGAAAAAGTAGTGATTTACATTTAGATTGAGAATCGTTCTCCAGCTCCAGAAACTGCTGGCGACCTGCTGTCATTTCAGCCTGTCACTTCCTTTATTCCCTTCTGAGGTGGAGCAGTGCTTGTAACATCACATTCATCTAATCTTAACCACTTCCTCTGTAACCTCTAAATATGTCACAACTCCCATATGTCATTTCCATTCGGCAGTGATTGCAGTGATAATGTATAGTGTTATCACCGATTTGGGGAAAAGAGTGTAATGCCTGAGAAATTTCTGTTTTACTATTTGAAACAGCCTGCATCCTTGCTGAAGCATTTGATGAAGTCTAATATATGTCAACATTCCCAATGGAAGACACTTGAGAAAAGACAGGAAAGTTGTATATCCTTTTTAGAGAGACTTTTGTTTCTCTGTATGACCTATATCCATGTGAAAGTAACAACTGTTTAGTACTGTCTGGTGCCAAACTTGAAGGTTATTCTGTTGTAAGTTGTTACCATGGGATACTATGAAGTCTATAACTCAGCTTTTGTGCTTTATACATATTTATGATGGTATTTGGGGACCCCCCCTTGAGTTGCTTATTGCACTGCATCGAGTTTGGAACACCATTAAATATTTAGAATCCATGACTTTTAATTCTCCATAAATATTTTTAATGGTTTTTGTCTGAAATGATGCAATAGAAATTAAATATCAATTATTATACACCCTCAAAGCTAATGAATGTGGCATACCCAGCCTCTGAAATGAGCCCAGATGTAATTTGAATGTCAGTTTTAAGAAATGCATTAAAATATGATTAGCTGTATGGTGAATGAGTTATGGGTAATTAAACAAGAGATTGAGATAGAGAATGCTACATGGAAACAGCCAAGGACTGTTGTTTTTCATCATTCCTTATCTTTTTTAAACACCTTATATGGCCATACAGGACAAATGTGTTGACTACTTTGAACTTGGAGATAACAACAAGGTATTACAGGAAATATAACTACTCTTTTAACAATAAACTACCATAGTGGTATACAGCAGTATTATAATATTGTAACAAATTTGTCAAAAGCAAGGCAGTAGGGTTCACCTGTGCTCTTTTCTGACCAATGACATAAGGCTCTAGACCCATTGCAAATCTTTCACCCAAGTAATATGGTGTTAGTAGAGAGCCCATCACTTGGCTTGGTGTGCCCATCTGTCCTTATACTGTCCTTATACTCCACTATCTGTGGTGCATGAAGAGAGGGATGTTTGGAGGAATGCATGATGGGAGTTTCTCTTGGCACCTCAGCCATGATTGCAATACAATAATGTCATCCAATGCAATTCTGTAGGATTAAAAATTACACTACTCAGTGCAATTTAGCTGCTGAATGGTCTGGATTGTGACTTTCACTTTATTCAACTTATTTATTAAATTTCATAAATAGGGTAGCTGATACAAATATATATTATTTTAACTGTCTAACAACGTATCCACTCTTTGACTGACTGCTCTTTTCTATGCATTGTTTCCCACCCCATATTAATTTGGTGAGGTGAGTGTTAATGTCCTTGCACCATTTGCCCTAATGATCCAATTGAAACAACAATCTAAAGTTATTTTTGATAGAATTTTCAGGGAATCTGAAAATTTTGCTTCATGGTGAGAGTGGCAATCATTTCAATTCATCTAAGCTCTTTATTTGCTATTTTTAACAGCTTTGACATATTGCAAGTCACATTTACTTCTGTTTGCCATTTCATAGTCATACCAATGTCCTTGACTCCCTTTTGATACTATTTAAAATGGCCTGATGTGCTTGCTTTGTGACTGTGTGTTATTTAATGGCATTTTATACAATATATATGTAGCCTAAAAAGTACATTTTCAAGAGAAATCTGGTTTTTGAGCTGGTAAAAGTATTTTGTCAGCATAGAAACTTACATATATGATAGTTTTTCAAGTGTGTCTTGCATGACTTGTGTTTCATCAGTGACCCAGACGGGTTACCCATGCCAAGTTATTTGGAACAGCAGAAAGGCAGCAGAAACCATATGCACATAGCTTATATTGACTGTGGGAAAATTTTGTATTTGTTATTTATAATATACAATTATGTAGTTTATTGTATTCAATATTTTATTAGCCATAAAAAAAGTCAAGGTGATAATTAAATTTAGACCAATCGCTCCTGAGAGCTGCCAGTCTAATAACTGTCCCTGCACATGTGGGTCAGACCGTACAGTCAGAAATAAACTTTAATATTGTTTAGTGAAACTCAATACAGTTGGCTTCTTCATTTACTTAACATTTGCTCTTGCTGTGTCTTCATCTTGTGCCAATGCAAAAATGCAGTAACCCAATTTTCATTTTCATTTCCTTGTCTGAGTGCACATCCTGTGATAAAGTGTGTTTTAAACTATTCATTTGCAACAATTCATTTTCATTTTCTGTTTCATTGACGTCTTAGTAAACACCAACATTAAGCAAAAGAAAAAAGATATATGAATTCCATTTCAGTGTTAAGAAAAAAAATGCTGTGCCAATTCCAAAACCAGTTTTATTAAGTTTGATAAAGCTTTTCATTTTCCCTTTGAGAACCATGCATCCAAAACTCAAAAAGAAAATGTTTGATAAATCAATTTCTCTGTTCATGTTAGAGATTTAATTTCCTTTGGGGTGTCCCTGAAAATCTGCCAAAATGCCAGATCTTTCTTACGTACTACATTTTAGTTGACAGTGTCAACAGCTTGACATATGGTTATCCGATATCAGTGATAGGACTTCATGTATTGTTATTGCAGACAGTCCATGGTAACTGAAGAGATATTATTATTCTATTTTAACAGGCTAATTTGCTGTTTTGCTTTTAGCTGCTATGAAGTCACTGCTCGGAAAACCAGGACTATTTCTATATAACAAGTCTACCATTACTGGATGAGGAAATTCCAGTAAATTATCTGGCAGGGTACAAAGGACACATTTTATGTATTTCAAGCAATTTGACACCTTGCATCATTTACCAATCTGTGTGTCATTCATAATGTATCCTGTGTTGACATGTCACTCAACCCTCCGCACCACATTAGCAATTCATTAGTGTATTTTGGATAGGACGTGAATATGTTTCTATTCAGTTATCCCAGTCAGAGTAAATGAGGGATGGAGAATTGATCATTATTATACACAGATATTAAACCTGAGCCTGGAATGATAGCTTGCCTACTTCAAACTCATTTTATGACGTGACTAGAATTCAGACCTGGAATATCAACGTGTATGAATGGACATTAACATGCTATTACACATCACAGGCTAAAAGATACACACCAGTAATAACCCCACAGTAAATAGTCCCTGACTTGACTGCAATGACCTGTCCCTGACCTGACTGCAATACTCTCCCTCATGTCATAGTGTGTGGCCCAAAGACATTTGCATAATGTGCAAATTAGAAAACCCAAGGGCTGTTGCCTCTATGTTTTAAGGTAATGCCTCTACATATCCAACTATTAGTTCATGTCTGACTGTACATCCCATCGCTGCTGGCTGGAGGGATGATGCAAATGTATTTCATCTTTTTTTGACAGCAGTGAGTATTAGAATTAGGCTAATGCACACAGAAGAAAAATGACAGAAGAGGAATGTAATTGAATATTGAGCATACTCCCCTGGAGCCGCCAAGCTTACATGAGGGAGTATGCAAAATGATGGAAAAACCAAACAATAAATGAATATGGATGCTGTTGCACAAGTTTTGGACTGTTTCTAGTGGGATTTCCAGCCATTTTTCGAAAAGGAGAGACTCTCTCTCTTACTCATTCTTCAAAAAGGCGAGGGTGTTTGAGAGATGAAGGTTATGTAAATCTACTCCTCATGCTCAACAGCTTCTCATAAAGGTTCACTGTTTACTTCTGATGACTGGGAAAGATATGGAAGGTGAATTTACCCTGGTGGTTATTCCTGAATATGCTTCAATTTTGACTGTGCAATGGGGCATCATCATATTATATTTCTATGACTGACGTGATGTGAAATTCAGTTACAATCTATCTGAACTTTGTAAAAATCTGCTAGAATACTCATGTTGGTTTAGAAACTGACATATCTAAGTTTTTTCATTATTATTGTTATTATTATTATTATTATATAGCACTTACATCTTGGTGATTAGTTCTGGAATCCATATTATCTTAGATTCCTGCAGTTGAATTCAACAGGTCTGATCATATCGGGAACAAATGATGGCCCAAACAGAATGCTTTTTCCATAATAATCAATTTTGTTTCTTTTTTTTTCTGTAAGTGTTGCCAATTTATGCTGCTGTTTCCACAAATTGCATTGCAATTGCAAATTGCAAAATTTTATTAGAGGACTCTAGATTCTTCACTCTACAAAGCTGCACTTCATTCTAGAGTAGATACAGTACACTATCAAAGTCTAATGTTGAAGGCAGACCTCCATTACATCATATGCTCAATTACATTTATTCATTAGATGCTCTAAACCTGCATGACTAAGTTTATACTGTGAAGTGATATTGAATGATCTCAGAGACACCCAACTCACTCACATCAAAAAAAAATTAAATTAAATAAAATTACTAAACCATGTTTAGTCAACAGCTGAAGCCTGAATCATAGTAAACAGCGTAGAATATTATATTTAAAGGATATTAAGGGAGGGACACCAGCAATGAAGAATGCCTGCACATTATGGAAACTGCGTAAAAGTCATGTATTTCCATCAGGAGTCTGGCAATATGGAGGCTGATTTGTACTATTCTGGGTGAGGTGTGAATGTGATTGACTTAGAAAACTGAAAAAAGCACCAAGCTCTGTGGTGCACTGATGCATGTCAGCCCTGAGTTACAGCATTGGGAACTCACACCTCTGTAAGTTGTGCATTTGCAGTGAACACGCCATACAAAAGCAGTCTCATATCATACAGACAGTGAAAAAGGATCTCAGTACTTGTGGACGTTGTTGAAAAGTGATGAAGGTGGCAACTCTGCAGCTATCTCAACATAAATCATGGAACTTTCTGGGGACTGAGCCTCCAGCCACCTGCAGAAAGTCTGCAAAATCTGTTAATTCCTCTTCATTGAGAGTCCAGAAAGTTCAAAACAACAACAATAATAATATTGTTTAAAAAATAATAATAATAATTTAAAAAATAATAACTTTAGAGGGAATGTATTAAACAAGATTACAATATTACATTCTAGGGATGACCTCTCCGATACATTTAATTAATCCAAGTTGGTTATTAAGAAGTATTCCTATGAAATTTATTCATTTTTAATTGCTGTTTCCTTTTTTACTTTTGCTCACCATGGTGCTGTTATTGTCCTTGTTTTCTTTCTCCCTACCTTATTGTACTCCATCTATCTTAAAATGAAAAAATGCAGCACTGCCCGAGAAACAGATTTTTTTTCAGATAGGTTGAAATATAGTAGTGTCTAAAAAAGATGGATAATATCACCAGACGGCTGAAAACCTGTCAGTGCACAGTTTTGTTTTCCTGTGGAGAACCTACATGTTAAGAATCCACGTCTTGGAAATTTTCAAGTATTTATCTGTGTTATAAGCCCCCACCTGTACTATATCTGTTTGCCCATAACTTGAAAGTAACGGAAAAGCGAGAGAAAGCAGTTTGCATTGAGTGAGACAAGAGGCTGTGCCCCCATACACACACACACTCGAACACATGCACACACACACAGATATGTGTTTCTTGTATCCTGCTGCTGCTCATGGTCTCTTCAGAGACTGGTCTGGCTGCCAGGGTGACTGATGTCTGTGTGTTCATGCATGTGTGCATGCGGACATGCATGTGTGCACGTGCTCCAGTACTGAACGCCCCACGGATGCAGTTGTTCATTTATTTGAACTTTCAATGGTTTTCATTTGACTTCAAACAACTTCAACAAAGAGGGTGTACCTGAATATGGTGAAGAGACACTTTTCACAAATTAGGATTTTCATTTCACAAAACTTTATTTAATGTGCATCTCTGGTACATATTTCGCAGCAGTTAATAGTTGTGGTTTATAATAATGGTTTACTAGTGAAGACCTCTTATCCGTTCTGGGAACAGCATTGATGGTGGTGGAACTGCAAGGTCAAGGTGTCAGCTCTGTCGTATGTGAGGATGTTTCACATTTTCTGCAAGTTTCACTTTCTGATGCAACATTATGAGGTTTACATGGGTGAATGTGCTGTACTGTTGTGAAAAAAATTAATGTTAATTTGGAACAAGGCTGTAAGCAGAGTGATGGAGTATTGTGAATGACAGAGCACTGCTTCGATGTAATTTAGTCAGGATATTATTTAAAAACTCTTATGCAAGCAGTTGGGGACTCTGGAGAATATTTTTTTCTGAAATCTCCTGGCTAAGTTTGTTTACTGACTTGTGTTCTGTGTTAATTTTGTATTAATTGTAACTCAGAGAAGTAAGCAAAACAGAGTTACTGTACCTTGCAAAGTTTTCACATTTTGTTGCCTCAGAGCTTGAAGACTTTAAATAGGAATTACTTTTCCTGATTTATTCATCCAACACCATAGTATTAAAGAAAAAAAAACCAACTTAGAGCTAAAGTTGTTGAGAGGTATGGGTCAGGCGAAAGGTAATCAAAATAAATGTAAATTCACTGCTTGACTGAGGGACCATACAAAGAGAGAATTTATTTATTTATTCCTCTGAAACCATGTACTCCACCACTATTGCATTCACTAACTGGTTAATATTTTTCTCACCCCCACAAGGTTTACCATTGCAAAGGGTCTGCTTACTGTTTTTAAACAATATGATTGTTCAATCTTCTTTTTGCTCTGACTGGAGTGAGTAGATTGAATTAAGTAGATTAAGCTTTGAAGATACAACGCATGAAAACTGTGCAAGGCACTTTGTGTTGTGTCAGGTTAATTTCAGGGATGGCTAGTCTTCAAATCCTTGCTCTAGAGATCCTTTCCCATTTATTGGATGGAATACTTCCATCACAACATGAAATCAATATTTGTGGTCCTGACAGCAGTTTGTACACTGCTTGGTGTTTTTTTAATGTCTTTAATGTCTTTATGAGCATCTTTAAGCTGATCTTTAAGAGCTCTTTATTTGTTTTTGTGTTTTTTTTTTGTTTTGACTGTATTTGTTTTTTTTTGGATGGAAATAGGCCATACCATCTAGAAGTAACTTCAGATCTTGTAGGTATCATGTATTTTCTTTAAATGAATGTCTTCCCATTTCTGAAATATTTGTGAAGCCTGGATTTAGCCAGACGTAGGTGTATGTTTGCATGGTACCAGTGCGAGACATAATGTTAGCTCTGAGCCCAGCTTTATGCTTGTGGGTGGTTATGGTTGGGTAATTGAGTGATGAAATCTGTTTATAATATTAATTTGATAAGGAAGATCACTTAAAGGAAGCTCAGTGTACTCATATTGTTCAATAACATGGCATGAGGAAATGTACCAGAGGTTTCTCTTCATTTAGTTAAATTTGCACAGTAACTGTGTTGCCAGGAAGCAATTTGTGGAATTTGGAGCAGATAATCCTCTCAGGTGTTTGGGTTTCCAAACCATTGATAACCTGATTCTCTGTGTGTGTGTGCATGTGCATGTGCGTGTGCATGTGCGTGTGTGTGTGATTGTGGGCACAGGGTAGCCAGTAGTCTAATGACTAAGGTACATGACTGGGACTATGAGGTTGATGGTTCAAGCCCCAGTCTAGCCACAGTAAGAACACCATTTCTGTTGCAGCAAGGCCCTCAACCACACCACAGCACATGGCCCTTGGTTAGCCTAATCTCATCACTTTGGATAAAACCATCAGCTTAATGGTTGTAATGAAACTGTAGCATGTGTGCTTCTATAGAAGTGCTTTACTTTTCAGGGGTAACTGGTGCCCCTGAGAAGTGGTAGACTGTTTTAGAGTCCTGATTTTCATAGGGGCTGTCTGTCTCATTAAAGATATGAAACAGGTCTACATCACCTATCTACATTTAATATGGTTGAAAGGTTTGTTGTAAAAGGTCAAATATATTTGGAGATATGTGAATTTAAGACCAAATATGAACATTTCTAATTTCAAAGTATGGGAGCTGAGGCATCCGATTTTAGTCCTATCAAGTTGAAATTCAGAGATTTTTATAAAATACCCAGATATTAAGTTTAAACAATGCGTTATTTCTGAATGGCCAAAAAAAAACTGGTTTGATGCAGTAGAAATAAAAAATGTAGTCATGGCATGGAGGCTAACTCTGATTTCTGTTCTACTGTTGCAATAACCTCAAATTACGACAATAGAAAAGAGCAGCAATAATTACAACATGCATAGCATATAGTAAAGTGTATAAAGATTATAATTTTCTTATGCCCCTAAAATGGTCACCATGTGAAGCCTATTGGTGATGAAATAGGCAGTAGATGATTCACAAAAAAAAAAAAAAACAATTGTTGAAAGCCTTACCTACACCAAAGCAAACCAAAGAGCAGGCATGACCGGCATATTCTACGGCCTTCTCTTTCAGGAATCTCTGTATCTTTGAATATATAGTATTTGATCACAGTGTCTCCTACCTGATGGGAGGAAATTTGCTTTTCTGTAATTATTGTGAATATTGGTAATATGGACTACACATGAATGTTGGGTTTTAGGTTATATACCAGGTGATTGATAGAAATACAGACTAAAGTTCATTTGATAAAAGGATACACATTTTATTTCATCACAGCACCACAGTGAACTGCTGATCTTAGATAGAGCCCATCTCTCTAAGTAGGGCTGAGATATGTTTCAAGTTCTGTCTCCAAATTCAAAGTTCTTTTGCCTCAGTGTCATCAATATGGGTTTTTTTGAGATTTGTTACTGAGCTCATGTTTAATGTTCAGCAGACTTGAGTGATTTTGGCTGGTTCAGAGATTTTATGAGATTACAACAAATCCTTTCAAAACATTTAGAATTTATTCTGATGTTCAAAAGCTTTCTTTCCTTAAATTGGAAGGCATTATTTCTCTGATGAAAGATTATTTCACATAGTGACTCTATAAACATGTCATTGGAGTTACTGAAGGGAGGATTTTTCAAACTCTTATTAAAATTTTATGTTTCTATTTTCATTTTTCACCAAGGGTTTGGAACTTCTTACTGGTCTTACTAAAAATAGAAGTGAGGCACTAATTGGCATGTCGTCATTCCTTGGTGAAGCATTTCTGTTCTTGTGAGACGGATGTGTTTCAGGATGCCAACGCATGAGTGCTTTGAGTAGCATAATGCTATTCATATGTCACAGGCATGGCTTCCTCAACTGCCAGACTGAGGAAAATCACGCAGCTCTTCTGGAATGACACCTAAGACCAGCAATTTCCTCTTCCATCAGCTAGGTGTGGGCTGAGTGGCTTTCACAGAAGAGTCTTCTCATACTCCTCCAGCAGAATTCTGGACTAGGTTGACCTTATCCCAAAACACATGCACACGTCCTTGCTATGTGCAGTGCCTCAACATCCTGTTAAGAAACTATTGTGTTTCCATTTTTCACATGCAAGGATGCATGTTCCATAATCATACATAAAAATAACATTTCAGTGGTGGATCTTTCTGCTTTTCTTTCTTGGAATCTATTTGCTGCTTACTGGGTTGGCTAGGGATTTTTAAAGGAATTTGATTAATAGTGATTGAGAGCAATTGAAGGGATAAAAGAGGTGAAAGGGGATATGCTTCAATCAGATACAAGCTCAAATTCAAGCCCTGTATGCATCCCAAGGGCATTAACCACATGCTTACTTTGCAACAGCAGCAAATCTTAAGTCAATAATGTAATTAAAACACTTCTCTGGTGGGGGTGTGTGCATAGATTGGATATTGCTGTACCATAAAAAAAGTATTTTTGAACAAAGACAAAACAATTGAACCTTAACAATAAAAAAAAATGCCAGTCTATGTTGTTTTCACTTGACTGTATGAAAATTATATGAAATACATTGCATTCCACACTGTAATTCTAAAACAAGTCAACAAACTTGCTGGAGAAATGTTCACACAAAATCTATGCAGACACTCAAAGTTTGCAGTTTGCAGTGTCTGCAAACTTCCACAGATTCACTGAGTGAGGAGAACACAGCAAGGAATGGCTTTGAAAAGCACTGAAGGAGCCCTGGGGTGGGGAATTGTGTCAGTAGCACACACATAATGTTATACAGTGTGTCATGCCACTCCTTGTCAGTTCTCTGCATTGTCTCTGTTTCAAATTACTTCTTATCTGGACTGACTCTTAATGAACATGTGAAATAAGTAAATTTGTCACTCTTCATGCAAACGTTACTAATAAAATTACCCTGTCCTTAAATATGTACATTTTGCATGGGTTTATGAATGCAGTATCCAATTCCTTGCTGTTAAATAACCTGTGCAATCATTGAAAAGGTTAGAGCTAATGTAGGGTCAGCTTTACAGTTTACAGTTAAGGTTTTACATATGGAAAAATATGGCAACCTGTAATAGTGCTATTAGGCCTGCTGTAGTTCAGTAGTTCCAGAGTTATACATATGACACAAGATTTCAGTATAAAAGGTAATGCTGGTGCAACACTGTACAAAGGTGATTAAGCACCCCATAATTATCAGGATTAGATTATATTGCTGAGGAAACATTGGCCATTCACAATACATTTTAAACTTTCATTAAAAAACACACACTCTGTGTGCTTTTTGGGAGGAGGTGCATGTTTTAGACTTACTGATGAAGCTTTATACTTACATAGGTGTAATAAATACAATTTGGTAGGTTTTACATTTCACAACGTGACTGAAATCTTCTCAAGAATCATATTGGTCCAGTTCACAGGCCTTGTCCGAAAACCAAAGCATATTTAGGGAGAGGCAGAAAAGATATTAGTTTTTTCAAAGAGCACCTTGGGTTCTTTTTTTCATTTTGAACATAGATAATACATGTGGAATAATAACTACAATTCTTCCACTCTAATGCACCTTGTCTCTTTGGTTGCCCCAGAATGGGTTTTTATATAACACAGTCAAAGACAAGGGCTAGTTTGCATAGCTAGGTTTACTGGTGAGAAAAGGGATTTGAATTTTACCAAGACAAATAATGCATGTTTCTGAAGTGGGGCTGTAGAATATTTCAGGCAATTTAATAAGACACTGTAAAACAGTATCCTATGGATAAAGTGCCAACAGGCTTATGTAGCACAAGCTAAAAATGACAGTGTGTCCTTGTGCACAGCCCCAGCATGTATGTATAATTCCCATTTGACTAATTCAATGTGAAAGCAAAGGGTACACAGACAAAAAGAATATGTTCACCAGCTATATTACTTGGAAACTGATGTTTGTCCAGTTCTGCACATGGTGAAAAGGCTCTTTTGGAGAAGACTGCTTTATGCTATGGACATGAATGGAACACTATTTCTAGGACATACATAAGTGTTAGAAGGTGGTCAGTTTTGATCTCACATCATATTGGTCCAATGTCAGTGGGTAACAGAAAAAATATTACATGCAAAATCTGTTCCACCTCTGTTTAAAAGTTATGGATTCTGGCTGTGCTGTAAGGACTGAACTTGAGAATGCATTACAACAGAAGTAAACATGTCTTCATGACTTAAGATCACCGCTGCAGATTGCTTGGGCCTGCAAAGAGGCATGGATGGCAATCCCAGATGTGCTGTTCACTTAATCCCCACACTCGGCCATGTCTGTGCTGCCGTAAATTTGAGGAGCATTTGCCCAGGCAATCCATCCTCAGACACATGCTTCCTCCCGATATGACAGTCAGCAGATACAGCCGGAAAATGATGACGGCCATAGTTCTGAGCTCTCCCTCTAAAAGCATTACAATTTGCTCAATGCTTAAAACCTGATATCATCCTGTATATATATTTGAAAGCAATAATTTCAAGTTGATGAGGGGTAGATGCTTCTATTGGGAGGGGGGTTTAGTAGATTGTGGTGGCTCTCACAGTGAAGGATAGGCCATGCCCTGGGAAGTTATTAAAGTTTACTCTCACCATGCCTGAAGAGTGACTGATGAACCCCATTATATTGGGAGAGACAATTATAAAGAGACAATGGGAGCCTTCCGTTCCTCCTGATCTCTGATTACCTGACAGTCCCCTTATGCAGCTGAGCTTTAGTTGGCATCTGTGTGAGGGAGCATGTATGTGTGTTAAATTGAGCACACTCACATATCTGAAAGTATGTTCACACACGCATTAATAAAGAAACCATGTGTACTCAATGCTGAGTGACTGGTGCCAGGATGAAAATCGGAGCCCAGACCAGCAGTGAAGCTGTAGTGCTATATTTGTAGGAAATACAGTGGGCGGGTGAGTGATCCACAGGAAAGGAGAAATGGACATGCAGCAGCTGAGAACAGCTCAAACCAAGCATGAAAAAGATCAAAACAGAGCTTTTCAATCAGTGTCATCTGTCCCAGGAAGCCAACCTGTAGCTCTTGTGTTCCTCCTGACCTCCCCTGGCACTGTGTGACTGTGCTCTCTGAAATCTTTTCATGGGGCGCACATTGGGCAGAAGTGTGGAGTAAAGGTCAAAGGCTACATTCTTGACTCCCAGGAGAGCCACTGCAATTGTGAGCAGTGTACTTCACCTGAATAGTTAATAAGCATCCTGTTGTACATAGACAATAAGTGCAATGTGATGTGGAAGTCCCTTGGGAAATGGGTACATGACAGCAATTACAAAAAATATATTTCCTTCATTGTAAACTGCATCAACACCACATAAATCTGAACCCTTCGGTGTGGATAATTTCCAGGAATGACTGCCTTTTTACTCTAGGCGAAATGGCGAATATGCATGCTCAGTTAACCAAGGAATTACACAATTGATTAGAGTGAAAGGACAGGCAGGGGAGGACCTCAACAGCAGTGTTAATAGCCACAGATGGGACAGAGAAACAACTCTGTTTATAAAATAACAGAAAAACAAAATTATTATAAAATAACTGCTGTGATAAAATAACCATGATAATAACACAATAGCAGCCATTACAGAATTGGTCATATAAATGTGATATTAATTTACCTTTTTTTTTTGTCTGTTTCATGCTCTCTGGGGCCTGTGCAAACCTCAGGTAAGTGTTGCATGCTTCTCACAGTCACAGGGTAAACATATTAATAATAAAGGCACACAGCTAGTGATAGTGTGGGTGTGTCAAAATGTTCTTCTAGTGGCGTTTCATCCAAACTCTTGCTTGAACTCTTGGCATATTTTCAGACAAGTGACTGATTGCTAGCTAATGGAGGATGGTCCTTACCAGATACTGATTAGGAGGAAGCAAACAAGTGAATGGGAAACACAGCATTTAGCCTGTCTGCTGTCTCGACGCGTGTGACTGCACTAGTTTCGGGTGGCCTTTCTGTTAAGTGTGTGTGCTAGCAGAACTGCAAAACAGTTGGCTTTCAAATTTTTGGCAATCACTACAAAGTTTGTTGTAAAGACGCTGTGCCTGGTAATCTGCATTGTCATTCTGAATTCAATCCACCTCCCAGAATTCAATCTGTGCTCCATTTATGCTTGTATAAAAATATAAAGTTTTATTACCAAATCTCCCTCTGTGTCAACAGCAATGACATTTCTGTCCTCTGAAATAAATTGAAATATGTTCCAAATGGTGAAATATATTTTTGAACAGAGAGTAAACCCAGGTCAATGACTCATCTTCTATGGAGTGAAATTATTATTTTATTATTCATGGTAAACAAAAGAACAAACAAAACCATAAATGATGTTAAGTATGAACTTTTGTAATGGAATTTGAAATACAGTGATTGATACCTGTATCTAATATCAGCAAAAGTATAATACTGTACACGCTCTGGAAAGACAGTCCGGTCTCCTGAAATGCGTAGATTTTTTCCTTACTTTATGCAGAATTAATAACATATTGACACATGAAATTTTGGGCTTGGCTTTTCAAGAGCTGTGGGGAAATATCGCTAAGTGGATTTCAATGTAAGGCCTCGTTACAGCACATCCACACAGAGACTCTCTTTTTCATTTGTCTGTCCTGGGAAAAGCCCTGCCAGAAAGCTATATCAAAGAGAACAGACAGATGAATAAATGTAGTGGGTGTGAATCAATGGTGGAATGACGTCTGGTTCTATCAACAGAAGCAAAAGCCTTTGACTTTAAGCTCTGGGGCCATCTTATTTGTTTTCATTGGCATCAGCTCCCTCTGGTGGACATTGTCTGGAATAGTTTAACATCACAACTGCATGCCTTGATGTAAATAATTGTCTTTTTCATACAATAAACAACATTTATGCATTCATAAAAACAATAAGCAAACACTGTATTTTTTTTTTTATTTTTTTCATCCTCACCAAATCTGACAGTCACTGACAAAAAGACATTATGACTCAGAAAGATTTTGAGCATTTGAGCAGAAATGAAGAGAAAAAGGTTAGAGTAGCCAGGAAGATAGATTTGGAGGGTAAGAGAGGAAATTAAAAAACAGCAGCAGTTTAACCGGTCAGTATGAGTATCAGTAACACATTACTTAAGACACAAATTCACTTTAAAAAATTGAAATCAAGACATTGCTGTTGTTACTTTTGACTGGAGCCTAGATCTTTAAGGCTGCAGAGGTTCCTGTCCTGGATTTGTGTTTATTTAATTCCAGCCATTATTGTTTGTCATTTTCTTTACTTCAATGACCTTAAACCCTTCATTTGAAACACTAAACAGTACTTTCCTCCGATAATACAAAATGCTTTATTGAATTCCATGCAATGTATTTTGTATTCAGCTTGAATAAGGATATCTCATTCACATTCACATAGAGAAATTGAGTTGCTGTTTTTTTCTCTGCAATTTGGCATGGTTTGTGCCCAGACAGCATTGTTGTTTAGTAAGGAAATTTCTATATTCTTAGTTCTTCTTTCATCATTTAATATTATACTAAGATTTAACACACATATGCACCACTCATAATAAAATGACAATATGATGAAGATCGAGGAAATGTTCATGCTGTCTTTTGTATTATCCCAAATGTCTTAGTGTTTTCCTTTAGTAAATGTAAATCATTAAGGACTGAGACTTTTCATTTTCAATGTCTTAGAGCCTTTTATAATAAATTAATAAATGGATATAAATCAGCTTATAGAGATTTAAAATCTCGCTGATAAAATAGCGTAATGTGCAGTCTATGTCCTGTATTCTATATTCTGTATACTTTTCTACTTAAACATTCAGTCTAATCAGGCTACATTTAGAATACATTGACAATCATCACTGATGATTTTCTGAACCTAAAGCTGAATATCCAGATGCATATAGGGATAATCCCTGTGAAACGTGAGCTGGAAATATAAAGTAGATGTGTTTGTGGGGTTAAACCCTGCTATGCCTCTGGAGTGGGAAGCAGTTGGCCCTGTCCTGCAGGGATACGCTTGGGTTTGGGTCAGCCAAGTTTCCTCAGCTCACTGCAACATCAGTTACACCCAAAACATTAAAATCTGTCATCAGTGAGAGGGAGTTTCTCCTGTGCTACTCTGTGGAACACATCATTTTAAAAATTCCTTGACATTAGGGGCACACAGGGACGTTGTTAGACTTTTAGCACAACTGGGGCACAGGCCCCCAGGGTCCACGTCCTCACACTTACAATTTATAATACATTTTGAAGAACAAGTTATTTTTCATGAGCATTTACTGGGGCACAACAAATTATTAGTGGAGGCACGTGCCCCAGTAAATATGGTCTGGTGTCATCCCCGGGAGCACACGTGCTTTGATTGGGTGTATAACATTATCAGGCTTGAAGTAGATAGACATAAGATCTAGGTGGAACACTTTACTGGGTGCAATATTCATATAGATAACAATTATTATAATAATATTAATAATAATTAATGTTTTTAATTTTAGTACATTATGTATGCGCTGTGTATTTCACAGCAAATCCATATCATTTTAATATAGTTGGCTAATGAGTGTAAAATATGCAATGCTTGTATTTCTAAATCCAAAACCTTATAATTAATCATTTAATTGACTTCTTATCTTTAGATATAGACAGTATTGAATTAATTGGCTGCATGGCACAAAGTTACCCTTGCAGGGGCCATGATGCCCACTTTTAAAAAGGCGGCATCACTCACTCAGACTCAGGCAGAGCCTGAAAGCTGTTCTCTCCATTTTAAGTGCTTTAGGTTGCAGTACAGTTGAGAGGGACATTAAAAGGTGATCATAATAGCCTTTACTAGAATGTCGTTCCTGGCTCCATTCTGTTCCTCTTGGTCTGGCCAGGCTGTGTATGTGGTCAGAGAACAGACTACAGGCCAGTCCTCCTGGCTTGGCTGAGCTACACTAAGAATGTTAACAAACTATAACGATAATAATTAAAAATGTAACAAATGGACTATACTGAGTATGAATGATCATTATGACTAATAATCAAATTTATTAAACAGTGTTTTAAGCAACAAATTAAGCAGGGAATAAAGAACTGTTATTGTGCATGTTTTTACAGTACACCAGTAAGATGATGAGTATCCAGAGCAATGTTCTGTTCATTTTATTCTCTTAAATCTATTGTACTGGCAATAGAATGCTGCTTAGTGTCAATACTCAACAGCTTGAATCTTAAGACCAAAAGTAAGTAAGTAATACAGTACAGTATTATCTGTCAGCCCAGCCACTCACACATGCACTTTTATCTCAGATTCTTCCAAACAGTCGGCATCCTGAAAATTGTTATGACTGAATAATTCATCAGAATTATTCTACAGTATTTGTTTTGCTGCAGAATTGCCCTCACAGCCTGCTTGACTAAAATCTCTAATGATAATGTAATAATTAAGCCCCAGCATTGAATCAGATAATAAACACACAGTAAGTGCTTTATTAATCTTTGATTTGACCAGAGCTATACACAAGCAGCCTAAAAACAGCAGAAGTCTTTAGGTGCCTTTTGAAAACTGTAACATTCTGTTTTTTTCATGGGCTTCATGTGGATTCCCACCTGGTCGGAGTGCATGATTTGTCTCTGATGTTGTACCTCTGAAAGCCACTAGGTGGTAGGACCGAGCTATAAATGAATGATTGGGGGCCCAGAACACAGCCTCTGCTAATGTTTTTGTCTGATAGGAAAAGCTGGTTGACATTGAAGGCTGTTTCTTTTTATTGGCGTTCCTCTCTATTGAACCGTTAAACACAGGCATCCTCATTTATAACATTTTCCTTATGTCCATGCTGGGGAAATACTTTATGCATACTGATCACCCTGTGGTTATGTTAGATCAGGATACAGCGTGATGCCTCAGTTTCCGAGTTACTCTGTCACGTTATGCAGATGATGATTTTGCTTTCACTGCAGTCTATTGATCTCCATATTGCCTTCCTCTCAGTTTATTTAACTTGCCGTAGGCTACGTTTGAACATTTACTTTCACATATATAATTACACTGCAGAAGGACTGGTTGAAATAATTTAGCAAAATCGTTTATGACGTAAATATAACTGGAATGACATTTATTAAGTTCTCTCTTCTGAGTGCATACTATGCACAAAAGCTAATTGAAGTCTCTGTGATTCTAATTCAATAATGGAAAATTGATTTACGGTCTCTCAGTATATCCAAACGACACCTATTTTTAAACTTCATCAATCCTTTTGTTGTTTCTTTGTGGACCATAGATAAAATTCATTAGGGCCCAGTGCTGTCAGACTCTGATTGAGAGAGCCTGTGTGATGTGAAGTAAAGCCATGTGCTAATTGGCCTTGTTTCTCAAAGTGCCAAGCATGTGAAATATCTCTCTTAAACGGCTGTTCTTTTCTTTGTTGTTACAGCCATTATTTATTGAAAAGATTCCAAAGGGAAATGGAAAATGAATGTGTCTATGGACAAGTATTTGGATTTATGACCACTTAAACTTTATAAATCATATTCTTTTGTACACATCATTTACCATAAATGTGAATATGTTGGACTCTGTTTGTTGTCCCTTTCTTGTGAAACAGCAGATTCAATTTAAACCCAAGGAAATGGTAGATATAGACTGTCCTAATATTATTATTCCAAGACATGACCAGGGAATAGTTTATGTGTGGGATTTTAACACAACCACCTGGGTGTGTGGGTTGAGTGGAGAGTCAAATATTGATGTTTGTAAATTATGAAAATGTATGCACTCTGAAGGTGATTTATTAAATATGACCCAGAGTATGTGGTTTATATCTTCCTTGGCATATGTGCATTGGGATTTTATAAGTATACAGCAAGCACAGAATTGGTCAGTGGAAGACTGGGTCTCATGGCTGCAGTCTTAAAATTTCTCTGTTGTTTTCATTGCCGTCCCTTGTGCTGAAAGAGCAAACTGTGTGCACTGAGAACAAATGAACATAATGTGTTTTTGTTTTTTTGTGTGGAGCGTGAGAGGGGCATATCTCTGGTGGAACCAACTGTAAATGGTAGATGTGTGTACTGTGCCTATGCTGTTTTGGCCACTGCAGGGGGAGATACGCACTCGCATGGCCGTCTCCTATGAGATCAGCACTATAGACTCCACGCATAAGGGAGATGATCTGTCTGAGAAAACAAAGCAGTGCTGTGTAGATTGCCCCCCCCCCCAAGAAACACACCAACCCCCCACCCCCACCCTGAGGTGCTGGTGTCTAAGAAGCATAGGTAAATGACATGCTTCGTCATTGTCAGCCCTATCTCGGCCTGCTGCCTTGAAGCACAGCCTGCATTTCCGCTGACGAGATGGATAGCTGTTTTTACAAAAGAAGCGAGGAGAGTAATGGGCGCCTCCACCTGCCTGTGACTCTCAGATCCATCAGCACCTGCCCTGGCTCTCCATTAGCACAAGCCCACAGTCCTTATTACTCATGAGAGGCTGCCAAACCCTGTCCTTCCTCCTCGCATGGAGAATATGCGTCCTACTTGAATACAGACTAGGTCGCAGGTGCAGCCCTTTATCGCAGAAGAAAGACATATCAGTGAGGATGGAGATTATGGGGGCGATGGAATGGAAAACAGATGAAGGACAGGAGGAGACGATGGCTATTTAAAAGGGTAGATTTTTGCATTTTCAATCAGACAGGAGGATGGGTAGACTGAACCCATATCTCAAGGTGATTTTCTTTTATTTGCTTTTCCTCTTTTGTTTCATTTGTTTTCCTCACTGGAATAACCACCTCGTATTTAGATATGTCATGGATGAATGAATGCACGTTTGGAAGTGCTCACCTGTGTACATTTATTGCTATTGATGAGTTATTCACCCTTTATTTGAATACCATTTTTTCAATGTCGTCTGTCTCATCCACTGTTATTAAATTTAATGGTCACATTGCCATCAAAAAGTCCAGAACAAACTAAAATACTGTAGGATTAGACAAAACAAGAAAAGTAAATGAAACATTAGTGGAGATAAGTGGTTCAGTTGTGGAGCAGAGCTTTTGAGTTCTGTCCTTGTACTGGAGGGCAGGGTCCTCTGGTAAGGGTGGGATTGTATTATGGTTCTTTTTTGTTTCCTTGCAATCCTTCATTTATTGAGCCCTTTGAAGCCTGCTCTGTGACTGACTTAAGGACTTGTCAATGGAGGATTGTATTGCCAGTATTCAAGAATGCTTGTACAAATGACTGGCAGCAAGTAAAGAACAGCTGCGAAAGACATTCCACCACTTTCCCCAAAAAGAGACAAAAATATGTAAAAGATGACTAGCATTCATAAAATACAGAACATGGTCTCCACATGCTGGCCCATGCAAACAAAAACATGCATGTCTGTGAGCAGCACTTCAAGCCTCAGTCCTATAAAAGGTACACAAACCCTCTGTGACTATGAATAAGCATACCTCCAAAAGAGTGACAATCATGGACAAACATAACTACCAAACACACTGTGGACTGTGGGTGCTCAATGTGAAGGAACCAGGAAAAGCGGTGTAGGGTGTGTGCCCTCAAACAAATTACACAGAGTATAGGCAAGGCTAATGCAGTGCAATGGATCGATGTGACCAGGAAAGGTGTATACATTATGTTTTTATGAATTGCATTGCAAAACTTTGAGACACTTCAAAAAGATGAAATAAGTTTTATTGTCCATTAATGTATTCTCCTGTCATCTATTCGGCTGTCAGTGTTTCTGAGGTTTTGAGAGGTACTTTTTTCAGGATATTTTCATAAAGAAATGACCCAACAAACCACATGCTGACTGCCTTGAAAACCACCCTAACATGATGTTTCAGTGATGTTTTCCTTCAACATGAAAGATGTTATTAGTGTCATGCAATTTCATGTTGCAATGCACCCTTGGATCTGCTTGGAAAAAAAAATGTTATCTTTCAAGCAAAATAAATATGAGCATATTTCTCTAAATATATGATAAATCTCGAAAAGCCAACACCTCTTATGGTTTTTGATGGTTATTGGGATATAGTAGATGTGGGTCAAATAATTATGTGATTTATTCACTAATATTTAATGAATGAAAATATTTGGATGACAACAATATTAATCAAAAATTAAAAAATGATTTTTTAAAATTATATTCAAAATCTTATGTCATGATTGACTTCTAAAGTGTTCAGTTGAAAAGGGGTTCTCCTCATGTGTTTAATCCAGTTCTGATGACAATGAAATCAAATGACAGTCCCATATTTATGCTTTGTTTCACCACTGCAGCCATGCACTTTTATACTGCTCTCATTTCCTGTAGAATGTAATGGGTGTCAACCTGATCAGGGTCATAGTATGATAACACCATGTGTCAGACAAGTGTGGCTGAGTGATTTGCAATATTACATGTGTTGTGTATTCAAATGGGATTATTGGGAGAGGTTTGACATCTATAGGGGTCAATTAATATTCAAAGCATTTTGACAGTTTTAAGTCTTTTCAATAAACAAATTCACTTGAATGAGAACATTTCATGATTCTAGAAATGTCCCATGTGTGCTGGCTGTCAATGTGATTGTAGCTGATGAATGATAAATATGCAGCTCTCATGTATTGATATCATTTTAATGCATTATTTTATTCTGACTGATCTTTGTCCCTGACTTCCTTCATTAAAGGTTCCTCATTTTATCAGCCCTTTGCAAAATATGATAACTTGTCTGAAGATCAGTTTTATTTGATGTGTACAGAATGTAACCCCTGATTAATTATTGCTAAGATAAAGTGTGGCTCTGCAGAAAACAAATTACTCCACAACAATTCTCAGATCTTTCAGGCTATAACTAAGGGAATTCAAAAAGTGAGAAATGAGCCCAAGTGAAATCAACAGTTTTCCTTAAATTTTGCTTGAAATAAGGCAGGGGCTCAGTTTCATTTTCAGAAACACAGACTGACAAAAGCAGCAATCACAAGAACTGAGGAAAAGTATTGTGTTTGCACAAAAGGCAACACCATTTATCGTTATGTCAAAGTAAGGGCAAATGTTGAAATAACAGAGTCGTTTCTACAAAAAGTACACTAAACAATGTGAATGAGTTTAACATTTTAAAAAATATTTTATTTACTACTTGATTTTTTAATTAGTTTAATTTTAATATATTTTGATTTAATAGTAATAGATGTTATATTGCTTATGTTATAATAACTTCAATTTTACAGTGATAAAGACTAAAGTCAAATAAGATTTCAATTTATTTGTTAATACTGAATACACTGTTAATACACAATTATCAATGTTGGTATCCAAAAACATTTCTTAAATTGATTTTTTGATATATATATATAAGTAATAATAATGATTTTGGTAATAACTGAACCCTATGAAAAAGTCTATTTTTTAAATTTATTTTGATTCAAAGAATGGAGTTTTAGTGAGTCCATGCTTAAATTCTACTGGCTGTGGAAATTTTAATTTCTCCGTGCATTTCCCTGGCTTAATCTCTGACTGTCAAGTTTAATGAGTATAGATCTAGAGCTGCAGTTTGGGGTCAATCCAATCAAGTATGTCCATTTCTAGTTGAAGCTTTGCTCCGTCTGCACCTGCTGATGCCTGGAAAAGACGGAATGAGAAATTGTCATGGTGGTTGCTGATACTGAAGTGAATTTAGTGGCAGGGAGTAAATCTGTCTGGTTTTGACATGATGTAAAAAAATCTATATAAGTTCAATTAATGATTTGATCATATACCTTTGCTGTATTGAAAGGGTGGGGGGACCTTGTTGCTAACCAACATGTTTTCTGGGTTTTTAAAGCTGGCACATACTGCACAGATGTTCATCATAACACAAACACACACACACACATGCACACACACACACACACACACACACACACACACACACACACACACACACACACACACACACACACACACACACACACACACACACACACACACACACACACACACAGACAGAAATGCAAGAATATGTATCTATATATCTATGCATATACATGCTCACATGTGCTACCATAAAATTAATTATAAAGGACTGTAATATATTTTTATTTTATTTTTTCTAAAGATTGGCTGCTAGAGGGAAATTCAATCAGAGCAACAGCAATACTCCTGTCACTTGCTGTTTCATGTTAAACCGCCTTTCATACATAAATAAACAGACAGAGAGCATGGGTTAAAGTCCCTAACAGTTCATTCCCAGTTCATTTCCTGCAAAGTCTAAGAATTTATAATGCCCTAAAACCCATGTGGTCACTGCATCCACTTAATATTCTTTTGGTCTTCCTGCTTCCAGATTCTCATGAGTTCCTCCCTCCTCCTCAGAACAGGCTTTGACAGACTTCTGTGGTCTTTCTGCTGATCAGATTAAGAGAATCAATGGGGAACTCTTTTGGGATGGGATGGGGTGGGGTGGGGGGAGAACATTTTCTTAGCTAATTCAACTCAATTTCCTAAGAGTCGCTGGGTTTACTGCTTGGGTAATAAAGGATTGAAACATAGAACAGCATTCTATGTTTCTAAATGAAAATATTTTAGAATGTCTAAGCATTCTAAAAACTTGTTTATTTATTGCATAAAAGAAACCAGAAAGTGCTTTTCCCAGTTTCTTTTCCAAGTTTTGAAGTGACAAGTTATGGCTTAAGGGGGCTACTTCTGACACTGCAATAGTAATAAATGTGAGACTGTAGTGTGGAGTGGGAGTGTGTCAACAACTTCAGGGCATCAGTATGAGAGAGAATAAACACGCTCACTAATGGTAGTCTGTACAGTATGTGGATATCCTGTATATATACAGTAGATAGACAGACCTGCTGCAGGACCTGCTTTTTTGGATAATGAACTTTATGTGAATTGTGAATGTTTGGAGAATGATGTCCACCAGTAATGTGTTAGTGTTCGGTGTGCTCCTGGAGTCTGGAATTAAAAAGGCAACCATGTTCACCATTTGTGAGAGAGGGTAGGCTTTGTACTTTTATCAACATAAACATCTCTACCCGAAACAAAAGCAAAACTGATGAATTATTATTGCTAGTATGTGTAATATGAAGTTTGATGCAGAAAAAACACAGATGTATTATTCATTTCACAAGCATTCCTACTATAAAGTTTAGTTTAATTCCAGTATAAATAAATGGAAGGAACATTTCCTGCAGTCCAATGGATCAGTCAAGTTGTAAGCCTTTGATGGTACTGTACTGCATTATCCTGCATTTCAGTCTGTCAGTGGCCTCTCCCATAACAGTGCATTTGTCCCAGGTCCACAGCCACTGTGGAATCACTCCCCACCGCTGAGCTCTGCTGTTCGGCCTCAGACAGTCCCTCCAGAATGATACTGCAGGCTAACCCTGAAGGAGATTTCTGGCATAGATTTACTCACACAAAAAACACAATGCACAACAAGCATACTCCGGTTTTCACACACAGATAAGGATTTATACAAAAACAGTGTGAGAACGTGTATGTCTCTAAATAAAAGAACATCCATGTGTATGTGCGTGCAGAGTATATATCTGCATTACACAGCAAACCACAGAGCACAAAATAAAGATACACTGCTGTCTCGTCAATCCCTATAGCTGAATGGCTTACACTGTTATTTCTTAGCGATGACATTTTTGACTATCCATTGTTAGCTTAGAGGCTGTGAGCAGTTATTCTTTTTTCGCTGTCCATAGAAATAGACCTAATGCATGTTTGTCTGACTATGGCCCCATTAGCACTTTCACTTGAAAAATCAGACAAAATTGTTTGGTGCAACAAGAATGTGTCTCTTTTGCCCATAGCAACTGGTTAATGATTCAGTCTATTTTTACACAAGCTGTCCTCTTGGACCATTGTGCTGAATTGGGGGTTGCACTGAAGTTCCCTACACATCCTAGCAAGCCAATACAGGCCCTTCAACAAATGTCTCCCACTTTCAGGTTCTGTGAAATGAAAACATTTCAGCATGAAATAGCAGAAGGATCTGGTATATCCCTGCCCTCATTCAGCCATGGTTTACCAAAAGTGGTAGATGCATCATTCATGTGAACCAAGGTAGCCTACATCAGATTCCCCATTCCCAGTTGGTGAGCTGGCAGATGGCATAGGTCATAATGTAATTACATGCTTTTCATAATGTATTTGATGAAATCCACTGCGCTCATATTGCAATAACTTAATCAGAGAACTACAAGTAAAATATATCAACTGTAAGAATTCCCATTTCATAAAATGCAACTGATACGCAATGTACAAATGATGCTTACAAATATATGTATAATTTTATAAATGTATTGTATTATTTTTGTTTTATATATAGGAGCTTTATTCCAAGTTAGCAGCACCCCTAGCTGTCACCTAGCTGTCATAACCCCCTGCTATGCGAGATAAGTTTTTTGTAAATCTTGACTTCAGTAAGATTTTTTTTTAGTTATAATCATATTATTGCTGCTTCCTGCTCTTGCAGTCTTGATGTACATTAATTGATATAGGCTACTGACACACCATATCTGATTAAATTTAAGCATTAATGGGGTGGAGTTGTTGCCCATGACCCTGCATGCACTGGTATGATTTATGATTGAATATATTCATTGGTGTGGCACGCGCTGTGTTTAAAAATCCATTTTTTTTCTTTGCTCACACACAATTAAATGTTTTGCGGATGTAACCAAATGTTAGAGATGTATGCAATGTTTTATAAATGAGGCTCCTGATCTCTAATGCAAAAGATCTCAGTTCTAAGAGACTTGTCTTGCATCTACAAATATGCAAACAGAACATCATTTCCCTCTTGGATGCCTTCCCTTCCAAATAAATGTTGTGAAGGGCAGCATTTGTCATGTCACTTGAACAGGTGACATCAATTGTGTCATTCTCTTTCTGAACATAAGGTCCCCTACCATTGTCTTCCTGAAGTCCTTGAATAACCTGTCACTATAGTATGAGGCAGAATTTGTTAAATCCTACAATATGTGCCTCAAGCTTATGTATTGTATCATTAATACTCTGTGCAATGTTTTGATATATTACAGTTGCTTTATGTTACTCTTCTCCTCCTTACTTCATTACCACCGGGAGCTATAAGTTCTCTTTTTTCAGTCCAAAAGGAAACCTAAAACAGATTTTATTATGTGCATCACTCAATGGCCTACTATGTAAGCGCCAGAGTGAAAACTCTCAATGAGGGGATAAAGCTGTCTATTGCTATCATACTGTGATGTGAAAGACCTGTTGCTGTTCTGTACTCTTGATGAAAATGGAGCCATGATGTTAAAAATCGTAAAAACCCATCTAGTATTTAAAATCATATAATTCCATTTGCCAAGATGATTTGCTGGGAGAGCCAATGTGTTTCCATACCCCTTTGATAATTTTAAATCTGCCAATTAATTTTAGAGGAATTTGATCACCGGAGAGATTATGTACATTTTCCACATCAGGTCAAGTCAGATTCATATTGATGAGACATAAGGGGCATAAATTGGGTGCTGTACTTTCCAGAGCCTGACACTGAAGTTTGTAATTCATCTGAAACGTGCTATTTGTTTCTGAATCTGCTGCTGCTGAAAATTAGCAAAGGGCATTCCGGCTCTTTTCGCAGAGCCAGATCTTTTGTTTCCTTTATCCTTGTCTTATGTGTTCCTTTATTTGGAAAGTGTTTTGCATTGGATGTCTGAAAAAAGTATGCTGCATACAAGAACATCCAAGCAATAACTAAGATTTTTGCAAAAGTGGATCTGCTGAGGATTACCTGCTAAACGAAATGTGTAACTCAGTCCAGGGACTCAAGCCAATAAGGTGGATGGTACCCAGTTATCATAATAACATGTATCATTGTTGCAGCAATACCATGAGGATAATGGGGAATACCATTAGGACATGCATATGGGGTGTGTGGTATTCATTAGCAAACTGGCTTAGTATTAGTAATCTTGTCTGTTATGTTTTACTTATTATTACTTATACTTATTTCACTCGTTCAGGTAATTTGGCTCATTCAGATCTGGTTCTTCATTTGTGTCTTTAATGTGATAATGCAGCAACAATACTTTTATGAAGGCTACTGTTTTCTAAATGCATTGTCTCTTGCTCTGTCTGCTACAATAAAGTTAGCTACTATTGTGACTATTCTGTCCCTTCACCTTAAATTCTTTCAAGCCTTGTTTCCCCCTGTTTTTTACTAATGGTAGGTGTGCTTCTGAATGTCTCAACTGCTAAAGACAGGAGGTCAGGCATGTCCATATAAGTGAGATTTGCCAGGTTTGAGCCTCACCGATGTACATCTTTAGCAGGCCAAAACTGGCAGTGTGCAGTGGTGGGACACAGTTTGTCTCAGGGTAGAGATTGTTTTTTAGTAATCTGCAAGGGTTTCTTGGGCTACTGCTGCAATATTTCTTCCCAAAACTGTGCCAGGCACCCATAGGGTACCACTTATCGTCAGTGAAGGATATGCCTCTCCTCTGGTTCAATATGAGACTTCTGTAATTTGGTTGTGGAAAATAATCAGTGAGGTGAATCACACCAGCTGCACAGGAACTGACTCTAAAACTGGGAGGTAGGAAGTGGAAAAATAAAAATGGAGAATTTCCCATTATTCTATGGGAATGAAGCCAAAGTTTCCAGATAAAAGTATTTAAAAAATACAAAACATGATAATACATGAAACATGAAAATAACAGTAACAGAATACAATCTTATTACGTCTGACTTCAACTTTAGTTTGTTTTGTCTATATGTCAAACGAAACACCATCATTATGTAAACTTTCCATTCTGTCCTGTGCTGTGGATCCATATTTGGCCTATATTTGTTCTGTTGAATTACAGTTTTCTGTTGTTTTGATGGAGTGAAAAGATAGCACTCCAGTTGGTAAGATTTGGTATGTACTTTCCAACCTGTAGATTTTTCTAATGATAAAAATTAAAATACCCTATAATGAGTGCATTATTTTACAGTTAATACTGTTCCAGTACATTGTGAAATGGTATTTATTCTCACCAGCTGGGACATACACAATAAAAAAATCTAAAAGTTGCCTTGACCTGAAGAAGGATCAACATTTCTTTTAACCTCCATCTCAGGAGTGAATCTCTTAGCAAAATGCATAACTGCTCCCGAAAGAGATACATTTGAAGATTCAAGACTTCAGTGAGCATCTCTCTAACAGCAAAGCAACTGACATTGCTTTGTGTCTACCAAACGTTCAAAGATTCTCTTCCTCCTTTCAATTTTAAGGTAATCTCTCTCTAAGGGTAAAATCTCAGAGCATGACATTGTTATGGATGAAAATCGGTTCTTCACTCCTTCGGAAGGTAAGAATTATGTTGGTCCCAGTTTTATGTCTTTCATATTTCTGAAATCAACATTATCTGTTTAGTGCAACTGAATTCTTGAAAAAAATGAAATAGAAGACCAGTGAGTCATGGAATGATTCCAGTGTAATTATAATAATGATTACAGTAAATCACATATTACATGGGATTTTGGGGTACCTGTGACTACAATGTTTATTCAAGAATCTTGCTCCCAGTTATCAGCTTAGAAAATTAAGTGGCATTCTATATGTTTCCCAGGAAGGTTATGTCATGCTGATGTTTTAGTTTCAGGAGAAAACAGGAAAATAAAAATAGTTTTTTAGAGAAAAACGTTTGAAAGTGATATCCAGAATTTCCCTCCTGGCCTGTACTGAGAGAATTCTGTAATTCTCTCAGTGCTGCACAGGCTCATCTGTTAACCGGGTGACACATGGGAAATGACTTCAGTCGGCAGACTGTAGGCAGCGTCCGTGCCATCCCCTTCACTGTCTGAGCTGCAGTAAACTGTGCAGTACTGATCAGCAGTGACTTTGCTGGGGCTCTCACTGAAGTTTTCTTGTTTAGACTCAATTTGTCTCTGTTGCTTCCAACAATTTCCTCAGTATTTGTGCCTCAAGTAGTTAGTCCCAACTTCATGTAAGGCCACTCCCTTCTCAGAGCCTGCGTTACACGGTGTAACTGTTTATTGGATGTTGTGGATGATTGGATGGATTGAGAGGCTGATAAAAGCTAAATATGAGAAATTCAAAATATGAATGGGTATTGTTTTCACCTTACATTCAATATCCAGCATTGCAATTTGTGATAAATCATGTTCGTTGGTGCTACTGCTACCTTACAAAAGTGCATATTAAAATTTTAATTTCTTTGCCCATTAGTAGTACAACTACTATCTGGTCTTGACAAGTCATTTATCCATGTATTTTACTCAGATCAATCAGATAACAATGAAGCCCAATTGATTTAAATATATTAAAAACAAATAACTACAAATAACTGCTCAGCTCTTACATTTAGATTGCACTGTATGATTTTTTAGAATATAATTACTATAGCTGATAACATACATTAAAGCCACTTCATTTTAGCAGAAACTATCCAAGTTTGTGAATCATAAGTTTGCGCATGGCTATGTCTTTCAAAATCAAAGTTTTCTCTGCTATGCTGCAGACTCTTATTACTAGTGACGTAACTCAGAGAAAAACATTGCTGGGTCATCAGGTTTTTGAGGGGGGCGTGTCATTTTCCAGGCTGAATTAGCATTATTCAAGATCTTATATGGATCCTCCTACGTTTATGCCCTGAGTGGGCCAGGCATGGTCAGAATAAGTATTTTTATAACTATATCAGCGGAAAAGATGCTGAGCACTCCCAAGTCAGAATTCCCCCCCTAAGCACATAAAGACTGGGTGATCAAGTCAATTTACATTGCACTTAAAAGAGTCATTTTGATAATGGTTTCAGACAGTCAGTGACATGTACTCATGTATTTTCGGTAAATTGCTTTCAGTTGGGGATTGTTTCATCCTTTCAGTACACTTGGAAATAACACACATCAGCTGCCTATACTTGCACAGCTGAGTGTCTTGTTTTTCAGATATGGGGGCACATGTGAAATTGCTTCCCAGACCCAAGGGTGGAAGCCTGTTGTTTGTACTAAAACCCTTTTCATTTTTCTCATCTGTCATGAATTGATATTTTTGCCACTTTGCTTGATAGGAGTGGAACGTAGCCTGCATCTCAGGGCTGTTCTGAGCTTCTGCATGGGACAACGGCCATGCCAAATATGGGTAAAATATCTATCTTTTCCAGGCAAAAAAAAACAAAAAAACTCATTGGATACACTTTACCAAGTTTTAAGATTATATTGTGATCAGCCTTTAGCAAGCTAGCAAACAGTGTTTGATTTGTGATTGAAGAAGTGATCGTATAAACTTTTATAGTCATGAATGTTCATACATGATCAAAAATTGATGATGTATGGTGATTTTTCATACCTTGCTTTGAAGTATATGCTTCCTGCAAAAATGTTGGCAGGATATTTATTTATTTATTTATTTTATTGTTTTTAAATGTTTGTACAGACCAACATCAAACAATTAGTTTGTGTCTTTTTTCCTTCATTTACTGTCCATTCTCCAAAATATGTTTTGTGCTTTTTTCAAACATGCACACCTCCCCCAGCATCACAACAGGGTTTTGACATTTGTTCATTCATTAGAAAAAAGGGGATACACAGATGTGTTTTTTTCTTTGAGGCTTGAAATATTTTATAGTGTTTGTGACAGAGAACCTGGACATCCTTTCATGAAATATGCAACATAAAATAAAATACTCATTTGGAATATTTATGAGATGTTTTTTTTAAATATTATTTTAATCCATTTATCATTCATGACTGCCTGTGATATACTTGAATGCTTCAAAAGGTCAGTCAATGAAAATTTTGAAATGAAAATTCAATATCTACTCAATGCAATAATAAAATGTGGAACATAATTTATTCAATCTCATTTGTGGTCATTGAAAAAAAAATGAAATCCATGTTCATTACACAGTGGTGTCACTTAATTCATTCAAAGTGAGCACTTGCCTGGTGGACATCATTAAAGGTTGCAGAACAGAGTCGGAATTAATGGACTGCAACATGGAGTGGTGTGTGTTCAGATTGTAAAACTGCAAAAGCAAAACAATAATTCCTGCATCTTAAATTATTTTAGGTTATTTCACTCAGCTGATTCCTTCTTTGGTAAGTTGTCCATACCTTGCTACCACTGGGACTACCACTGGGACTCGAGGAAATGATATATTAACATTGCAGCTCATATATAAATATATATATGAGCTGCAATGCTAATAAGGGAGGGCAACATCTATGAGATGAAAGGAAAGGGCTTTTTATTGTTCCTTAAACTCATTTACTCAGTGTTCCATTTATATATTGTTTTTATCCATATCTCTGTAGTTGGAATGCTAATACAGAATATGGATGTTGCCCGTTGAATCTAAATGCTTCCTAAGCTGCAGTTGAAATATTTACTAGCTCTACCATTTCATATCCATGAATGTATAATGAAAGATGTTATTTTTGAACGGAGACTTGATTGCACATCTACACAGAAATGGTGGCAGTATAGCCCTGGATTCCTTACCCACGTGCTTGTGCTTTCCTGCTGCTCTGGGGCAGGTCACCTGTATAGTGAAGGATGACTGGCCAGCCTGTGAGTTCAAGCTTAAATCTGATGTGGTATTTGCATTAGAACTGAGAAGGCTATTGAATATTACATTTATGCAGGTGGTATTTTCCTGGAGGATTTTACTTTTGATTTCGGCACTAACAGAGATGGTAATTTATTTCAGTGTTTGACACAGATGTGTGACATACAATATCGCCCTGAAGGCAGAAGCAAGGTGATAGTGCAGAGTAATAGTATTGCAATTTGGTCATTTAGCATTAAACAGGAAAAGTCCTGCTGGATTCACCAGCTCTTCTAAATCAAGATTTTAAAACACAGTGAAGTGTTTTTTTTTTTTTTTTTGATGATGATGATATTCATATTTAAAGTAGGTTATTTATGAGCCCCACAGGTGAATGTCACATATGTTCTGTGGTAAATAATGCTGCAGAGATATAGCCTGCAGAAAAATACAGAAATAGAAAGACCAAAACAAATGCAAGAGCTCAAGCAGCTCATGTGAGTATGTCTGAATTTGGCTGTTTAATGCATGCAATACATAAAGTATCTTTAGCACATTTATTTTTTGCCATGTATTTGTACCCTGCGACACTTATCTCATGTATGTCTGTTCATTACACCCTTAGAACTGTACTAATACAACACTTATGTCTCAGCTTATGATGTCTACTTTCAGCCAATTAATTATTAACTGAAGATAAAGCCTGTTTGTTGTAGCATCTTTGAAAATGTCAGCTGAATTAACATAAAGGTAAGTGTGTTTCTTCTGCAGATACATGGGGTTCTTCTTAGGTCTGGATAACATTCCATAAAAACACTATTTACAATGAAATTTTATTTATTGGGAATTTAATTCCCATAAAAACAGCTGGCCTCAAAGTGTTCCACCCCAGTATCGCTGATGATTCCTAAAATAACCCACTGAACACCTAATTACGACATGAGTTTGCTGGCTGTACTTAAGATATCTGCAGAATCCTGCATGAGACCAAAGGAACTTATGCTGCATGGCTCATGGTGTTAATAATAATAATAATAATAATAATAAATGGTCATGCTTTCTTGGATGACATGGTTTATCATGCAATGTTCCATTGTCGTTAGTGGGATGCATGTTTCACTCATTGGTATTCGTAAGTAAAGAACCATGCACATGTGTACCACTGACAGCCTTGAAGCCTGGGAACATTGCTGCTGTGAGTCTGCAGCACTACTGTATAGGGTGAGTCAGCTATGATGAGCCAAAGATATAGCTGACCTTAATGTGAAACATGTAATACATAATGAAAAATGGTGAACCAACACATGTTCAGTCAAGGTATTCTGGTCACCCCGTGTATAAAATTTCTTTAAATATATCTCAACAATTGTTAGTCTCAGGTAAGTTGTACTATTGACAGGTCTGTGTGGCAAACCACTTGATGTGGGACTCTACAACAGATGTTTTCTAAAATTCAGATAACACACAGAGTAAACATTCAGCTGCAATGTCTCTTGAATTATCTCCTCCTTAAAGCTCATAAGTCATGTTTTATATCCTATTAAAATCCCCCTTATATCCTTGATATGGCGCATAGCTGTAAAAGCCCTGTATTTGGTGATAAGCCTGTACATATTGCAGAGAATATCATGTTTTTACCCCTGTCAGTGACTTCATATGATGAATTACAATCTTTTAGAGGTTGTAGAATACATGGGAAATCAAACTCTCTCTGAATCCTGTTGACAGGAAAAGGAGTGTGTCTTAATTCTGGATTACTGTTTTCAGACAAAAGCGGTAAAATGTTTTAAAGGTGGGACTGAATGTACACCACAAGCTGTTACAATGTGGAATCAAACAACCTCTTGGATATATCCAATATATTTTGGAAATATCCTAGATCACCCTCTTTAGACTAATTTGATGAGTACACAGCGTTTAGGTTCATAGACTGCAAACATGGATAAGCTTTAAGGAATTGAAAAATAGGAGGAAGTGCTCTACAGGCCAGCCAATGAAAAGTATTGTGGAAATATTGAAAAATAAGTATAAAACTATTTTCAAGAAATGTATTCAGATTTTAAAATGAAGGACTTTCCATTTGACAAATGAAAATATTTTTAGGCAATTTATATTCCTATATGTTTTCTGTTGGTTAACTTTGTCATGCAAGAGTGTGTTTTCCTCCGGCAGTATTCCAGAGACAGGTACACTTTAACACATGGCACATTCAGGCTGCACTGACTACTTACGCCAGCCAGATTAATGTTGATGTTTCCATTTTTGTTCAGTACATTTGGCTTTCCAACAGGATGGCTGAGAGACATAGCACCAAGCAGAACTTAACTAGCGACTGATAAAATTCAGCTGAATATAATATCACTTTATGTCCTTGCGTCAACAGAATGAAAAAAAAAATACTTCATTGCCACTGTTTATGTATTAATAATTGAAGTTCAACACTGCCAGTGAAGTCTGCATTATATTAATTAACAATGCATCAGTAGTCATCTGAATTTCATAAACAGTGGCATTTGTATTATTTTAAATGGCTTTCATTAACAATGCACCAGAGTAGATGCCCATACAACAATGCATCAGTAGTTTCAAACGTCTTTGAGATTTAGTTTCAAAATCAGTCAACAGAACAGAATAGATTTTTTCCTGACACTAATACAAACTGACATCAGACATATGGTGTGCCATGAGACCTTAATTTATCATCATATTGATATAATCATAACATACCTGCTTACAGAATCAGAACAGCATCAACAGGTGCATTGTCTCACATGCATGGGCTTGTCTGACAAGCCTGGCAAGTCTGGCATTGTGTAGTTGATTGAGTATATGAATGATGACATGTGATCATACTGAACACTCATGGCAGGTCTATGTCAGTACAGGCTTTTCCGAGTCTTGCAGTACTTACAGTATATGATGATGTTACAATCTATTTCAAACCGGATGTAAAGCAAAAAGTCCAATCCCAAGCTTGTTGGTAATTCCCCGATGCTTACCAAAATCACATATTATCTTAGTCGTTCTTGTATTTTGACAATGCAGATTGTATTATCCCATTTCACATGTCCACTCATTATGTTATGAGGCAATATTTTATACTTTATATTCTACTACTTCATATTTTTTTTATTTTGTGTCATGTATCTATTATTTGGAAAAACATGCTATTGCAAAGTCAGGCTAATAGTTTTTTATTTATTTATTTTATTTTACATGTTTATTCAGACTGTTTTCTTTGTGTCTGTGAGGGACAGAAAAATACAGAGGATCAAAAACAACACACATTGGTCAGATTCTTAATTTAAGGCATTTGTAATGGCAGTCTCCTTGCAGATTTGTCAGTTTGTATATGATCTTAGACATGATCACACACCTGAGGTACTCCAGGTGCTGGAGAAGATTCCCTAGAATGTCATTCACTTCAAATCATAAGCCATGTTTATACATATTGACAACTCAAACAGATAAACATATTAAACCATACCATTATTATAATGTGAGGCCATTGAGATGTAATTCAATTTGCTAAATGATGTGAAGCTGAACATTCCATTAGACATTTACCCAATGTGCATTTATGTACAGCAGTGCATCTGAGTAAAACACAGAGTTACTGTATTGTATTTCAGTAGTGGTCAAACAATAATAAATGCTTAAATTAGGCGACATCACTGTTTTCTGTTTTGCAACAAAATAAGGAGACTGCTTGTGTGTTAGTGTGCTGCGTGTATGAGTGTGTATGTGTGTGTGTGTGTGTGTGTGTAAAATAATTTTCACAATAGTTGTTCCTCTTTATATTTTCATTGTCTGGAACATGCTCTGGCTTGTAAGCCATCAGTGGGCATTTTTCTGTGCTCAGACAGATTCAATTGAGACAGCAGAATGGACGGGCTTTATGTCTGATAAGAACAAATGTTTTTTTTGTTGATTTTGATTTTCTTTTATTGAAAACAGGCCACAATGCAAAATTGGTTACCAGTATGTTACAATATAGAGTCAATCATACATGTAGACCTTTGTACTGTATATGCATTTATTTTGTTGCCAGCTGTTAAAAAGAGCCCTGTATAGAACCTGTAAGTACTCTATCTGTAGTCCTTGATGTCTTACGGATTTTATCATCCAGAGCCATGGCCCAAGGAAGATCTGTGTGACCTCTGCTCTTCAGGACAATTCCATAAAAAAGAAGCAATCAGCAGTAAAACAATGGATTGTCCCTACGTTTGAAACCTGTCCTCGTAAAGCAAGTTCTGCCCCAGAGCTGCATTATCTATGCTGTTCTTAATTGCCACCAGCGCTGGTTATCGAGCATTGCTAATCACCAAGAATGGAGCCTTGGACTCTGTCCTAATCGTGTGGCTCCCATCCCTGCAATCTGCCAAGCTGTGTCTGCCAGAATCTCAGCCGCACAGTCCATCCCATATGGACAGGCAGGGTTTAGGTTTGCAAAGACATGAAAAATTTAATCTGTAGGCTATGATACTCTGTCATCCTGCTTTGACACGGCACTTGACTCACAACCATGCATTTACATTTTTATTCATATTATAAGTCAGGGTTATTTACCACATACTATATTTACCTAATGTAATAATATCAACAAACACAAATAATAACATTAATAATTCTAGTATGAAATTTTTTAGATTTAGTTTTTCAAACCAACTTAAAGCAGATTTTAAAACATAAAACTGTTTGCATACTACATACAGTATGCAAATAAGTATACAAGTACCTTTTTGTTTCTTTAGGTAAATACCTGGCTCTTGGAGAATATAATTGCTGTCATACAGACTCACAAAGGCAACCAGAGTAATGGAACATTGCACATCTACATCCTATTTAACTTGATTAAATTAAACTGAGAAATCCAAGGATTCTTCAATCAAAGGATTTTTTTTTTATTCTGGAGAGTGTTTTCAGAGAGTAGAGATTAATTATACCATTTTAACTGATCAAGGCTTGCATTAATAAATCTGTCTGTTCTGCTAGTCTGTTGTCCTCTCCAGACTCCTATATTCACATTCAATTAATTCTGCCACATTGTTAAAGATTTTTCAAATTAGAAACCCCATCTTCTACTTATTTACTGTGCTTCTCTTTTTTAAATTGAAGGACACTTTTTTCTCTTTTCATTTAGCAGTTATCCCCAAAGCATAATGTGTCCACTGCTTTTCTCTGTACTTTTTTCAATAACAGGTTTCTGGGTGAGGAGATATGCAGGTTTGGTAGATATTAGAATGATGCAGAAACAAGAGGACCAATGAATATATTTTATCTTAGCAAATGGTCTAAGGTACATGGTACAAGTGGCAAAATGCATCAGACTTTAGTCTTTGATTAGATATAGGAGTATACTCAGTGTAACATGCAATAAATGAAACATAGCATCATTTCACCGTTCTTTAAAATCTACTTGCAATAGCAGTGAGAAGGGTTGCCAGTTTCACTAAATATTCTCTTCCTCTTCTTTCAGGACTCAAAAAAACAAAATATAAAAACAATAAATTGTGCATGAGTGACAAATATTTTTTTTAGTTCCTAGTCTTGTATCCTATTTGCAACTATGAAATTTATCAAAAGATGGTACTGTATTTTAAAATACATTAGCAATATATATTTGCTGCACAGTGACAAGCCCATATTCATTGTTTATAATTGTTTAGACAGTCAAAAAACAACACTATACTGTTATTAATTTGTCTAAATTAATTTGTATAATACTGTACATTTAACATCATGTACCAATTGTTACAGAACAGCAACTACTTTAAGGAGCTGATGTCTCTTTTGAGCAGTCACAAATCTACCTGGGCTTTTCTGTTGAAGAGGGGATAGGTAATAACATGGGTGTATATAAACAAACTTGAACGTTTTTCACTTCCTGTGCTTGTGGCGATGCTACAGTTAATTGCTAAGTCAAAAATCACATTAAAACAAAACCATGCTGCAAAACATAGCCTTCACAAGTGGCCATCAACGAGAGTGATTTACTGGTTTACTTAGCTTGATAAACCTTATCCCAGGGTCAAAATAAGGGTTCAATATGTTTAAGTTAGTTTAAGTATGTCTATATAAACAAGAATGAAACAATTATTTTAAATTTATATATGTAAAATAAATACATGTAAAATGTATATTGGTTGTTCAACCACTCACCCTCATCAGAAAAAACAAAAAACAAAAACATAATTTTCAGTTCCACCAGATACAGGATTATAATGTGAGTGTGTGCTTGTGATTATTCTGTTTAATTGCCCAGTGCACAACAGTAAGCCAGGGGCTGAAATCTCTTCTCTTCATTTGTAATGTGCTTCCAGATAACAGCAGCCTGCATCACTCTCTTTAACAGAAGGTATTTTTTTCAAGTAACAAATTTATCACTCAAAGGAATCTGACTTTAAAATTAGACGATGATATGTACACCACCCATGTCAGAAACTGGCATGGTGACAAAGTTGTCTGCTCGGTTGCTGAAGGCTATGTCCTGCAGAGTAGTGAACACCTTTTGTCTGAAATGAAGTCATGTACAGTACAGTATGACTTTAAGTGATGGAACCCAATCAGATACAGCATGGAAGTTAGCTAAAATAGGCTCTATTTTACATTTAATTACCAAAGAAACTATACAGCTATCCCTTTCAGTGCCATGGAAAGAGGTAATCTTGGACATTCCCAGCTGGATATGAAATTAGTTTTTCTGAAATGTAGTATATATTTTTTCTTGAATTAACCTTGACCTGAAACATTTCCATGCTTGTACCTGTATTACTGGATGCAGAATTTCAAAGGGAGCAGATTTTTCAGTTAGTTAAAGAAACTTATCCAGTTTCTTTACAATCTTATCCAGAAAGTTTATTTGCTTTAGCTAGATAATTGCTATCTATTTCTTATATTCAGTTTATAAAAGCAATTTTGTGGTGTATAGGTCATGTAGTGCAGTGGCACATATATGTGAATGTGTGCCACTTAATAAGACAGCATTACATGACACTGACTGACATATGTATGGCACAAAGTGGACAAGACCTGTCCATTACATTGTTACATTTGACAGTAGCATTTAATTACCACTGTAAATATCCATCTTGCCTGAGGGGATTTCACTGCTGAATGCTGAGGAAAGATGTCCATTAACAGACAATGTCCATGGCTCCAACAACAGTGCGGTTGTTTGGCCTGTCAGCCAGACACAGAGTGATGGGCCCGGGCTGCACTGATGGATGTGCAGGGAAGCAGAGAGGACAGCGGAGCACAGCGGAGCACAGCGGAGCACGGCCCTTTCTGACCGCTGATGGCCACAGGCTTCACAAAGCATTGTATTCACTGGCCTCCTTCCACCACGCGTCAGTCTCCTGATGAGATGTTGAGTCAGCAGGTGAAATGCAGTCTACTGCAATTGATTTTTTTCTGTGTGCTTTGGTCACAAAAGGCATGCCCAGAAAATAACATCATAAATTCACATCCTTGCCTGTCATTTGTTACAATTTTTTTGTGTGGCCACTGTAATTGTCTGCAAATATGTGAAACTTGAGATCTCTTCAGAGCATTGCCTTGAAGGACCCAAGTATATCAACCTGTAGTAGGGGCTGTCTGCTTTGAAGACTTCAGCCTATCAAGATTTTGGCATGATTCAGGAAGGACATACAGCGGGGTCGAGAAGTCTGAGACCACATTTAATTTTTCTTTTTTTTCCTATGTCTTACAAGTTATGAAATTTATTTAATAAATATTTAAAATTCTGCACTATTTATGGGTCATATTTAAGCAAATTTGTTTAAAAAAATTGAAAGGCCATGGCAGTTTGGATCATCAAGTTTTGCACAAACTTGTGGAGTCCATGCCAGCTGCAGTGCACCCTGTCATGAAAGCAAAAAGAGGAAATTCCAAAAACTAAGACATTCTGAAATTCATGTACATTTTTCAAAGATTTCACGGAAATTGTTAGTATAATTTGTAATAAGAATTTTTTTTACTACATCATAAAAGAATGCACTTTCACTAGTGGTCTCAAACTTTTGGACCCCACTGTATATCCACACTGTCTGTAAAAACAAACTCAACAGTGCAAAAGAAATTAGATCACTTTTATCCTTTAATTTTTGAATAACAAAGACAAATATCTGTACTTCTGGAAATCTACCATGCCATTGTCTTCTTGGTCCTGGTAAACAACATAATTCAATTTCCTTACATAAAGGCACATTTTGTCCCTCTGCCAAAGATCCTGGGCATAACTTGCTAATGGAACAGTGGAAGCTTGAGTAATCTTCCAGGCTGAAGGGCCCAGCTTGCATTCATGATTAGTGCTTTTCTTGTAGCCGAGCAACTTGGGAGTCCATTTGAAATATTTGTTCTTTCTTCATTTAACCCCTATATTTTCCCAATTTGGAATGCTCATTGTGTTCATGTTTATTGCTGCAACATTTTCCATCAAGAACATTAGAGTATACAAGCTGTTCAATTTGCTGTTCTCTGCAACATGTGTTATTGGCTTCAGTATGTTGTTTAATGCTTGACTAAATATATTCAAGACACAAAGCCGAAAAGCACATTGGAGCGGCGGTGAGTTCTTTTACCTATGCACACCTCCAATCAAATTTTCAACGTAGTTGCTGAAACCTTGTACAGTGAAAAGCTTTCCAAGTGAAATTCCTTTAAAAGAACCTGATCACTTCTCTGAATTCCTGCATAAAATGAAGTTTGTTCTTGTTGAGGGGATTATTTTTGCTAAGTTTTAAAGAATGCTCATTTATATGAAGCCTATCAAAGATTTCTATTTTAGATGGCCAGTTAGGAAACATTTTTCTGACCTTATGCCAGTATTTCACTGCACATATAAAGTACTGTACAATTACTGGATGAATATTGTAAATAAGTTGATGAAATTTCTGCTAGTAAATTACTGTACATTTTGTAGTGTAGACATAACTGACACTCCTTATGATAATACAGAATGTATACCCTTTGTGCACAATGGGGAAATGATACCTTTTCTATGGCAGTCTTTTATTGATCACTCTCCATCTCTCTATTTCTGCCACCTCACCCTATGATTGCTGTGTCATTTTCTTTCTGAGATTGTCTTAGAGGGATATTGAATTTATGTAATACCTGCACTAAAGGTCGGGTATATAATGAAAGGCTTACTTTAAAAAAATGGAGGATATAAGGGCAGAGGTAGACATATGGTCATAAAGTTTGTGCATGGAGAGCCATTAAACTTGATTGAGCACCAGTTGAAATCAGCAGTACCCAGAGTACAGTGTTGACAACTTCAGTGTCTGCTTTCACAAAGCATACAGAACATTAATTTTGTAACATGTTTTCAACAAGGAATCACCAAATCCCTGTGATATCTTCAAGCTTGTGTAGTTATGAGCATTTGTGGACATGTGCAGTATTATACATAAACCCTGACAACCCTGACCCTGTCTCAATTTTATATCAATAATTTGGTAGTCACTCTGACATTACCCAATTTTTGCATGCATGTAATATACGCTGTTCTGTATATTGTTTTACTTTTATGTAAATTTTTTCAGTAGTTCATGTTGTATATATAGTTGTAAGTAAGTGTCATTTTTACATAAAGTATCATTTGCACCAAAACCTATCCCTCTCACACAGACAGGTCACTACTGTATACCTACACACTATGATATTACTACTACATCACCCTTCAGCTTTCCATTCATCCCCACCCTGAACCCCCCTTTATTCCCCTATAATTCTGCAGGCTGCAGGCTGCCACTATGTCACTCAATGAAAATAAGAATGAATGCGAAATGAATTGTTTTGAACTTTATTCTCTACAGTTCAGTGAAAAGTCAGAAAATCAGTTTTAGACATGCATACATGTAGCTTTTAAATCATGATTTATTTTTGCACCCATGATGCATGACAGTTTAATGCATGATGTATTAAACATGATTTACACAGATTTAAGTCCCTTAAAAGTGTCTTTTAGATGTACCTTAGAAAGAGGGCAAGAGGCTAAATTCACTAAGAAGGCCACAGTCAGCCTGAATGGACTATGCCTGTATGGGTTCAGTAAGGTTATCTGGATGTACACGGCCTCTCACTGCTCCACTTTCAGTATTTTACAGTTACTTAAACATGCAGTTCTAAAAATAACATTAACAGAAAAGGCGTAGAATGTATTCACCAAGCAGGCTGTTATGAACAGCCCAATATCTGCATCATACAACAAAGTTGTTCTTGGTTACTTCCAAATTATACAACTTTAAGATACGTTGTAGAGGCAGGAAAGATAAATAATTGCCTTAATAGTAACTGTTGAAAGCAAATCTACCTCCTAGCAATTGACAGCATAGTCAATGCTCTTTAACTATGCAACAAATGAATATGTGATGACTGGGCCATTGACACTGAGAAAAAAAAAATCTTCCAGAAAGAATACAAATGAAACCAGATTATAACCAGAGGGCTTTCTTACTTAATAGCTCCAAGGTTAAGTGCTTCATGTGACGTATCTTGTAATCATGCACATATCAGAACAGCTTTTCACACAACCTTGACTAAGCCATCATATAGTTTTACAGTTGATTCTGTAAATATAAACTTGGATCTGACATTTTCCTGTGACAACTTATAATCCATATCAGAGAAACAACACAAACCAGGCCAATGAAAACAGACATATTTCCTTGTCAGTGAGGTACAAGGACTCCTCAAGGAGAATTTACCATTAACCCAAATATACTAGACATATTGAGTATTTTCTTGAGTCATCAAAAATGGTTTATCAAAAATGTGCTTTTCTTCCTTGCAAGTCATACACCAACCCTGCATTTTTTTATAGTTGTCTCTGGTTCACTTGTACAAAGACAGATCGGGTGTCCTTGACCTACAGGGAAAACATCTGTGTGTTTCCTTGTGTCCCAGTGAGCAGTTGCTTCTTAGCAGTAGGGTTAGGTATTTGTAGATACTTCAAATCTTCAAAATGCAGAAGGCACATGGAAGAAAGAAGTGATTCTGGATTTCATATGATTGTAAGTACTGCTCTGCATTGTAATTTTACTGGTAAAGTTTGAGAATGGCTCTTTTTTCACATATCTGAGGTATCTGTGAACTCTTTTTCTTTTAACTCACAATCTTTTTTTCTCTCCCTGATCCAATTTGAGAAAGTTACATATGGCAGGTTCTAATGTATTGTTTCAATGACCTTAGCCATAATGTATTTGTTCAGCAACAGCAGAAACAACAGCAAAAAGCAAGCAACAAAAAAGAACAAATTCAATGCCCTTCAAGGTGCATATTGAGTAAAAAGGGAAAGGAAGAAGTAAGAGTAAGTTTTAATAAATATTCTATTGTTTTTGCACAACTAATGTAACAGAATAATGAACACTCTGCCTCTTGGGTTTTTCTTTAAACGTCTATGACTGTAGCTTTTATGATTACTTATAGCATTCAGAAGTGTTATAATATGCATTGTGTGACATGGGGCTATGTGAGTCATAGAGAGCAGAAGGGGGTGTCCAGGTAAGGTACGTTTATTCCCTGTTGGTACTGACATCTCACAATACCAAGGCTGTGAGTGAGCTCTTTGCTTTTGATTTTACAACACATGGCAGGAGTAATCAGAGGCTGCTGAAGGTGCTGGTGTTCATCGTTCCTCATGTATCAGCTGCTAACTAACTCAAGTCTAGTTCATTTAACTTGCGTCCAGTTCAGCTGCAAGCTGGGATATGCACTTAGTCCACCCATAAAGCATCTTGCTCTGAAGAACTGATGCATTGAATGACAAAGATGCCAAATAATGTTAGCCATAATGGAGGTGCAGGAAGGTGTGCACCAATTTACAATTTCCAATTTATGGAAATGTTTGTATTCAATATTGCATGATTTTAAAAGTCCTGTCAGTTATAGATTTATACCCCTGCTCTTCATTCTTTAATCCCCACCCAGTTATGTTACCTTAAATATCATCAGAATTCTTTGACAAGCTCATAAATGATTGAATGCAGCTCTGATGTTCTAAATAGGAAATGTGCTTCTATAGTATAATATATGTGTCAGTAATGCTGTCTGATGCTGTGTTTTTGTTTTTGTGTTCCCTGTCCATGTGCTTTTGTTTTCATTCCCCCTTGTGTCGGCCCCGCCCTCCTTGTTACCTTCCCAGTTGATTACCCATTTGTTTCACCTGCCCTATTGTGCACCTGTGTCTCGTTGGCTCGTTAGTCTGTGCATTTAAACCCTGTCTTGTGTTTGTTCTGTGCGAGTTCGTCTCTGTATTCCCTGTGATCAGTTGCGCTACGAGCCTTTTCCTGTTCTGACCTGCCTGTTTTTGATTCTTGCCTGTTTTCCCCGATTTCTGATTTTGGATTGTGTCTCTGCCTGATTGCTGTGTTTACCTGGTTCGAACTTTGCCTGTTTTTGACTACTGCTTTGGATTCTGTTTTTGGCCCTGACACCGTGCTCTTCTGGTTTGACCCTGTGCCTGTTTTTGACTCTGTTTTTTGGATTTGCCCCTCTTAATAAACTCTGGTTAATCTCATCCCTGTCTGCACTTGAGTTCATACTGCGCCCTGACAATATGAGTTAACCAGCATTGTTGTACATATCTGATTAGCTCACTGTGTTTACAGTAACATACTGGCCCTCCAGGAACATACGGGTCAGCCTGGGGTCAGCTGGCTGAAAAAAGGCTAAATGGATATGAAGAGTGAGTCATTTAATAGCATCACCTTTAATATCATATGCCATTACCATATGTTTATGATTTACAGGAAAATATTATCAGTTGTTATGAAGGGATAGATTAGTTTATGAATGTTTAGCATTAGTATTCTTCAGCTTTATGAGGCATTGGTGAAAGTATTATTAATGTAGTCAAATGTAACTCTTTGATCAACTCTCTATTTCAGTACACCAAAAGATGCTCAACACTATGTTTCTGAAGACTCTTTACTCTCAGCTGTAGTTGAGATTATTATTATGGAAAATAACAAGCAATGCATTTATGTCCATCTGCTTTTCCTGTCTATTCTTTTATTGCAGCTAACCTTAGCAAACGAACTCTTGTTTAAAGTTTTCTAAATCAATCACTGCATGTAAAAACCTTTAACGTTGATTTGCAATGCATCACCTTAACACAATGCACTAACTACTTTGGAAAGATACAATTAGTGGTTGTACTATGGCTTTCTTTTTTTCAAAAAAAAAAGTGTACTGCATAGCCTTTGCAGCAAGTAGCTTTTTAAATTTAGTTTGTATTGAAAATGAGATCAGATGTTATAGTCTTTTGTATATGTAACTGATTAGACAACCTCCGAATGGCTCATAGTTGAAAATATTGACATTCATTTATTTAGATCATGCTGTTTCAAAGACATTTTAATGGTCTTGATTGTAATTGTAGAAACCCTATTCACTAATATCCACTTATTTTGAAATGAATTGTTGTTGAGCAGGTTTCAAAGAATATTCAAATCAGGATAGAATTCAGCAGAAATATATCAGTCACAGGTTAAAAGATAAAGAAGCAAATAACCCTCTGTTATACGGTGAATTATCCCTTTTATTAGAATGTATGGCACAACCATTTTTATTAGTTTCCAGGCAAAATAACATTATGTAGTGTTGTTTACCTCCTTCGTTCACAGTGAAGGTCAATGAGCTATGTAATGAAATCGAGTTTGTTGTTTGAAAATGTTACCGCATTCCCTTTTGAGAGCCACAACACAGTTATGTTTTCCTTTGCAGCAGTTCATCTTTACAACTTCAGAATTGTGTTTACCGTCTCTGGAGATGAAACCTGCTTCTGGTGTGGTTTGATTTTCAGGTAAAAGTTCTTTACAGCTGATGTCAGAGAACATCCATGTTCCTGTTACTACCTATTTAAACAGCCGCCAGTGGTGCAATGTGCAGTGAGCAAAATGGGACATGCAGTACCCTGTAAACAATAGGTCAAACACGTGAGCTGAATTAGCCATACAGATGCACAGAGAAGCACGTGTGGATCAGGGTTGTGTGGCCAGTGGGTCCTTCTGAGCCACACTGTCGCACAAAATGCAGACCAGAGTGTAAGATAGCAGGCTGTGAGGAAGCACACATGTCTGATGGATACAGAAAATCATAGGGAGGGCAGATGCAGATTGTACCAGTTACCATTTGCGTACGGAATCAAGTCACAAAGACTATAGCCAGCAACCAGCTCACTGACTGTACAATCCATAAGCGATATATTAAATTATCCCTTCCCAAATAGTTTTTACATATTGGTGAGAGAAATAGAAGAACTACATGCATTCCTGCCATACAATACTGCGGCCGAAAATGTCAAAACAGATGTCACAGTCAGATTGAATCAAGATCAAACACATGGACCCTCTGACCTAGATGCATGTTTGACTCAAGCAGAATTGTTCTTGTTTTGGAATTCACCAGTTGCAAATGGGTTACATCACCGACCTCTCAGTCTGTTCTCCCCCATGGGACAATGCTTGCATGTGGTAACGCCACTCACGTTTCTCCTCAGCCGCATACTGTGAGAGGACTTAGCCGTGACATTGCCGTGACTTTGCTCTGTCTTTGACGGTGTCAGAGCTGCGGCTGACCATGGCTGTCACAGGAGCAGACAGCTGGTCTTTCTGTAGTAATCACCCACAGCTTGCAGCGCTGTCTCCCATCAAGCCGTTCACTTCCCACAGCTTGCAGCGCAGCAATGCCCAACTGCAGTCCTAGGCTGTAATTCGTTCATAAGTCTCTGTAAATTAATCTGGCTTTGAAAGGGCCATGAAATTATGTACAAAAACTGTGAACAACCATTGACATTAATCACGATGTCTAGTGCCAAACCAGTTGCAGTATGGTCAGTGTTAAGGCTTTTGTGTAGCCTGTAGTTTTATACCAAACGCTGTGTAGCAAATGTTTCTCTGATTAACACTCTGCTTCCCCAATTTGACCCAACATTAGCAACAAAGAGAGGGGTTTTAAACCCACTGCTCAGAATCCCCAGGCTTACAGAGTAAGGGAAATGCTACTCATCACACAGAATACCAAATCCAAGGATAACTCTGATCCTCACAAAGGCACCTGTTATGTGTGCAGGAAAAGTATCAGTGCAAGGATGAACTGATAACAAGAAATGTAAATCTTAACATGCCTGGCACAGTAACCAGTCTCAGGAAATCACTTAAGCTGGAATTATGGAATTTCAATTAATTATTAAAATTACAATATTAATGGCAAATCAATCTTGATTACCATATCCATATAGTAATACCCACTATTATTAGATTTAAGGATGTAATCCATTTCTGAAGGTGTCCTATTGTTTGAATGTAATGATTGTAGCAGATGTGATAACAACACAGGCAACCAGTTGAAAATACAAAAGGATTTATTATTTACAAGAGAAGTTGATGTCAGCAATAATATGACATACACAGAAGGGAATTGAAATGGGTGAATAAAAGTAGATTGGAGAGTGAAAGTACACACTTTTGGAAAAAAAGAGTGAAAATAATGTATGCAATCGGAAAAGAATTAAATACAGAGGCTCATGAGTTTACATTAATTGATTGTGTAACAGATAAACTACTATGCCCAAATGTCATATAAAGTTTACTTGTTATCTGCTGCTGTTCTTTTAAAATGCAGAAATCATACAACTGTCCTTCTGTTTGGTGAGAAATTTAGGAAATCTCCGTTTTGTCACAGCTCAGAGGAATAAAAAAAATAACCCATAAAATTTTTGAATATTTTATAGTTACTGACAATGTAAGAGCGATAATAATAAAATGTAACGGATTTGAGGGAAGGATGTTTCCTTTGTGTTCCGCCCTTCAGCCATCAGCAATTGACTATTTCAACCATGATTCTGAGTATACTTTTAGCATGCCACATTTATCTGAATGCCTCAGGGTACAGTCACACATACGCAAAATTAACATTGTCACATATTTGTCTCCCGTTCACTTCCACTCTATGCGAGCAAAGGGGCGACTACGACATTCGCTTCTGGTTGTGAAGCAGATTCGCATCCTTGCTTCACTTGGAGTTAGACTTTGGTGAACTTTGACCGCCGAATTAGCAGCCAAACAGCAAAGAAGTGTGTGTGGTTGACCCCACTTGGCTGTACTTGGCTGTAGTTTTCGTAGTGAGCCAGGATGGAGGAGACTTTGATTGCTGATGTTTCTAACCAGCCGATATTGTGTGATATTGCCCATGGTCTTCAGTATACATTTTCTTGTCGCAAAACCAACCACCGTTCATGTGATATCAAAACCGCTCAAGGGTGACCAACTACCACAACCACTCAAACGGACTCCAAACCAGCAAACGGATTTCCATGTCACATCCTGCACTACCCACATTCACCACGACAATACACAAATTTCACCTCAACAGGCAATGGTCAGTCACGAGCATTCACGTATGTATGACTGTACTCTAATTCTGTTTTGCTTGAACAGAATATGGCATTATGAGTGTTTTTTGATTTCCCAAATTGATTTCCTGGATTATAACAGACATGCTCTGCTGAAACTTCTGGCATCTTTGTATGTCTATAGGGAAGTTGTCACTATTTTTTATTCTCCTCGGGTTATATTTCAGGTTGAAAAATCACCTTGTTTCACATCAGCACTTCACACCACCTTGGCAAACAAGGAGACGAATTTGCTTCTGGTTGTTTTGTTGGTGGCTGGGAAACAAACTGAGACTACTGGAGACAGTCTGCCTTGAGGCTTATGTTGCATTGCACTGCCTTCATTAGCTCTAATAAAATCACTGTGATCTGGCATAATATTGCATGCCCTAACCTTTTATAATTCCCTCAAATCAAAGTCAGAGTGTTTGGAAAGTAATATAGTGATGATCATTCAAGGTTATTTAAAGGTACATTTTGATTCTGCAATTTTTGCCGATACAGTACCACTTTACATTTGTGGGTCTCTGATGGTGCCATTTTCCTAGCCATTACCTGGATTTGTGACCCTTGCTTTTTAATGAATGGACCAGATCACAGAATTGCAAAATCCAGGTCACTGTGTCCACATGTAATCCTGTTTCCAGAACAAGTAAATGGCAGCAGCAAAATCAATTCCCTCTCTGAGTTCCTGCTGGCTTTTAACTTGGGTTCTCATTTCTCTTTCACTTGTCAAAATGCAGCATTTCTTTCATAATAGAGGTATAATGTGTTAAAAGAAGAATTTGTCAGAAAGATATATGGCACACTAAAGCTGGTTAGAACAACTCCAAAACCTCAACACAGAACAGAAAGTATTTGAGCAGGAAAGAAAAATCATTGTTACAGGTAAAATGATGTCTTTTCTCATCTTCCCTTTAGGAGAACTCCTTATAAGGATTTTAAGGGCCTGTAATTGGTATAAACCATCATTAACAGCGCAGTGGTTTGCAGCATGAGTTGTGTCTGTGTAACAAATGAAGTGTAGCCCACTGTGCCAGGTAATCAGTGGTGCTTTGGAGCTATGAGCTGGCTGTCAGTCAGAGCCGTCGGTGAAAACTGGTGAAAGGATTAATCACTGGGGCAGGCAGGGCCAGGTGATATTTCCAGGCAGAATAAGCAGGGTCTCAGGGTGCGCAGAGATGTGTGGTTCAGTAATCCCATCCTCTGTCCCTCAGGCCTGTTTGCCCCCTCCTCTGCTGTGGCAGGGAAAGGAAAAACTGGGCCTCAGGGAGAGAGGAGGGCACTGGGTCTAAGGGGGGAAGTTACTGTGGGATGAATCACAAATCATCTCTACACAAACTCTGTAAGAGGAGAGTTCAGCCGATGGCATACATATTTATACTGTTGCCACATTTATGACTCGTTTTCCCTGGTGTCCTAAAAATTATGGAGTTCAATTAAATATTTATATATGCACTGTGCAGTATTAAATGCTTTAGTATGTAAATGTCATATCCTAGAATCTTTGTGGGGTTTCATTCATATGCTGCTTCATACATATACACATGTATATTGCCACTAAAGCAAAACTCAAGTCTCACAGTAATGCAGTTACATACATTATTAAACAAAATCAATTTAACCATTTTTTTTATTTTCATACAGTAGTATCTTCTAACAGTTATTGACCAACTAATGTATGATTGTACATACACAAACTTTTTAGCCACTTCTTATCTTTCCTGATTACTGCATTATGTCATACATTAAGTTGGTACAGGGGTACATAAGTAATATAAAAATGGAAACATAACATGGAAAAGGCTTACATTTTGACGTAACTATGGCACAATTAAAACATTTTGTTAATAAAGTCTAAGGTGGCTGGAATTCCTCTAAGCTTTGACACTGCTTATAGGAATGGTCTTGTAAATTCTGTACAGTGTACTCAGACTCAGATATCCCCGATGCATGTCGTTGGTGACTAGGAACAAGATGATATGGTCAGAATTCAGCTTTTCCATGGACAATACCCTGTATATGGCAGTATATGAGTTAGTTACTCATCCACTCATCTGGGACACAGCATCAGTGCAGAAACATGCAGGCTCATTCTTCTGCTTTGTGGCATCAGGGTTGTTGAAATGTTTCAGAATCAGAACTCTGAACATCTGTGCTATTTTTCAGAAGTCTGAGAATCGGTGTTCAACAGCACTGTTCAATAGCCCACAAACAAGCATCCAATATTATACCTCCTTTATGAAGCGAGCTTGGCTGTTCTGTATGGGCTCATTTGCTGTCGCTTGGAAGTGACTCCAGGAAGTCAGTTAGGTGGTTGCACTCCTTGACCACCTCCTTGGCTGAGCTCTCCATAGTTCTGAAAACCTCATCTTAATGCCTCTGTGTGATGCCATTCATTCATATGCAAATAAGATCCACAGCTGTGTTGACGTCAATAGATTCTTGATGCAGTTACTTCAAGAGAACATATGTTTTCTGGAACAGGGCATACCAAAAAAAAGTTAATTTTATGTTAAAAAGTGCTCGATTTTTTCAAAAGATCCATCTGCTTCATGGGATGTTTTTGGACTGCAACTGCTGTGCTTCTGAATGTGGTGTAGGGCTCCCAGAATGGTGGGCTGCTCCGGCATGAAAGCATCTGCTTATTTCATCTTCTTTCAGACAACATGTTGAGTGTGAGCATTTTCCCTCCAAACGTTTATGCCCTCCTTACATAGTATTTTGAACAACTGCAGGATTAATGTAAAAAACAATATAGAGTTTCCAGGTTCCAAAACAAAAAAAAAAAGAAATAAAAAGAACAGATGTCACCATTCAAATGTGTATGGAGCTCACTGTACTAGAACATACAATTATGTATGAATGTAAGACACATGGTCCCTCTTTCCTAATTATGGCCCTTTTGAGGCCCCATATCAAAAAAAAAAAAAAAAAAATCCTTGAACCTCCTTTGGGGAGGAATGGTCAATTTAGGTCATTTCAATGGTGCTATCTGCAATGGAGGAAAATGATTATTTCCATCACTCTGTCTGTGATTATGCTCAGTTTTCATATTCTTTTTGTGAATGGTGACTCATGGAGGTAATGCACTCTGTTGGATTGTTAGGCTGTTACTTGTGAATTGCATCATGCTGGACCAGTTACTTGATGAGCTCTGAATTTCCCCCCTTCAAATCCAGACCGCTCTTGTCCACATACTCTGTGACCTCAGAACACATGACCCTGTTATGCCAGAAAGACAGTCCCATAAGTCTATGGAGGGTCTTTCTGTTGTGCTGTACCATCTCCCTCTCTGTTTTAATAAGGCCAGCTATGACAGTGTTTCCCAGGCTAAAACAAAAATTTGTCATGAAAAAAGCCCCCTCTGCCTCTCAGAAAGTTTACAATTTCTCTTGCAGTTCTATTTTTTTAAATGTAGTGAAGCCAGTGAATAGGTCAGCCCAGGAATTCCCTGCCTTATCTTTTCTTTCCCCAGTAAAGAGCCAGCAAATGAAAAAAATGGAGACTGTTATCTTTTGGGGAGTAGATCAACCACTGTCAATTGACTGGAATAGCCTACTGTGCTCCTTTACCAATATGAACAGAAGCATCTATCCTCAGCATCTGGGGGGAAGTTGGCATATCTATCATTCGAGCCAGGATGGCACAGTTCTCTAAATAGGAGATGTGTCATAATCCTACTTCTAGGTGTATACACCCACCACAGCAGGCTTGCTGCAGCAAATATGAAATACATTCAATCATTAGAATGCAGAGACAGTTTGACATGCATGTAAAATAGCTGTTCGGGACTGAAGCCAAATTATTAAGCTGCATGATCATAGAATTCAGGCATCCTCTCATGCTGTCAGACATGATTTAAAATCTGTGGTCACACCCTTGTTGGAGATTCTTATCCTTGTTTAAAATTAATGAATTTCTACGCCTACCAAGCATTACATTTCATGTCAGTTCACTTGTTTTTGGCTGATTCAGTCATAACAGTGATTGATTCAGAACAGCATATAACAAATGCTGGTGATGTCTTTGCAGAACAAAAATTACCACTGCTACTGCAGGGTGTGTGTGCGGGTGAATGAGTGGGGAGAGGTTTGTGTGTATGCCTCAGGAGAGCACAACACACTGTCAGTCAATGCTTTTGGAGAGTGACTCAGGTTGTCACACATCCATGCTGCTCACAGCACACAGGGTAGAGCTGACCTTTCTCTCTGCAGCAGAGGTGGTCCTGGCCTGTATGGACAAACATCACTGACATCACATGACACCATATCACTAACAAACTATGTCAGGAATTTTCAAAAAAACCTGTTTCTGGAAAAAATCCTTAATGAATTTTCAATCAAACTTTCATAGTCATTGAAGATCAAATCAGTACATTCATATTATGAATTATGAAGTACAGTCCAAAAATAAAAAGCCAGTTAAAAAACAGTGAAATTAATTTATTTCATATTTGAACCTGTTTACCCATAGAATACTTGTACACTTCCTTAACTTTGACAAGTTGCTTTAGTTGAGAGATTTTCTGCTGTCTTTTGCCAATGATTTTGAAAAGCTTTGACAAGAAATCCAAAAGTAACCTTGTCAGAAAATGCAATGCTGTGGTCCTGCTGACTAACTGGTGCATACATGACATAGTCACAATACACCATGGCTAAAAATGCATATCATATGTGTATCATTACAATATCAACATATCTGTTAATGAAGATACAGTCAGTAATTGTTCTCTGACAACACAGACAGTTGTAGTTGCTTTTATGTATAGTTACATGGCCCCTTACCATATCAGCACATACTTCATAAATGTTACTACAGTGAATGGTAACTTAAAATATTTTTTTTAGAACTGTTATGTTCATAGAGTAGCTAACTGACATTTTTAGTAGTTAAATATACCATAAAATAAATGTTGGGAATATGTAAATGTTTAAGAATGTTTAGAATAGTAGTTAATTTGCCAGAATATGCATGCAAGTTCTGCAGAAACAATATTATTAAGCTGGGGTGTGGACAGGAGCATGGGAATAGAAGGTTAGTACTGTAAGGCACAGTGACAAGGGGCAAACTGCACCAATTCTCCTGGCATGCACTATGCCTAGCCAGTGGGTTTTCTTGTTAATGAGAATGACTTGATGTGGCATTTGTTAAGTGACTGATATTGGCATATCTGCTCTCAAGCTGACAGTTCTCACACAGTGTAAATTGACAAAGGCAATTAGGATCCTCCACTGGGGTCAATTACAGAAATCATATATCCCAGTCTGGTCTCTCAGGAGGCCAGAGATTCCTTTCCCCTCAGCTTCACGTGATTGTGAATGTGGGGAGGGAATATCAGTCAAAACAAAACTCATAATTTGTGTTATGAATCACAGATGATACATTAATTGTTAATACTGGGCTGTAATTTTAGTAGATCCAACATATCTCCTTTTACTCTGATGGCTGTTGCTTGTTTACCTATGTTTACCTATGTACAATACCTAAATCACAAGCACAAACAAAAAAAAAACTGTTTATTTTTTGTGTGGTGTTTGCCCTTCCTATGAATTCGACACAATGGAGGCTCAAAGACACGAAATAAATTTTACTGCACTCATTTCCTCCATCTGATAAAGCAATATACAGAGTCAACTCACAGCACAGAAATAGGCATGCCTACTCTTTGTCAGCTTTGAAACCATGGAGAAATGCTCTCTTCATTTTCTCCGTAGCGAAAAAGTACACCCTAGTCTTTCTGCACCTGGTCTTATAATCCAACCTCTCTGTCTTGCTGTCATTTGCCAGCGTAATCAGGACCTGCACCTTCTGGATAACAGCCTTGCTTTGATGGAAAATGAAAGCACAGGAATTGGGTAGTCCAAACTGTTTTTAACAAGAGCTTTTTCATGAGTTTATAAGTGCTGAATAATAACAACATTCTAAACTTTGGATTCCAACTTCAAAATGTGCCTAGAGCACACATTTCAGACCTTATCAGACTTGTCAATCCAGGTAACCCCAGGGCCTGCATATCTGACAAGCGACTTGTGTTTTTCATTCATCTGCCTGTGGGCAGCTTTACTGGGCACTCTGACACACTTCAGCAGCTAGCGCTCTGGTGCTGATGGAAAAGACCTGTGGTTGGGATAAGAGGGAGGTTTATGGATAAACATTGTTGCAGGGTCATATGTACATTCACATGAGAATGTTAAAGAAATGGGATGAAATATTCGGCTATTACTCTTCAGGTGTTCGATATTTCATCTGAGGGTAGTGTAATCCTGCTCTCTCCCCAGTTCTTCATCCCATTGGCAGACTAGGGGGAGTCTTTGCAGCTGTTGGTGTCAGCCTTTTATGTTTTAATAGATGAATAGCATAGCACAACAATGACAACCAAGGGCTCCCTTCAATAATTCATTACTGGGCCTGGGTGAATTTCTGCCTCCAGAGGGACTTTCAGATGCAATTGGTTCAAGTGCTGTAGAGACTGTCAAAACAATTTACTAAAGCATAGTCGGCCAGCTGAAAACAACTGCCTTTAAGCTCATTGACTAATTAAGAAGAAAGAAGCTTTTATTATGGCAGGATCTCGAAAGGTCATCCATTAGCCTGCAGTTATGCTGGCAAGGAATACTGATTTTAATGTTCAGATCTTTTCTCCCCCAATCAATAATTAAACAGCTATTAAAATGGGTAATTTAGCAAAGGGGAAAAGCAAGTCAGATAAAACCAAAGGGAGAGATACTGTGCGAGTGTATTTGATACAGTGGCAACACTGCAAAGTAATCACATTTTTTATTAAGAGAATTAGAAATTAAAACAAGGTCGGCCCATGACAAATTGTAATACGAGAGCTGTGAATTCATATCTTGGTAAAGTTGAGTATCTTTGAAGTATCGTAATGTGCTCAGCTGTGTGCGGGGGTAAGTGGTAGTCCATCTGTCTCCATGGACCTGCAGTGATCTGAATCAGATGACCATATGCATCATTTGTATGAGGCTGGCAGAATCATTTCATGTCTAACCACCTTGCATCTCAATGCACTATACTTTCATCAATTCAGATTACCACAGAATATTAAAATCTTGCAGTTTAATCACTACCAGATGGGCCTCATGAAATTCAAAGAGAGAACCAGCTTTGCAAGAAGATAAGTGTCATTTAAAGGTACTTATTTTGATTCATCGGATTAAGCTAATTCTTCATCACATAACTCTATTTAAACAGAGGGTTACGAGAAAATGAGTTTCCATCACAGTGTTCCTTACAAAGAAGTCAAACACGCACCCGAGGTGGTGTTTCCACCTAGATTAGGATTCTGTTTACTGAAAGCAAAAGAATGTAATGCCATCATGGCAGATTTTAAACTGGATTTTAAGATAGTAGATCTTTGCTACTTTCCAAAATTTCCACAAACCTTTTAAGAGGAATAATCACAAGATGTGAGAGTTAAAACTGCTGTTTAACGATGAATACAAGGTAAACACTATATATCCATCATCATTACAACCAAGAGAGATTATTAAGTTCTAATATTTGATTAATTAAAAGGTGAACATTTCAGTGCAATAGCAATTGTTTCAAACGAATAAAAGAGCATTTACACTTGAAACCTTCTTTGAGTTAATTAATTTAACTCTTTATTGAACACATAACAGTAGTGGGGCTTCTTGCCTGTACAACGCTCACTTTCTGTCTATATTGTCCTGACCAGTAAGTGTTGCTACATTACAGCAAGCTTACCAAATATTCTTTCCCACAGCAAGCCAGTGAGTCACTGTTGAAATCACTAATTCTGACTCAAGAGTCTGTCAGCAGATCAATACGATCTTTTATGAAGTATTGTGAGAGGCAAAATTATGTAATCAGCATATATGTACTGGCACATCAAAACGCTTGAGAGACCACTGTCGAGGACCTTCCAGACAGGTATACAGACACGTTTCAGGATGATAAGAAAACACAAACGAAACATTGTTTGGGTTATGTGCATGCCCTGTCCAAGAGGTGATATGTCTGGCCACACCTGGAGATAGAAGATGTCAGAATTGCAGAGACCAGGAGCTTTGAGAGGCAGGCTGTGTGGTGGATGGTGGAGACCTTGTTTCTTCAGCACTGGTTACACATTCCACAACCCAATAGTAAATTTATGTTGAATTGAAAAACCTGAATGAGATGTTTACAGCCCAGAACATGAAATAATTTCCTGATTTTACCCAAAGAAATAGTCTCTAAAATGTTAGAAAAGAGCAGAGACACCTGAATTCACTAAAATAATTGGCTGGAAAAGTAATGCTTTGTAACTTTACAAACAGGATAGCTATGTCATGTCTGTAGTAATGAGGAAAGACAGTTCATAGAAAATAACTAAAATGATGAAACAAATAACTAAAAAATTAAATTAGTTAAAAGATATTGTGGCAAATAATGTAAGTTGCATATTAGCATTGTATTTTATGTTGTAAACACAATATAGCAACATTAGACTGGCAAATTACATTTTAACATTTACATAAATCCTTCTAGTTTTCTTTTTTAATACCTAGTCTATGTAAATCCTTTCCATTTCTTCTTCAATATTAAATATTGCTTCTTAAATGTTTACCCCATACTAAGAATAATTGCATAAGCACCTAGGGTCCAGCCATCTATACAGCCAGGCATCATTTTCTAACCAGCCATATTTATATTTACAACATACATAGCTGATGCTGACAACAGTGGACCTGTGTCAAAAATCAGTTAGGAATGGCCAAATCTCATCTGTAGAAGCAGGGAAAGCATGCATCCATGTCATTTCCTCATAAGCTCTAAATATAAAACTTTTCCTATGTGCATAGTGCATGTCTGCCAAGAAAAGCACAGCAAAAATAAATAAATAAATACATCTCCAGAAAGTACACTGTATAAGTGTGATATAAATGAGGATATATATTTGAGGTGGGGCATCTGTTGCTGTTCCAAACAGATTCTCCCCTTCAGCCTTCCTCTTTTCCAGAAGGTTACGCCAGATACAGTCACTGCAGCCCACGGTCAAGGCTATCATAATGATCACTTCAGCATGGATTAGAGCTTGTTTACTTGGCATCTGCTAAGGCATTCCAACACCACTGCTTCAGGCTTATGCGTATGCATAAGATCCAAACCTAGGTCTGGCATTTACCATTTATAGCAGCAGTATAATTTGAACCCTGAGATGGTTTTGCAGAAATCATTTCAGAGGGTTTTGCTATCTCTGAGCCTCCCACAGGTGTCTGGTAGGATTAAGGTTTGGGATTAATACCCAGTGTGCTCAATTACTATATTTGCTGTACATGGGATTCCAATTTGCAAAGATGGGGCATAACTCAGACCGTGCACTTTTGGCTCCCCATAACCACCTCAATATGGTGGGGTCAAACAGTGGCAAACATCTGCAGGGGCCCATGTCAATGTAGGGTAATGGCCTGTCTCATGAGCACCAGTAACAAGCTTTATTCATCAGTACTGACACATGTGGGATATGATTGCTTTATAGCTTCCACCAGCAGAGAAACTGTGGGGCTTTAATATGCAGATCTGGCTTTGAAAAGGCCATTTACAGACTGGCACTGTGACACCACACGGTCCACAGCTCCGCCAGATTTTTTATATACATCATCAGCATTCTGCAGACCCTATATATCTGTAGCACAAGCTCCCTTTAAACAACTCCTCTGTCAAAAGAAAGGACACCAGTATATTTTTCTTTTCTCATTATACTATTAGGAAAAATAGTGTCATGGTAATGTCAAATTTGCCAAAAAAAAAAAATATATATACATATATATATATATTAAAACCTGCTGACATTTCCATGTGTGTTGTAAAACCTGATTTTTGAATGTGTTGTTTATGTATTCCTAGCTGCCTGGTTGACTATTGCTGCTTCCTTTTGAATGGATTCTCCATACACATCATATACATTACACTTTTTGAGTTAATAGCTTTCAGTGTTTCTATATCTTTTTCCAGTTTAACATTATGGTTCATGATGTTTCATTGTGAGCACAAAAGATCTCAGACTCATATTTTTAAATTATTGTTTGTAGCTGTTATCACATACAATGTCTGTACTACTGCTACAGGTTTGACTGTTGGTAGCTGCATGATAAGCATCACTCTCAGTCATGCCTGGGAAATAACTAAGGATAACTGAGATTTTACAGTTTAAGAAAGACCATACCTCAAAAAATGCACTGTTCAACCTAAAACACTCATTCTTTCACTGACATGTTAATTTCCAGATAATTTTGCACCACCTTGTTGAAAGTACAGGTTGCAATCTATAGCTGATAAAATGAGGATTAACCAAGTGGGCCTTTAACTTGGAAGTGACCTGCTAGAGGTTAGAAATATGTAAACCATGCACTGGCAGGCGCAACCTTTTCAGGCTTTTCAGGGGTCATGCACAGTAGCCAAGTTTTCCAATATGATGAGAATAAGTATGTGTTTTCAATGACATAATTATCCATGATTAAATTTTCTCATTACAGCATGGATTAAAACACCCATTTGCAGCATTAGATATGGTGTTGTCAACTATAATTAATTTTAATGTTACCAATATCTTGATTATGCCTTAAGATATGTAATTAAAAATACTGGGAAAATTCAATGTTATTTAAAATAGATTTAAAAGCATGTGGTTGGATAGAAGCACTATTTTACTGCGTAAATATTCAATTCTACAGCATATTTTGTACAAATATACTGCAAAACATTAAATATGCACCAAACCAAATATATCAGGCCCATAATTTTTTTTTTTTAAAAAAGAGGCATTGGTGTCCTGATTGTTACTTCTGCTTGCTTCTACCATGAGCTGTCCATATTGACAATTGACACAAACATCAGACTATGAGGTAAGTCTCAGTTAACTAGTTATCAGCCAGTCAAGAACTCCTAGTCCATGATCACCTGTCAAATCCCTCAGACTGGATATCATTCAATGAAAGTCTGTCATTTCAAAAAGCTAATAGTCAGAATGTTACGGATAGGTGTTTGTTGGAAGCAGCATTTTTAGCAGAATGCTGAAGACCTTACTGTAAGTTACTGACTGAATGTGGGTGTTTACAGAGCATGCATATTAAAATAAGAAAAATATAAATCTTACCAGATCTAAGTTGTATAAAGACAAAATACTGTTATAATGGTTAGCTTTCAATGAATAGCTACAGCTATAACTCATAATAATTGCAGAGAAGGTCAACGCCACAAACCTCATAAAAAACAAACATTCAAAATAAATAGATAAAACAGTTACATTCTTTTAATGGATAGTATTCAGAGTTCTCATGGGTTGAAACTATGAGCTAAAATACTACCACCTAGTGTGTATTATATTGCAGGGAAAATAATAAAGAAATAATTTCTATATAATGACTCCTCCAAATGGCACAGTAATGTCAGGTTTCTGCAGCATTGGCAGAGTGATATCTAATTAGCAAGATGGACAGCTGGAGAGAGAAATTTACAAAAATGTCTTATTAATTTCCTCTGCCATGCAGACATCCCATTTTCTCTCGTGGGTCGACATGACACTGCATAATTTGTGCTGAAAAATATATTGATAGCTTTGTGCAGGATATCCCTATGCCTTTGCAAGGTCTTATTCATGACATAAAGGATGGCTTAATGACTTTATGTCAATTAATCTCAATTATACTGCAATGAAGAATATGGTGCTTAGGAATAGATTTCTCCATCAAACAGAGCAGAGAAAAATAAATGAAGCCTTATTAAGTGCTTAAATTATGAAACTCTTTTTCTTTCATTTTATAGCTTCATAGAACATGGCACATTTAAACCCTATTGGTTTTTCAGTTTTCTGTGTAATTATCTCCAATGTTGACATCTGTTAGAAGATGTACAATCTCCTTTAAAAGAATTCTTTAATAAATGTCATAATCTGAATAGAAGCTCCTAACATGGTACATAAGCTTCCTTATTATATTGAATATATGAAAGTATAATTTAAAAAATGAAATTAAAAGTGCAACAAAAGCCTTATTAGTAAGCTTGAGCCTCCCACTCCCGGCACTTGATGGGTATTGCTTTTTTCAGCCTTGGTAAAAATGATGTGAGTGACCATCCTTTGATGTTTCATGGTGGAGAAAAGAAGGAGCTGAAGAAGTAGAGAGACAGTAGCTGAAGTGCAGCACCTCCCCATGACACGCAACCAAACCTGCAGCCTCTCTGGGATCAGGGTGGGAATGATAAGAGACTTCTGTATGGGCTGGGCAGGCTGGTTTTGCAGTGCATAAGAGGCTGTGGTTATGACACTGACCACTGTGGTTCTCGTGCATTTCAGTGGCAGTACAGCAAGTGAAGTGTCCAAGGACACATTTATCAGTCCTGGTGCCTGACACATGTAGTGAGACATTTCAGGATAGATGCGTCCACAACTAATGTAACTGCTGGCATACTTACAAAGCTGTGGCTGTCTCTTCTGAATTCAATCGTGTTATTTAATCGAGTGCTGTGTGTGCATGTCACAGCATTTAATTTGTTGTAGAGGGGACATTTGCCATGGAATGCTATTAAGAGATACTCCAGGAGAACACACACTCGTGATTTCCAGGAAAAGGCTGATGTAGAAAGATAACTTCAGAACCTCCACAGCCTCATTAAATTGCAGAGGTTACAGAGCTGATTAAAGGTTACAGAGCAGTGGGAGGACCATGTGGGGCTGGGTTTGATGCGTAATGGCAGAGGTGTCCTGTCTTGCAGTGAGGTGCAAAAAGCTCAGGCTCCGGATGATTGAAGGTTCTGTCTAAGCATTCATCTTGTCCCATGTTGTTTAGCTAAACCAGTTTACTTTGCTGCCACATGACTGTCATATTTTAAACCAGCTGAAGTAGAGTCTCTAAGCTCAGGAATAATCCGATTAAATTCTTCACCTGTTCTCTTTCAACTCAGAGATTATGCTCGTACAATCACATGTTTGAATGAATCCCCACTGCACTCTGGAGTTAAATGCAAAATAGGGACTTGGGTGAAGAAGAGCACCATGCAAACCAAATATGTGATGCCAGCATGGGATTTTTGTTCAAACATATAAATGATACAGTTATCATTCAGAGTTTTAAAACTGGCTCATTGGAATGTGTCACTCAACTGAATAGTCAAATGTTAAGTTAAAAGTTAGAAGCAGACACTCAGACACCTGTCAGGTGGTCTTGCATATGGGAGGGAGAATGATTTCCAATCTGAATGTTACTCTCTCCGACAAAATTGTTCATATTGTGAAAATTATTAGATTTGCATGAGGTCAAAGTATTTCACTTATTTAAATTTGCTTTTGTATTCAACTGAGTTTTGTATTTGGCTCGAAAAGTAACAGAGCCCCATCAAATTTTAAATGTTCTTGCCACAGAAAAAATAAATCTTTAGTGAAATTAATGGCATACCCTGATTCTGGGTGGCATTTGGCCTGAATCAAGGGAGTCAGAATCATACGCCTCTATGAACACCTTGGGCCTCCGTTTTCCTTCTCTTCATGGCAAATTAATTGACTGGTATTGATCCAGGATTACTTATTAACTATCTGGTGGTGTAGGGTCTTACAATGAATTTCCCTCACAATGTGAAGAGCTAGGATTAAAGGAGACTAAGGTTGCAGCAAATTGATCAGTGAAACGTTCTAATAGATTGGGGGTTGGCTTAAATGTTTTAAAACTGATTGCACCCACATACATTATCAGGGAGCCACACACTGAAGACTATGTGAAAAAGGTCACATTAGGGCAATTCACTTTTTCACCCCCTTTCATTCTGCTCTTCTCATTTCTGTGTAGCTGCAGTATCATCAGGGCCTGTATGTAGCAGTCAAGAAAATCTGTAATTTAGAGGCAGTGAAGACAAAGGAGAAACAGTAATTATTGGGGATATTGTTCTCCAAGTCTCATGGTATGGTTCTATATTTTTATGAAACAAGAAGTTTTTGCAGATCTTTCAGTTACATTAAATAATATAAGTATTGTTGAATGGATCTTCCACGATCTTGCATTTCATCATGATAGTATGAAGTAATTAAATTATTGTTGGGCATCCCTTCCACCTTTTTATTTTGTGATATTTTTTTCCTCAGAAACATTATTCTCTAGGATATCTTCCTCTTATATATTGTTTATCTTTAGTTTGTGGATTATTTATTTTTCCTTCTTCGTCTTCCTCTTGTTTATTTCTGTTTTGATGAAACAGATATTGTATTGTATATGTCATGAAACAATAAAAAAATTAATCACAAAAAAGAAATATTCTTCTCTAAAACATTTACTGTTAATTTTATTCAAAGTTCAAATGCTCACATAAACATACTCAGTCATCATTTGGATGCACAATAGAGAAAGGACTAATTTTTGTACAATGGTCTTTTATTTATACCTTGTACAATATCACATGGACACATACTGATACTGTAGGTAAATACGCATCACCCCCCTGGAGATTTTATCCCCATTCCTTGCAGAGTTTAAGGCTGGAACCTCTACTTCATATCTCCATATCACCTACTCCTAAAACAGCCTTTTGCAAAACAGAGAAACACATAAATGATTTGTGTTGTGAGTAAATGGCAGCTTGGATGTGCCCATGCACAGCACTGCCAGAGACCCTTCAGTAGTCTTATTACTGTTGATGTACCCAACACAAAAATGAATGCTCTAATGTTTCTGCCATGGCAAGAATCATGTGGATGTTACCAAAACTCCAACAGAAAGACACGTTTCATGACACCTACATCTGATCAATTAAATGATAAAAATTTCAAAAAATAATTTATTGGAAATAATTATTGGATGTTATCAATCAAAGAGGCAATACATCTGCACCTATGAGGCTTCCAACTGAACATTACTTATCACAAAGAGCACATACAATCAGAAATTCAGAAAACATTATGTTGGGTGCAATGAGACTGATGCTAAACCAAATCTGCAATTAACGTATGGCTTTGCTGTATAAAGTGACACTCACAAGCTTTCACATAAAATGCAAATGAAAAATCAGTTCCAGTCAATTCAGGAGCTGGAACAATTTGTGCTGATGTTTAATTCAAGGTAAAATATAGAACTTGGACAGTGCCTTTCGCACTGTCACATGTGGATGGGGTGAAAGCACAACAGGAAAACAGATGGACACACATCTTACGTTGTGCCTCTCCACTCCACTAATCTCCTCTCCCAATACAGACCCAAAAAACCTCTGCAGAATGACATGATGTAATGTATCACTTTTTCACAGCCCAAAATTAGCACAGAGGAGCTCCACAGCTGCCTCACTGCCTACCAAATCGCAGTCAACAGGGTCACAATGCAAGTGTTCACAGGGATACATTTGTGTGTTATTTCAGGGCGCTCCAGCAAATCAGGTGGTGGAATTTCTGTTCCATGCCCATACCTGTGCAGGCCAGTTTAACATGTCAACAAGAAAAATTGTGAAAACAGATCCTATTTAACCCATGGGGAAAAAGACCAATTAATTTAAGGGAGAACATATGATCTGTCTGTAGTGTTGAAGGCTTTCAGAGGGGTGAGGAGTTTTGGATAACATAACACTCCTGCCAGGCTCCTGCCAGATTCCTCTCTTAGTGTGTCTGTGCTTTTTCTTGGGCTTTGTGAGTTGAGGCTTCTCACCAGCTCAACTTTTTCTTTTATGGGTTGTGGAGCGACCATCCTTTTCCCCACACACAGATCTGAAGCACATTGGTCTTTCTGCACCATGTCACAGCCTCCTGTCTGATCAGATTATCCACAGTGGGTTGCTGGCAATTATCTTCCAAAAACCAGAAACATTCCTGGACACTAATGTGTGCCCAGCTTCTGCGGTCTTATCTTCAACCACAAATGCAGGAGGCTGGCTCAGCTTTGTGTTTTACTTAGATGAAAAGACAACTATCTCACTTTCAAATACTTTTTCACTTTTCTTCATTTCCCCTTCTGTGTCCCTGCTCCACTCAGTATTTTGCACTCTGAGATTTGCACCATCAAATGAACTGCTTTCTCTCTGACTGTCCAGATTATGAAGAGGAGGAAGTCCTGCCTCTCATTCATAAGCTTGGCTTTAGTTTACTGTTTACCTGTGACTCATTATAAATGGCACTAGTATATTGTTCACATCAAAGAGCTGTAGTTTTACGTTATTAATTTGTCAGGGGTTTGTGAGTCTGAAGACATTGCATCTGCAAATCACAAGTGTACATGTGAATGTAATGTACCTGTGAGGTATGTAGGTTCCATCTTTCAGATTTTATTGTGTCCATGAGAGCTTGCAGAATGTAATCAAATAAAAATGGGAATAGTATCACATTAGAACAATTGACCTTCAATATTTTAATGCTCATACAAGTAGTGCTACTTGTTCCAATATAGCATTAGTAATATATTAATATAGTTCTTAATATACTGTTAGTGCTATATTTTCAGAAGCCAGTTTTATTTTGGGTTTCACATGTATTACTGCTTAGAAACGGGGTGCACCATTCACTTGTTTATTGATTGTGTTTTTTCACTCCATTCATTGCACCCGTTACCCTTTTATGAGCTTTTCAAATACACCCCCACCTTAATTGTAGCTTTCATATACATCAGTTTTAAGAATCACACCATTGCAAAGCAATGAAAGTTAATTTCTCTTGTAACAGTTTAGTATTGGTCAATGAATTCCACATGAACATTAAAGTGTCTTTTACTTGAAAAAGACACATACACATTCAATTACATTGTTATTTCCCTCTGAGTCTGAGAAATGGTTTTATAACATCTCCCCTTAATCACTACACTGTAGTACTTCCAGTAAATTCTGCCAGACTCTTTTCCCAGGGGTACATTCACTGAAGAATTCTGCTTCCTTTGTGATTGTAAAACATGAAACAAACAAAAAACTAGATTCCAGAAAGTACTCTCAATCGATTTAAGTCAAAATTAAGAACGTGCTCTCTTCTACTAGCTGAACAGTTTTTTTTTTTTTTGATGACGTTGTTACTTGCATAAGATTTGGGTTGTGAAAATGAGGTTCAAGTAATTCCAGTTATTAATGAAGGGCAGAGAAGTATAGTACTGACTACTGAGGTATTAAAGACATACTGAGAAGCTGCTGATTGATTCAAGTTACCTACTCATGAAGGCAATGCTTTGAGGAGTCAAGCCTTTGATATGGACAGCTATATTTGCTGCTGGACAGAAACATAGAAAAACCAAGAATCCAACAGAGACTTTGCTAGAACTATGTCTTGGGAAGATAAGCCTAACAGTCTCATTGCAATTCATTGTTAATTAACTTGCCCCTCAAAATGCAACAGTAAATGAGTGCTTGCTCACACAGCCACATAAAGAAAGACACTATTGCTAACTGCAATCTTCCAACCAGATGATAGTGGATTTAATCATAAATTGTGTTGTGGTCTAAAGTTGGTCTGAATGCCTCATTTCTTCATAAATTAAGCATTATCTCTTTACAAAAGAGTACAAAATTGACTAAAAGCAAGTTTAAACATTGCTTTGCAATTTTAAAAACTTTCTCCTTGCAACACTCAAGATCACTCTCCTCTTCAAAGATTTGCTCTCCTCTTTTCAGTTTACAGGGTTTGCCTTAATCATACCAGTACTTAATTAGTAACATAAAGTGTTTATCTAAACAGGCAAACTAATTTTGCATTTCTACTGTGCCCTATCACAAAAGTATTGTGTGCACTAGTAGAATTCATTAATTTTTTCAGTATATTCTCCCAAGGGAATACATAGTGCCTGGCCAAGCAGAGGGGAAGCATACGTATGTCATATATCACTATATATAGTCAATATTCTGGTTTGTGGTAGGAAAACACACATGTAGCACACAACATTGTAGTGTGAATGATAGATCATCATATAGTGAATAAGTTACTCATTTATTTTTTTTCTTTTATTTATTTTATATATATATATTCTCGATTAAAATCAGTACCTATACCTATTATGTATAGATAATGATTTTAATCGAGAATTTAGCATGTTTAACCTCTGTCAATTTTTGTGTATAGATAGTTAGATAGATAGTTCAGTGGTCTCCGTAGAGTGTTTTTACGAGGTGCACATCATAAACCTGCAATTGCAATGAGTACAGTGTCGACATCAGTAAAGTCTGATGCATTAGGTGAAGAAATGAATTATTTCACAATTACAGTCACTGCCTCGTTAATATTCCTGAGGGAAAACCTTGGAGTGGGCCGCAGCTCATCTGTGTCCAGTTTCTCATAGAAATCATAACCCTTAAACTCATCTTCAATATGAACTCCACCACACTGGAAGAATACAATTTACATGATTTAGCTGGTTGCTTTTATCTGCAATCCAGTGTACACTGCTGTGTAAAGATGTGATGATCATGTTTCAGACAATGTTTTAACAGATTTTCATGCAGAGTGCTACACAGAGTGAAAAGGCATGCACTTGATGCAAGAGTTCTGCAACTGTCATGTCATCAATATCATGTCATAAGAGCATGAAACATGAAATAAATAAAGCCAAATGAATTTTTAGTACTTCTATTGGGGGCGGGGGTCACGGTAGATGGCTGTGTAGAAATAGTCCAAAAATGTTAGAAAGCATTAAAAAAAAGCTTGGAATTTTTATCACAACCACAATGCATATTGACAACAGAACTGAGCTTATGGTAAAGTGTACAGATAAACTTTAATGGGGGTTTATGTTGCGTATAAAGGGGAACCGTCCTTTATCTAGTCTATCAATCAATGAAATGTGCATTTAGTGCTATGCATCCTATTCAAGCCTATGATAATTGACAGCATTGACTTTTTTGCAGAGAAAATAATATACCCGAGCTGCTCACTGCTACCATGAGCAGGTGAGAGGTTTCCAAATCCATTTCTTGAAAAGTCACTGGGAGCAAGACATATCGATTGAAATGATTAATTCCTGCAAAGAGTGAACTAAATAGCTGTAGTAATTTGAGTGAAAGATATTGGCACAGAGCAGCGGGATATTGACCATTATGTGCAAAGGAAAGTGAGACAAATCTGCAGGATTGTATGAACATCAAAGCACAGTAAAGTGGCAGCAGTTAGGCAATGCAGTCCTCTGTGCGTATCAGCATGGGCGCAGGCATAGGGTACTCTCTGAGACAGGAGGCAAGTGCTGGTGGACAGTATTTAAAAACCAATACCCTTCTGTAAGACAATTCATGCACATGCATACTGTTGTTTTTTGGAAAAGAAAAAAACCTGCTGCCACACATGTGGAGATGTAGTGCAAAATGAAAGGATCTTTTAAAAGCTGTCTTCATTAAGCATCATGTTATGCCTGGATGAGACATCTTTCAACAAGAGACTCAGAGGCTAATTACAGCAGTGAATCATTAATGTTCAGCCAGGCACTAATGACATAATTAGAAACCTTGTGTCAGGCACGGCTCTTGAACTCGAGTCTTTATTTTTAGGGGGTACTGAACGGATTTATTTTAATATAAGAAGGTTCACACTTAATTTCAAAATTACAGCTCATACATAAAGACACCCACATACACCTGTTCTGCAGCTGCTGGCAATGTGACTTTAAGATGATGTCTTTTTCTGTGGACACTGATAGTACCCCGGTTTGTCCATCACAGCAGCAGAGCATAGCTTAAAAGCAGACTTTGCTGAAGTCATAGTTATCATGGCAAAGGAGTTCATTTTTCTCCTGTCACCACGGTAATTGTTGTCATCTCAGAACAAGGGAAATGCACGTGCTTGGTCAGTTTCAGTGGTTTCATGACAAAGCTTTCATTTGATTTTGCAGCCTGTATCTCTTGCAAATTGTCCATTCTGTATAAAAGCTGGCATTGTCAGATTGCAGTAAGTGCTCACTAAGTGTAAACATTGCAGTTGTCATTTACTTTCAATGGTGGCATGCTGGGTTTTGAATGTAAGTGCTGACAAAGCTTATATGCCTTTCTGTGAGAAAGTTGGCTATCATGCATCTAAGTAATGCCCTTAAAAGAAGAATGCATTTTGGCTGCACAATACAGCTGACTACGTATGGACCTACTAATCCACATAAGTGGCAGCTGATAGATTAGTGATAGTTTGACATGACCATCAATATGCCAAAATTAGCCTCTGATGGCGACTGCTGCTCATCAACGAGTGGAGCAAGAGTGACACGTCCACACAGAGCAGAGGCTAATTCGGGCCAGGGGCAATGAGAATGGAAGCACTGGTGATGACAGCTGTATTGTCGAAATACCAATAATTAATTACATATGAGCTGGCATGTCTTCCTCATCCATTTTAGGAATGGCTGAGGTAATGGTTACCCTGTAATCTTTAGGACAGTATACTCCATTGTGCATTTAATGCACTTTGAACCTCTTGGACTACTTTCATAATCAAATGTTATTCTAGAAGCTCACATCCTTCTGTTTCTGCAAATGAAATGTACTGGTGGACTAGTGAAATTTGTGAAGCTTTTTGGAATAAAATTGCTGCAGAGACGTACCTTTACACTCTCAAAGAACGACTTAGCTGTTAATTACCGCTTCATAGTTTATGGTCATTTGTGTGAATGGCATACAGTGAGCCAGTTGTACAAATTGTGGAATAACCAAAACAGGGGAAAAAAAGAGATTGGACCAAACTACTGTTTCTAACATGACCCCAAGGCCTGACAACAGATTGGCTGATTAGCTGTCAATTATCAGAGATCTTAATGCTAAATCACTCATGGGCACCTACAAAATGAATGTCATCTCTTTTTATTACTATCAACAATGCCTGTACATATTTTTAACCATGTCTTTCTCTGAAGCGATCATTCCCCCTGAAATTACCTGGGGCAGAACCCAGTCATGTACAGAATTCATTACAATGAACTGCAGTCCTGATAGACTGACAGTACTACAAACTGTCCAAGCCCCTCATCACCTCAAAATATAAATTGTGTTCCATAGCGTTAGACTGCAGAATGGAGGGCAATGGATTTTCAACGGCTCAGCTGCAAAACAAGGCTAGTTTAATGTAGGTGGTGTGGCCCAATGTGATATCTTTTCATGGGGCCCGAAATCCCTAGCAAGGCCACTTTATATAGTATACCCTCTAGGTCTCAAAGACATATAGCATAAATGCTTCATAGAAGCTTTGGGTATGTTCATTGAGCCAATGCACCTCATTCAAAAGCTGTCTGGTCGAAAGATACTGTCATGCCCCTCACCAAGCACTAATGAGCCTGCCAGTGTCTTTGCATAATTCTGCCTTATGTTTCTCTTTTCAATGTTCCTGGCTGACCTGCTTCATTATTTTAATGGGTGATGGAGTCTAACAAAAAAAAAACAGAGAACAATAAGAGAAAATGCAAATTTTTATGCAGCATATTTAACAACGGGGCAGTGTGTTTGCTAATTGGGGCAGGCTGGTGGATCATGTGGATTGTGATGCAAATGTGCGCAGACCGTGAAGTCTTTGTAGCTGCTCAGCTTCGGGACTAGGAGGTTGGGCAGGCAGTTGGGGCGGTTAGAGGGGAATGGAGAAGGGCTCAGGTGAAGTAAATAGCATGTGTATCCAGTGGGGATTCCAAAAGCCTGATGGGAAGGATAGTCACTGCTGGGGATTTACAGTTGTTACCTAAGCCTGCAAGCCAAGTCCAGGAATGACAGTAACCTGGGAACCCACTGTGGGAACTGATGACTGTGATGTAGTCCATTCAGAGAAATCTACAACAGCAGCCCCCCATGCATTCTTTGTAAAAGCCTAGACTAGTATTAGAAAGTGAATCTAAATTTGGGAAACTAACCAAACACACCTGAAACAAAAAATACAACAGTTAAAATAGGCAGGTTTATGACGTCCTTTAAAAAACATCATCTCCAGGACCGTGACTTCATTCCTCATGCAAAATATCATCTTGCCTCAGCAGATTAAAATAAAAAACAATCTCTTTAACCCACCATATTATCAAAATGAATTTGCTTGGCTTAGTGGTACACACAGTGAGAAAGAAACAGCTGAGTTTGGTTTTCATTATCATTCTCACTCTCTTACTCATAGTGACCTTCCCTTCAGTGATCAAAGAGTGGCCACAAACTAATTTGATTCAAACTAAACTGAAAATACTTTCACCTTTATTTTGTCTATGTACTCAGTCTTCTTCCCTTTTTAATTACTCCAATTTTGAATCAATAACTGTGCCTCCAGTGACTCAGATATTCTCCCCACATACAGTGGGTTTGCCAGCTTTACTAATGATTGCATGCTGTGCAAAGCAAATTATACTCATCAGTATGCAGTGAACCATTTGGGTAGTGTTGCGACAGTATGTTCCATTGCTTGTCCTGTCTTTAAGGTTTCCCACCAGAAAGATCCCTGAAAATTTAACCTGGAAAGCTTTCGCAAACAATAATTCCTGGTGGTCTCATATGGACACAAGAAGTGAGGATTTCCAGCAATTTTTGAATTCTGTAATGTTCAATGCAATGTTGGACCTGCAATTGAGCAACACTTCAGAGCATACAACTTGATCAATGTTATCACTTTTCAAAGTCACTTTATGTGATGCAGGGAGTGACATGTGCCCCAGTTCCATAACATCTCTCTGTTACTCATTCACTTGTTTTACCCTCCACACCACCACCACCACCCTAGGAGTTTAGGGTAAAGAGTAAAAAGGTACCAGGAAGCAGTCGTGGTAAGGAATTCATATAGACCTTAATTATTAGGTATCAGAAGTTAGCATGTACACTTGGTGTGCTGTGTGTGTAAGTTGCCATTTTCTTAGTGGGATTATGAATTTTGAGAAGTAAATAAACGGTCTTGTCTTGTGTATACAATTCATTTTCAATGCTATGTGCTAGGATTTGCATGGTAATTTTAAGACTTATGATTTGACATAACTTGTATGATTTTAATGTTTAAAAAAACACAAATGAGTAAATCAAAATCGTAGAAGCTGAAACATTAATAAAAGAAGATCTATTGCCATCAGAATCAAAATATATAAATTTTTACTCTCACTTAGAACTAATTAGTCACTCATCTTTCTTTGCTTGGAGTAAAATGTTCTGAAGTCGGTAAAGCAAGTACCTGCAGTACTTTTTCATTATCAACAGACTGTCATCTATCTCCCACTCTCAACATCTTACCCACATTAAGAGAGAGAAAAAATAGCTCTTGTCAGCACTCATGACCTTGACTCCAGCTGGTGGCTATGTAATTACTTTTACCTTACTCATGATGCTTTCATTTATGAATCGAGACACACTGTGGATTAGTGTAATGGAACCTGGTTCAGTTGGATAGTGAGTAGTACTCATCAAAGGGGTATTACTGTGATCATATTGCATACGTTTGCATTGCAGGCTCTCATCGACCACTTTACCAAAGCAACTTGTCCCTGTGTTGAGCTGTCATTCCTGTGCCTCCACAATGGACATCATTTACCGGAGCAATGCTAATTTACTGAGGTGCTATTGAAGGGTACTATATTAATTTATTGTGTATTCTGTGATATTGTCTTATTTAGTGAGAATATAATGATCCACTAGGAGCCTATTGTCAGTGCAGCAGTCAGTCTTACCAGCATTTTGCACAATACAACTAGAGCTGTCCACCAGTAGATGGTTGAGGACAGGCAGTGAAGCATAGGATCAGATATTAGACAAAGACAATATATTTAATAAATGGTCATACTGTCAGCAGACTGCTGTACTTCTGATAGGGGTCTGCTTGCTGGGATTGAGCTGTGTATGGGCACAAGTGACTTACAACCTATATTGACTTAATTCATGTGAGGCCAAAAGGGCTTTTGTAGATTTGGTAAACAATGTCCCTATTTTAATAGGTCAAATTAGAGAACTGGAGAATTATGGATGTGAATGCATAGATGAATTTCATATAACATTCTTTAATAATATCCATTTTGGCAGTGAAGGAAAAGTGTGTAGCCTTATGATGTTTGATTCACATCATTATTTTTCTTCAACAATTTATGTACAGTGTCAGTGCCAGCTGGGGCAGAAGGAGGTGTTTAGTCAGTCGTTTTGCTAATGTCTCTTTGCTCACTTGCAATCCCCCACTGGTATATCCAGTGTACACAGTTTGTTTGCAGGAAGCTGTATATGAAATGTCCTCCTCTGTCTCATGTTGGTGCAAGCTCAACTTGTGGAGTGATGGAAAAGAAGTAGAGGGTATTTGCATTTTTGAACTCTATTTAATTGACGGTGGGTGTGGCAGTAATGAGAACAGCTTGTGATTATGATTTCCCTATTGAGATAGAATAAAGAGGGAAGAATATGACTGCTTAAAATAAGCATAATATATGTAGGAATGTGTGAAGTAAATGGCTGAAAAACATCACAATGATTAAACGATATATAAAAATTGACATGATTGCAAAGATTCTTTGCTTTGTGTATTGAATTCTGGGCATTGCAGGTTAGTACTCATGCCAGAATCTCTGGGTCAAACATAACCTGATGAAATACAGCCTCTGTCACTGGACATGTAAATTAATGGTGCCCTTTATCAGGTGCATGACAATATGCAACTAAAGCAGATAATAATGTGAAGACTATTTTTAAGCTCTTGATACCCTCTTATGATGGGTTATGAGGATTTTAATTAATACAATTCTGTATTATGAGGGACCATGAAACATAGAATTTCCCCCAAATTCAAAGACCAGTCATTTCCACCGTAGCACAACTTTTAAACGGTGAGCAGGTTTTCCCATTTCAAATAGATCCCAAGATTAGTAATACCAATGGCCTCAGGCCATGTCACCTACTTCTGAACCTTGTTATTGCTTCCTGTTATTGCCTACTGAACACAGTAACTCTCAATGGTGTTCCTCACAGATGCTTTGTTAAAAATATACTGTATGAAATACAAAAACATGTCATGTTCAATCAAATATACCTTTAAAGACCAATCAATTTCAGTTGAAATAGGCTTAAGAATGCTTTTTAATAACATACACTATTATTGAATGGAAGAACACATTGAAAAGGACAGGACTATCTGTCTCCAAGAAAATAGGACATATTCCAAGAAATATTTTTGTAATGTAAATGTTTTGCTTAAATTGCATAGGCCCTTAAACAGACAAAGCTTGTTTGATTGGTCCCAGCTGTGAGGGCCAGAATGATATTTATGTTGCTTGCCCCTTAAAATGTATTATACCTTAATGTCCTGGACATGGCAAGTTTCCATTTAATCTGCACTGCAATGTTTTAATTTGGATTATTTAATTTCCTGTGACAATTAATCACCCACATCTGATCATGAATAGTCCACTGCGCGGCATATATCACTGTGACAATTCCACAGGGCTTCACTACTCTCCTTTTCCCTGCAATACATCACCATAGTGTCCAAAGAAACAGGCCTTCCCATTCATTTCAGTTGAAATGAAGCATATCTGAAACTGGTGAGGCTCCACAGTGTTATTCCAGCCTATTTTTTCTTCAAGACAAGTGCAATTTTAAAGCTGGTCAAAAAAGGAGATGAGTAGGATGTAACCAGTTGTGTTTGCAATGGGTGGTATCTTTATTCAAGCACTGTACTGGAATCCGAACCTTCTTTGGACTATGCTTTTCAAGTTTGAAGCCTGTGCTTCAGAAGAGACGGAAAGTAGAAAGTCGTAATGATTCCTCAGAGCTCTGACTTCACAGCTTGCCCTGGTCTTCGCTGAAAATGTTGTCCTTTTTCCCTTTCGATTGACTGAAGTTGGCAAGCTCTTTCATCTGAGAAATGGGCTCTAAATGGATTCTTGCACTCTTTGATTAGGCCAATTAAAAGTCATCAGTGATCACATTCTGCAGGGCTGTGATATACCAGAAAGGACAGTTTTAGAATACCTAGGGCTACATTTCAGGCATTAGCTTGGTTTTGTTACATTATCAGCAGAGCCTGCATTAACAATGGACTTGGATAAATTCTGAAAACATATCCATAGTGTCATGTGTTCCAATGTAATTGTCTATTGTAAAAAAAAATGTGCTTACTTTGACAGTTTCGATACATCTCATGAATAAATGCATGGTTTCCTTAAAAGCGCTCTACTATATGAACGTGAACATATATTCATTAATATAAGACAGGTAATGTAAATCAATTTAAAATAGTAAAACATTAATACACTTGTAAACCTGAAACAAATGTTTAAATGTTGATAATTGATTGTTTGCATATATTAATAGGATGAGAAAACACCCAGTGAGTTATTTGTATAACAATGGAAAACATATTGAGCAGTCTGTCTTTACCTGAAAACTGAAACACGTACAACAAGTTATAATAAATGGACAGGCAGATAGATACTGTCAATAGATGGTAAACTCTTGTGTATGTAAATATAGGTGTATGAATAGCTTAGGCCAACTGTTCAGAACTCTAGGCCATCGTATGCCCACTGCAGTGTCTCTGCAGAAAACATAAGTGGTGAAAAAAAGAAACCAAACAGAGATGACATCTTGTCATCCATTTTAACTGAAATGGAGAAAAGAGTAGTCTTTTTATAATTCTAGTTCATTTAGTTCATCTAGTTCATTAAATGTAATGTATGCTCTTCTAACACAGGCATAAGGCACACCATGGTTCCCATGCTATGACAGAAAATACCAATTATTTATTTATGTGTTTTATTTATTTAAGCATGTCTGAAATTTATTTTTGGGAGAATTGGGTTGAGTATGAGTCAGGTTTATTTGCCTGTGAGAGACAGGAAAAAATTGTATCCTGTACAGAACAGATGCGTTTCAGAAAAGACAGTAGGCTGAAATGTCATTTTTATTTTTTGTCCATGCTATGCTTGGCTGGAGAGCAGTGTACAGTGGTTTCACTCCCCTGGGCTGCCCTTAGCATTGCTGAATAACTCTAAAGTTAGGATGGGTGTGTCAGTTCTTCTAATGCAATGGATAAAACTTGACCTGCAGAGTATGCCCCAATAGATCCGGCACAAATCTGCATCTAACCAGTACATACAGTACATAGCTGAATATGAAATATTGTGGGTGGAGAGATCATTCTAAAATAAAAACTGTACAACTATGCCCTGTGTACGGTCAATGAAATACAGAGTACCCAAATATCTGCTGGGTTCATTCTAACTTCCCGAAAATGGCCCTGTACTCTACTTTTTCCTTAGTGTCTCCAAGATATCAAGATGAGATGGTAGTAAATGGCATGCTTCACCAAAACCTTCAGGTTGTATTTCACAGAACAAATCAAATCAGGTAGTAAAAGATGATTTCTACCTATATGTAATTAAATTTTGGTGTCACTGCAGAAAAAGGAGTAATTCAAGTACATTCCATGTGTTTTGTCATCAAGAGATTAATTTCAAGGTCAAATTATGTCAATTAAGCCTCATTATGAGCTTTATTATGTGGATAGCATTATTATGTGGATCATTTTTTTTCTTCCTTTTTTTTTCAAAATCGCATTTTAGTGTATACCCATATCAACAACAAAAAGCTTTCTATCCCAAAGTGAAGATTGTTCAATGCACTTAAAATAGAAAGAAATAAGAAAACCCTTGTGGAATCAAAAGATTCACAGAGAGCGTGGGACTTTATGAAGCTGTTTCAAGGATTTACATAAGCTTTAAGGGCAGAACACAGTCTAAATAATTACAATTACCACCGAGAGAGTATTTCTCTTTTACTGTGGATCAAATATTTCCAGTAAAAAATCCAAACCCCCCTCATTTGTTTACTTTTTTGATGTTGTTGTTGTTGATGATGATAATGATGATGATGATGATGATGATGATGATGATGATGATGATGATGATTTTACCCAAAGAACATTTTTTTTTGTTTGTTTTTAGAAATTACAAGTGGAAGACGTTAGGGTAGGTTAGCCTCTACTCCTTTGTAGGATGTTTATAATGTCACTTGAATTTTTTTTTTATTTCTCATGAATGGACTGGAAAAGATTGATCAAATTAATATTTAATGCTTTGGAAACTGAATGTTCCTATCTGAGTGTCTGATGCTACTTTGAAAACCATGCAAAATATTATATTGAGAATGAAATTGTAATCAAATGAGTTGCAGAAAAAAATGTTCAGTTCTGCAGTTGTAGCAGTGGTGTTTGATGTACAAAGTTTCACGCAGAGAGGAATTTGTGAATATGAGCAAAAGTATGTGTAACCAGATTATTATACAGCATATAAATGGAATATAAGTGTAGGCGATGGTGCAGACAGCAGCTTGCCAGCGCTAGGTCATTGTCACTCTCAGGTCAAGTCCAGAACTCTGTTGTTATGTGCCTTTGTAATTGAGGGAGAGGATTAAAGTCAGGTTCAGGAGCACCTTGTGGCTGAGTGTAATTTGATTAAGTATGCTGAACATGGTTAAGGTTAAGGATTTTTTATTCCTTGCTATTTAATCCCATATTGTTTCCTCACACTCAAATCTCTTTCCTCTCACTTCCTCTTCCCCTCCACTCTCTCTCTCTATCCACATTCCCCTTATCCCATTCCTCGTCTCTCCCTATCCATGGCTGCCTCCCAGCTGCACAGTCCAAATAATTTATGTGGTAAAAACTGACTGGAAATTAAAAGAGGGATAGATAGGGTGTCAAAAAGAAACTCATTGGGTTGCATGATCCACCTTTCTCTATGTCTGTCTCTCTACCCCTTCCTAAAACACACTGTCTTGTGCCACGATTGGAGTGCAACAATGTGTTGAGTGGTAGCAGCTGAATTGGTGGAGATTTTTTTCTCTTTTTTGTCTTTGGGGAGAGAGCAGCAGTCTGGCAGTCGCTTAGAGCCAGAGTACGGTGAGAGGATGGAGAGTGGGTCACAGAGGGACAGCAGCAATTGTGAGGGGTGTGGGTGAGGTGTTGGGGGTGGACTCTAAGGCAAGAGGGAAGGGGGAGGAGTGGGTGAGAACCAGAAGTCAAACAATTTTTTTTAGCACAAAGTATTGAAGAAAGAGGGCAAAGAAGAGATGGTGGCAGTATTTGAGCTCTGACAGAAAGATCTGTAAAGGTCAAAATAAAACAAAAAAATACCCACAACAGAGCCCAAGCGACTGAACTGCAGAGGAGTACAGCGTGTGCACGTGGAGCAAGGAACATTTTATACTCACCCTGGTGGGTGGAGGGATTAGGAGAGGAGCCCAGGCTATTCCTCCTAAGGTTAGCAGGACAAAAGCGAATGAGAGAGGGAGGCAGAAAGACTGATGGGGGGTGGGGGTGGGTGGCTGCTACTGAAGACACGTTGCCCCTGTGAAGGGAAGGAACGAGAAAACAAGAGGAGGTGATGTAAAAAAAATTAAAGATACGCAGATGATCTGGCTAGCGTCGGCATGGAAACAATTCAAGCCTCTTCCCATTCTGGTGTCGGGGGCTGAACGGGGCTGGGCTCTGCAGAGACCTGCCTCACCGGAGGCACAAACACTGCGTAGGAGCCAATGCCTGTCCACACGTTCCTCGCAATCCCGCTCCCTCCTTTCACAACTTAAAATATCCAGGCACACGGACCTCCTGGTTCTCTTTTTTACTTTCTCCCGTCCATCTTCTGTCCACCCCCTAAATCTGTCTGTGCAGCTCTCTTTCTGTGCTCATCACTCTTGCGCTCTTTCTCCTCCCTTCTCTCCTCCCCCTCCTCTCTCAGGCTCCGTCTCTGTCTCTCTCTCTCTTGCCTGCTCTCTCTCTCTATCTCTCTCTCTCTCTTTCTTTCTTGCTGTCACACTGCCCCTGCTTTATGCTAGAGTCAGCTGGGCAACACAGCAACAGCCAGGGTAGTGCGACCACTGCGTGTAGCTGCGCAAGTGTGACTGGAATTCTTGCTTCCTTGCTGAGTTTAATGAAAAGACTAATGCCAGTTTCAGGAGACTAGTTGTACTGAAGATTAGTGGAAAGAAGAACAGTTACAGACAGAGGTTCCCAGTAGAATTCTTCTGAGTTACTTGGTGCTCAGGGAGGGAGTGGGTGACCTGCAGGGAGTGGATAAAATGAGGGCGTGAGTGCACTTCTCCATCAACTGTGGATTAACACGCTGGAGATTCATGTGGGCCCCAGACCTCCAGGCCAGACTGGGGAATGATCCTGTTTCTACTGCACTAGGAGCGCTGTGGACAGCCATGGCTCTAGAGGGGGGCTGTCCTGAGCGGGAATCCACCAGCACCGCTCTGGCCAGGAGGAGGCGCCGGCACACGGAGCAGGGTCTGGGGCGGATCACCATGGCCTTCTTGGCCAGGACACGCCTGCATGGGCTGAAGTATGTGTGCTCACAGAGCGCCTCTCTTAGGCACCGTGCCTTCTGGATGCTGGCACTCTGCACCTCCCTGGGCCTGCTCCTCTCGTGGTCCTCCAATCGCTTCCTCTACTGGCTGTCCTTCCCCACCTACACCAAGGTGCACATGGAATGGGCCAAAGAGCTGGCTTTCCCTACTGTCACCATCTGCAACAACAACCCTGTCCGCTTCTACAAGCTCACCAAGAGCGACCTGTACTTTGCTGGACACTGGCTGGGCCTCCTTCTGGCCAACCGGACTGCTCGACCTATAGTCCTGGACCTGCTGCAGAATGAGCGGCAGGCCTGGTTCAGCAAGCTGTCCGACTTCCGTCTCTTCCTCCCTCCCCGAAACTTTGAAGGTACCAACATGGAGTTCATGGATCGTTTGGGCCACCAGCTTGAGGACATGCTGCTCTCCTGCAAGTACCGTGGAGAGCCATGTGGACCACAGAACTTCTCCTCTGTGAGTGTCTGCTGTCAACCTCTCTTTCATTTCTACTTCCTGTCATTATTTCTGTTCCATGATGAAGGGCTTCTGCCAATTACAAATCTCATATTCTAAGTACCTTTATGTCTGTGCTCATACAAGAAACAACAGATGTTTCAAACTGAGTCTTAAATTACCACTGCCAAACAAGCAGAAAACACAAAAGCAATGGAGGGGGATGAACGAGGTCTTTTATTTGAGCATGTTTTGTTTTGTCAGTTTGTAAACAAATTCTAAAATGCCCCTTCCCAGGCATTTATTTTGGTTTGTCACAGAGATATTACTCTTTTTTTGGTATTATATATTTTCTTTTACTTTTGTTGGTAAATATCAGAACAGTAATTAGTTCAGAAAAAATTACCATCTGCATAGGGAAATTTTTCTAGCTGCATGTAATATTCCACAATTACAAGTATATAGTATTACCAGCTAATACAAAAAAAAAAAAATTAACTATAAACTTAATTGTAAACTTAAATAAAATATAATGCATACTTGAATTTACAGCATTATTGTGTTGTGAATAATTATACAAGCACAGATGTCTTGTATAGATCCACTCCATTTCAAAAGCAGCAGGGCTTTCGGACTTGTTCCTGACACTAAAATCATTGTGGTTTTGTCTGTGTCTTGGTCCCTTTGAATTTTCCCTTGCATTGACTACTAACAGCTTGGCGACAGTGGCAAATGTGTTTCCTTTGACACTCAGTGGCATTGCTGGAATGAAGGAATCCAAATCACTGTATATGAAGATTTCCCTTTTATGTTTGTATTTTTATGTGTCTGGGAATACTAATGTGGTGATAAGTAATCCCCATATTCAACTCAATATTCAAGTCATGCCCTAATTTTCAACATTCAATCGCCCTCAGCATCACTGATCTCAAGCATTGTATTTCTGAAGTAGAAATATCTGCATATTTATCTCAGAATTCGAGAATTGCCTCGAAGCACACAGCAATACACTGAAAACTGACAGTAATGAACTCTGAAAAAGTAATGATTTAAAATGCTGCATAGGATTTCTGAAAATTTCAAGACTAGCTTGTCATACATGACATATTCATGTTGATTTAAATTAATATTCTGTGAGTTCCCTCTGGTTAAATAATTATTTTTGTTATTTTCTTTTTTTCCATATTCCATACAACATGCCATGTAGTTCACTCAGCGACCCCGTAACATACCCAAACCATCCCCACTCTCCACTATACTCCAACCCCCTAGAGGAAAGAAACAACACACTAAAACAAATTTAAGCTACCCAGGCGAAGACAAAAGGAGAAAGGGGTCTTGCAATGGTAATAGTACTCTGAGATGGAAGTGTGACACAATTCTCAACTGTTACATTTGGGTGATATGTTTTGAAAAAAAATAGAGGGTTCTCTCGGGAAGTTTTGAATGTTGTTGAACTTCAAATACTATTATCTTTTGTCAAGTTGGAATGAGAGTGCCAGGCATTAACACTACGGTCTAATAATTCAGGAAAGGCAAGCGAGTCTATTCGCCTAGATAAGTAGGAATCTATGTGGCAGTGAGGGCTCAATATGTTCATTATTGATGAAAGCATTTAAATGAATGAACTGCAATGGCCAAAATATATGAAAAAGAGAATCGGGAATGCCTTCCCTATCCACATGTAGGATTTTTATTTAGTTTCAGACATATGTAGTCTGTAGAAATTAAAACTGAGAAAGAACATATCAGGAATGAATGACAGAGGAGTGAACTATTTTAAAGAGGATTCCTCAAAATTATGTGGAAGAGGTGTAATGTCTTGCTTAAGCACATTCAGATATTTCAGCAGAAAAAACAGACAATTCAATTTATAAGTATAATTATACAGAGATATTCTTTCATTTCTACAATGATAAGAACATAATAAATGGTAATACAACGTGCTATTTAAGGTGATTACAGCATTTGACTGTGGCTATAGTACTGCTGGGTTCTAAAGACATATCAGCAATATTGACTATTATTTTTGTACAATAACAATTATCTCTGACAGGCAGCATTGAGTTTCTTTATTTACACAGCTTTTTTATGTAATACCATGACAGGATAAATAAAGTAGGTATATCCACAACAGAAAATGATTTTATGCATAGGTATAACAGCCATCTGGAAAAGGTAATTTTACAGAATGCATTGAAAAACAGTCATCCTTTTTGCCTCAAATGAAATTACATAAATTTGCATGTCCATCAGAAGCCCATCAAAGGTAAGTGCCTGCTATGCTCTAGCTATTACAGATAAACTACGTTTCATGTGCCGAATGGCTGGGAAAAGTTTGCTGGTTCAGCTAATTATAGCACATTGCTAAAAAAAATGTAATATGTGAGCAACAGTGGTACAAAATAATAAAGTGTAGTAAGAAAACAAACTTTACATTTTTGCTAATCTATTGTGCTTGAACAAGTCAGCTTTGTATACCTCATTAGCATGAGCAAAATAAATCCACTTGTTTCAGTGATACTATGCCAGGTAGACCAGCTCATATATTGAGTCACTGTCATTGAGCTGTCATTATGTAGTTTGAAAACGATAAGATCTTCTTTGGGATTGTCCACATTTGCAAGCCTGCCATAGTCCAGCTCCTATTGGCTGACACATGACTATGTTGGAGTATGGTCTGCCAAAAGTTTGCCTCTAGTCTCAGGACAAAGAAGCATTGTTTTCAAAGATTGCCATATGGCCATCATTGTCACAATACATTTTTCTCATTGAGATGTGAGGCTGCAGGTGCATTTTTGACAGATGCCAAAATGATTGTTTGAACAATATGTAACTCAGTTCTCTTGATTTTTTTGTGCTCCTAAAGTCTGTGAGAGTGACTTGTCATAAATGTATGTTCTGTCAGCTAAAAGCTATGCAAATCAGGAAATTACAACATCATCGGTATTCTGTAATAATGTTTGTAACCATATAGCATTGTGATAGTATGAAAAATGGTACTGGATGAATCCTCAGTGCAGAACAGTACAGAATGTGTTTTTTAATTATGGAGTCCACATGGCTGGCACTTAAGTATGTGCTTACTGGATGTTCAGAAAAGGATAGCATTGCTCTGTTCTGTAAATGCTCTATAGGCACAATGATTACTAATGCAATTATACGTAATTACACAATGCTTATCTTTTATGAATATACAACTGAACTGTCTTAATCAGCATGTGTATGTAGCACATAACCACAAACCACACTGTATAATATTGCCTCATATGACTTGATGGGGTTAGGCTTTGAAATAATTACATTCTTTGAGCTGATTGCCTTTGGACACTGAATATAATGAGTAGATATTTTATGAAAAGCAGTTTATTCAATGTGCAGTTTGTGCTTGCCAGGGAATTGTCTGTTTTCCTCTACAGCTTCAGTCAGGGTCAGTTCTAGAATGAGTGAAAGCCATTGATGGCCACCAAGTGAGTACCAACTGCCACACTTAAGCCAGGTTCTTAAGTTCAGCAAAATTTTACCTCAGTATTTAAAAAAAGGAAAAGTCAAGCACATGTGCTGGTGACATGCTGCATGTTTCATGCTGTGTAAACGAGAGTCATAAAAAATCATCTGACAAGTCAGAAATGTCATGATGTCATGTCTAAAGCAGATGGTGAGAAAGTAATGAATACATTTCCATTCTGGAGCTCCCTGGAAGCCCATCTGTGTCGATCACTGGATCAGAATGGATGACTTTCATAAGTTTTACATGACGTTCAATAAACTGGGACAAGCATGCTAATGAACAGGGTAATCATTTTCTGAAGGTTTTATGTTTTCAATGACACTAAAAGACACTGCTCTAGGGTTCATCTTACTAAATTACTAAATAAATAAATCATTCAACCTTTATTTATGCTTTTTATCTCATCTTCAATCTCTCAGACATGTTGAAAATGAATCTTTTATGAAAATTCAAAGCCAGAGTCTTATTTTTCCTCTTCTTTGGCATGGTTAATATTCCTGTGTTGTCTGAGCTGGTTTGTTCATTAGTTGTCCTGCTATGTTTCTCAAGCATTCCTCATGGTTGGGAGTTTGTCCAGGGATGGTCAACATTTGGCCATCAGACCTGATCTGAGATCAGTTATTCATCTTGAAGACACTAAACTGAGGTTGTAGTAAGTTCTGATGTGTTATCCATTTCCTTTCGAAAGAGGGAGAATGAAGACATGGGATTGAACTTTCCCAGCAGATTTCATAATATGATTATCATACAGCACTATAGTTCAGCTGCACCCTACAGCTCTTTGCAACTGTTTACAAGTGCTGATGCTACTTATATCTAAGAATCAGAGTATGCACACACATGTGGGTCTGAGTGTGTGCTTAAGTATAGTAATAGTGAAGCTGCATGCATGTATTTGTGTGTCAGTTTACATTTTGTGTGTATCTATGTGCCTGTTTAAGTTGTAAGTTGTCAGAGTTACTACAGCTTCTTTTCACTGAATAGCAATGGAGAGAGCAAGACAAAGATAAAGAGGAATAGGAAAGAAGGACAGAAAGGTATGGTGCAGGAGAGAATCCTAATGAGAAAAATAATTTTGTTGAATCCCCGGTGGCTAGCCTCATCGCAGAGGTTCAATCATCTGGAAACTGGAGCTGCAGGATGAATGTCTCTCCAATCAATAAATGTATCATTTGTTTGCTGTAGTTAGTGTGCACTTGGTGGCCATTTCCATTGTGTACTCAGCCTTTGCAGCGCATGTATTGATGTGTTTTAAGTAAATCATAACCTCCCAGAACTCCCCTACTCCTGACACTTCATCCAGACCTCAAAAAGCATTCTAATATACCTGTACTGTTGAATTATCGAGAGGGAAGAAATGACAGAACGTTGCCAGTCAGATCAACCTTTCTTGGTGATCTGATTCACTGCTGTGTTAATATTTACAGTTACATAGAGTATTATGTTGGACATATAGTTTACACTTGAGGCATTACCTGTGTGTATGTTCTTGATCTGTACTGGGTATAAATCGTATGCCTAACAGAGAGCATGGCATATGACTGTATGAATTAAGACAAATTTTACTTTTGGTATTGTAGTGTAATGTGTGTGTTTTTTTTTCAAGGTGAAATGAACAGTTTGCTTCACTGAAAACCTTTCCTACAGTGTCAGAAGGGGGCAGTCAAACATGTGACTCTTCCATTGTCCAATTCATGATGAGACCAGTCTTTCTCACTAAAGACATGACACCAGCCACATATTTCCCCTGTCTTTGAAACAAATGTTCTTTTCACAAACCGGCAAGCACCTAAAAAAAAAAACACAAAAAAACTTTCAATTCTATAGGTGCAGTAGCACAGATATTGGACTGTAGCCCAATAATAAGTATTTGAATTTGATTGTTAAAAAATCAAATGGCTGGACTAATGAAACTGTTTTGATTCAACAGGCCTGTCAAGCAGCAATTTTAAATTTCCTGTCCTGAGTATGGTACTTGCGTGGATGATTCATGGCCATCATTTCAAATTTATCCATTTAGCCATGGTAACAACTCATTGTGGGGCTTTATTTCATGGCTTGACCTGTCATCCACAGAGTATACTACATACTGTATCGATATTATACAGGAATGCGTCGCTTTATGGCTACAATATGTGAAATAGGACGTTATGTCATTTGGACGTTGTGCGAACATCAAATTATCAAAGATATATGGGACACTGTAGTGTACCTGTATTGACTAAATGGTGAAGATACTGTACACATACAGTACTGTATTTCAGCTAAAGCATCTGGCAAGGTAATATATGGGTTAAAGAGGTTACATCCACTCATGACCCATTCTCCCATCAGGATTTCTGAACTCTATTTAAACCTTAAGGGGCCACAGATGTATATGTGATCGGGCATTGCCCGAATGAAAATTATGCAATGCAAACCTGTATGTGTATTATGTGTATATAATGCATAATATGATAATATATGTGTGTAATTGTTTGTCCACCATCCATGTTTTCTCAGCTTGAGAAAAGTGTACAATTAATGCTGGCTGGAATGTAACAGCCTTTGAATACCTCAGGACTCCACCTTTTAGGACCACATGTGCTAATTTGGCCTTTTTTATGCATGGTGACTGTAATACATAGTTTTGAGCGTCTGGTGATGGTTTCACCTTTTAAAAAAGGTACCTTTTTTGCAACCTGTAAGACAATCACAAAATAATCATTTAGTTAGAAACTGTACTGTTTTACCATCTTTGAATTAATTCTTGGATAATTTATTTAATTTTAATGGATAATGAACTGATTTATTTGTGATCCACTAAGTATTCTGACCTGAAAAATATGGAGACATAGACACATTTCAACAGATTTGGACAGCAATTAAAACGGACTGCAATTAAATTAAAAGAAACAAAAGAAGTGGCTTGGGGACGCTTTCCATTTCATGCCTATTAGACACAATACATTAGTTAATTAGGAGGAGCGTGGGGGACACACACGCACCCACCCTTCACATCATCCTCACCTCCCTGTCCACAGGCTTGGTTACCAAAGCTTTCCAGATGTATAAAGTTGACTTGAAAGAGGCTCTCCACCCATGACTCCTTGGATAGTTGATCATGCAGTGTGCATACAGAGCAGCCCCATCCCTTGGGGGCCCAGTAGCTATCCTACTGTAGTGTAACTGCTGTGTTCAGTTTACAGGGAGACAAATTCTCATTTGCTGGGTTAGGTGGGTGGGTATAGCCCTGCACTGGGTGTCAGGATTCATTTACTGTGTAATGCATACATGGTTTATATTTACAGTTAGAAACTGGAGTACACTGTACTTATTTAAATATGTATGGAGATAAAAAAAAAAAAAAAAAAAAATTTGCTCAAAATCCTGCCCTAAACCTTTCAGAACTTCAAACCAGGCGACTTTTGACTAAAAATAGGACTGATTCAGTTCTGAACTTTATTTAACGAGCCTTGCGGGAAGATCAATAAAGAAGTTGAAGTGGAACAGGATTGATATTGGTGGAGATACAACTCTTGGTAATTGCAGAGGCCTGGATCAAATTTTGGCCTCCTTTCCGCTCATTGATCAGTGACTCCTGACTAGCGGCTAGGCAGAGAGCCTCAGTTGACTCAGCAGAGTGATAATCAGGCCGTGTCTCCTCTTCAGATGAGACACTTATGCCCCCACAGTCTTAAATACCCGCTTTGCGAGGTCTCGCTGTGTGTCTGCAGTCTCTTCCAGCTGTCTCTCCACAGGAGCACAATGAAAGGAAACTAGGAGCCCACACCTGCTGTCTGTGTCACTTGGCTCTCCACGTTTTTCATCTGTACATCAGACATTTGTGTTTGCTGTTCTATGTTGATTTCAGAATTTGGATATTCAGATGATCCATAATAAATGTAATTCCAGTGATGGTGGACTTGTTTTTAATCCTTTCCTTCTTGAACTTGCCACATTTAATTCTCAACCTCATTACCAAGCAGCACACATCACAGATACATGATGGTTCCTCCCCCCCTCTACTAATATATAATACTACTAATATATATAATATGTAGCTACATATTTATAAGCAATACTTTTTCTCAGAGCTGGGTATAGCAGGAAAGTTTGAGCATGTTGCATTTTCCTGTTGAATTTTATGGACCCACAACCACAAACCTGTCAATGATGCCTTTTAAATCATTCTTTGTGATTACAAACACTGCAATCTAGGTGAACTGTCTCAGTTAACCAACAATCAGAAGGCATGCAATACCAGCATACCCTCATGTTGATTCAAATCCTAAAGATTCCAAACTGGTTGTGCTTTCCCAAGGACCTTTTTTCCTCAATTAAGCCTAATGCATGTGAAAATTGCCAGCCATATGACTTCTCCAGCTTAATTCTTTTAAAGAGAAGATATCCTACACTTTCTCCACCCCATTCTCTGCTCTTGGGATTGGATAATTGTCTGTCCTCCACATTGTCATAACTGGCACCTTTCATTGTGTGCCAAATTAGAACAAATTAGTTACACCGGAATTTTCATTTGTCTTTTTTTCACTCCATTTTCAGAACACTACTGCTGATTACTTGAGTCTGCATTATTTACAAAGTTCTCATACAGTATGTACAACTACATTTGAAGCCACTTTATATTTTTGTAGATAAATGCACCTTCTGCTCAAGTGAACAAAATGTCTTACTCCCTAAACTGTGAAAATAATATGTGAGATATTATCTCAGCACATTAAGTTTTCCTTCATCCCCAAATCCAGAAAATGCCCAGGAAAAGCAGTATCTATGTACTGTAACAATTCATATCCCACCTATCACACATGGCATGGCATCAGAGGCTAAACAATTCTTTTTTGCAATTCAGTGAGGAGATCAGTCCATGTTTTACCTGTAGGCAGCTTATGGTTTATTTCAAAAGTAACAGTAGAATTTTTTACATCCATATATTAGAAGGCAGATTTTAACACACGTGTACACAATTTTTGTTTTCCTTTTATACCCATCTCCAATAGGATTGTCCTCAGCTGCATTTAGCCACACAGGATGTGAGGAGACATGGTCGGTCATCATAACACAATACTTTTCCCTTGAGCATTCATGAAAGCAAGTATAAAACTAAGTTTTGCTGTATTGCCCTCAGCAATATTTCAGTATTAATGAGAAAAGTCTGCTTCTGCAAGTAACTGTCCCTCCCACCCCTGCAGAACAATAAACAGAGACACTTGGCCAACAGATGCGATTCTGCAACACTTCTGTGCCTCCAGCACCATTGGTCACCCCAGTCCATACTGCCCCAAGTTAAGATCAAGCCCTTAAGCACAGTTCAGCTCGTGCCTCATTTGTTTGAATGGAGTAGTCGTCAATATTAGCTTGGCTTATATACAGACCTCTATCTACTTGTCACTTCAATTCCATTGCTTTTGTTGTTTGTGTTTTGATTGTAAGTGCCATTTATTTGAGTCTAGAATTATTGTAGCTGGTTCTGACACAAAATAAATAAATATCTCCCAATCCAAAGACTAATGCTTTCCAGAAAGGAAAGAGATGCATTCAGCTTTTTTTTCTGTTGTGTATGTGTGCCAGGAGTCCATTGCAATAATCAGTACAGAAGGCTGAAATAAGAAATGCCTGTTAATTCCCACTGATGGATATAACACACACCTTTAAATAAGTTATAAAGATGCCCCCATAAAGATACTCCTATTATTAAAAACACATGTTCTTATTCCAGCCTCTGTGTTTCCCAGTTGTATGTTATTTTTGCCCTTGGTACTCCATTCAGCCTCTGGAGCAGCCCCTTCCCGATATATATTTTTAAAAAGTTAGAGTTCAACAGATGGAGCAGCTGTCTACTTTCATAAAGACCAAGCCACAGAGGCCGATCGAAACTGACAGATTCAAACCGCTGAAACAACGTTTGCATTTTTCTGGTCCTTGGATGACAGCACTGTGCTCGGGATCCTTGGGGTGCTTTTAGAGGAGCCTGATAGGGACTGTCTATAGGTCTTTTCCATACCAGCTCCTTGACCTCTGTGTTTTATTGTACCCAGCCTCATATACTGTGACAGATGGAGGCTACGCTGGCAGATATTTTGACCCTAAAAGTGGACGTAAGGTGCAGGAGAACCCAGTGAAAGCAGGGATGGCCCAATGTGAAAATTTCCTCCATTATATTTCATTTTACAATAAATGTCAACATCATATTCTGTCATATTTGTTTTGTTAGTGATCCTGTCAAGTTATATATGAAACATATTTTCATGTCAAGCGCATTAATTAATCCACCAAAAGTACGACTGCACAAATATAAAATCGCATTGCTTATTAAAAATGTTTTAATAAGCAATAAACCTTGAAACTTCTGTTCTTAATTTTTGGCACTCTGGTTTTTTGGAGATGTGAGAAACTCTACCTTCACATGGTTTTAATTGACATTGTAAAAGAACATGAAACAAAGAATAAACCAAAGAGAGAAAGATGTGAACAATAAAAATGGAAGTGAACATAGCCCTCTTCAGACCTAAGGCTATATTTCAATGAATCATCAATACAGCAAAATATTGTGCCTTTTGCAGTGTTCTGTTTGACTCTTGTCTATAAATACTCAACATGTCTCAGAAAAACCAGAGCATCCATATCTTACCACTGTGTTATCAAATCATATAACATCATGTAGGCATTATATATCTTGCAGTGATATGCATTGTTAAAACACAATACTAAAGATAAGAAATAACTGGTTGGACTGACAGGGCTTCACTAGGAGTTACAGAGTTGGAAGAAGTAGGGGTAAGGAGAAGTGATTAAATTTTAGGCCATGGAGCAATATGATTATTTATTTATGACCAAAAAGTCTGCAGTTTTTCAGAGGAATAAGCAATGCATAAAACTAGAACCAGATCAAGAAAGCTAACAGTGAATGTGGCAATCAATTTAAGTATTATGCTTTGTCATTTTGAGTAATTAATAATGCGTTAATGATGGTGTTGTGGCATCAAGATCATAATCTGATGAAAAATATGGAAAATTAGCACATTTAAAAGGTTATTCAGGATACTTTGGGAATAAATGTACACTGTGTAAGAAAAACTTAGTTGAAAAACAAACTAAATTATCTGTCATTTTAAGATAATCATTTGAAACTAGAGAAGTACCAGGATGGACACTTGGAAGTGTAATACCAATATATATGAATTATATGAACAGACTCAAGTTACATAAAAGCACAAAAAAAAAATTAGAGGAAAATTGAAGGTACTCCTTGAAAAAATTATGTTATAAAAAAATGAGAGCAAATATATATGTTTTACAGTGGGAGTGCCTAAAAACCTCCTGGCCTTTTTCAAGGAAGCTACAATGTATTTGAAATTAAACAGTTTAATATAATTTATATTAAACTGTCCTCAGTTTGTTTTTAACTTATACACTTTGCATATACTCATTTCTTTCACTCATGTACTTTGCAATGTTCCCTGCACACATTTCATTGTAGGAGGACAAACCGTTTATATCTGTGGTGTGTTTTGGTGTTGAAAAATGTTTTCTAATGTCCTATGCTCCCACAGAATAGGTTGACTGTTGAATCCTGCTGTGTGTGCCATGGGTACACAAATGTGTTTTGAGGCTGTATAATTTCCTCTTCCTGATCCAGTCAAATGGTCCAACACAGACTGGAATCCCAATGAGTCAGAGCTTTGAAGATTATTTATCCCAGAGGTGTGTGCTAACATTTATCCAATTGCAATGTGGAGGAGTGTGTGACTTCTGTGGCTCTGAATGACGGAGAGGTGGGAATGCATGCTTAGTTTTACTAAATAGACATGAAATACAGCAGGCATAAATTAACTTAAAAGGACAAAATAATTGTACCTGAAACTTTAATGCTGGATTGTGCTAGCCATACATAAATACAAAGCAGGTGCAGGTGTTGTGCAGTATGGCATTTCTGGTCCTGAAGTAACTATGCTGTCACCATCCAAGAAAAAAGAACCCCAAAGCACCCAACTAGGGGATCTCTTGTATGGGCCATCTCGACAGGAAAATGGTGACCTGTGGTGATTGTGGCTGGACTGGAGACATGGCTGAATTTGCCCTCAGTGTGCGGCTGTAAGCACATCTTATCCACCGTGTCATAGTGAAACAGGGACATGCAGTGCCGTCGTTATGAATACTCAGCAGACCTGTCACTGTGGCTTGGCATTTAACTGAAGGTGGCAAACAATCTGTACATGGCGATAATGCTTTTTGGGCAAGTGCAAGGCACATGCACCAAACAGATAATCCTCTGTTGGGTGAAATGTGAAATGAAAGGATGCACCTTCTCCCCAAAGCGCTTAAGCACTTATCTAAATTTATGGCCCATCCACAGCCGGCATGGGCACAGGTGGCACAACCCATCAGTGACTGCTCTTGCCACATTCCCGCTGATACTGGCTTGTCACATTGGAAGGAGCTCCTCTTCTATCCAATCTGTGATTATTGCCTTGTCAAACCATGTCCAATCTGTGGCATCACATGATGCAGCTGTCATGGACAGGGCAGCAGTTTTGTATACATTCTGTTTTAAGAAGTGTTCCATTTACTTTTGGGAAACCTCATTTCTCATAAAGTCAAGGCACGGGAGAGACAGAAAATTACATCCATGCAGGTATGAACAAGTATTCAATTTGTAGATTAATTTATCAGTATGGCTTCGTCCTTTTCAGGGTCCACCTAGGACTAGTTTACATTTGTAGACTGTCTTAAGAACTGTAATAATATCAATATTACTATGGAAACATAATACTAGTGGATTTGTGTTTATTTTTAACAAGGCAGTCTTTATAAACATTTCCAAGATGGCATATGTTCAGGAAGTCAGGAATGTTTGAAGTTATTTCACAACTGTATTTGTGAACAAATTATCAATCCATAATGCACAAACTAAGCCAGACCCGAGGTCTCAGTTGGGCCTCCCAAATATTTGACAGGGAACCGTGCCCAACAAAGGCAGCTCAACCTTCCAAGGATTTGTCATGACAGGTGGTAATCACATCAGGGACTGCAGAGGACTCTCCTCTCTAAAAGTCGTGTTTTATGAAGCATGTTGCCAAATTGACTGATGACATTGAGTGATCCCCTTGAGTGAGATAGCATTTTGAACAACTGTCCACTGTTCAGCAAGGTTAGGAATATGAAGAGCTACATTTGCAGGTAAATTAAAAATAAGAATTTAAATTCAATTGTACAGGGGACTATTTTTTCTTTTCTGAATACCACAAAAGTACTTTGATGGTTGGTTAAGTGTTGTCTGCACCTGGCTTCATTGCATTTAAACCTTGCTATAATTATTGGCTAGAATTTCCACATAGTGCTGGTGAAATTCCAAGACAACACTTTGCTTTTACCAATGTGGTTTTTAGTACATTTCTGTACATCTTCAAATTTTGTGAATCTTAAATTATTGCAGATTTAAACATTTTACACATTTTACACCTGACATGGAAGTTTGACTGCAGTTTAGTATCAATTTGATTTAGTATCAATGATCCCATCAAGACCTTAAGTAGGGTGAGTGTCAGAGGTTTAATAATAAATGTAAAGTATTCTTTTTTTACATTAAAGGATGTAGGACACATATTCATAACTCATATTTAATATATCAAACCCATATCAGTATCGGCATTATTTTAAGGTCAACCAATTTTTCAAACAATATTATATTAAAATATAGACTGTCTTAACACCTCCCTCATCAGTGACAAATGTTATTCTGTTGACAGTCATGATATACTTCACATTTATCTAATGCGCAAATATGGTCATCTGATAAAACCTATTTACTAAGCTAATTAGACAGGTCTTGCTACTCAGGACCTTCATTTTCAGCGAGTCTATCAGCAAGTTCCTAACCCACAATGGTAAATACAAAAATAACCAAGTATTTTACGTGTAATGTTAAATGCTCAGTAAGTTAAAAAGGTGCATGTTTTCAATGTGATATGGATTACTCCATGAATAGAAATGATCTCCTTTGATTATGTTTTGTATTGTGTCAGTCTGTCTGGCACTGCCTTGGCGACCTTTTTTTCCCATGAGAAAAATTTCCAGTGATTACATATTATAGCACGATATATTCTGTAGCTTTCTGCATACATTCTCTGCAAACTTAGAGATCTGTTTTCTTTAAGCTGACTAAGATCTCTCCTGTGAAATGACAAGGAAAGAAAGGAGAAAACACCGGAAGCCCAATTTCCATTATTCCATGCCCGCTAAATTTCATCTGACTTTCATCTGACATCCAGCAGTGACAGATTTATCAGCATGTTAAATTACCATGACTGTAGCTGTCATAGCAATCGCCCACCACCACCAGGGAGGCTGGCACAACAACAGCTTTCCCATCAGACTTGACTTTTTTCTCACTTTCTATCTTTTCCTGCTTTGTAGTTTGGCTTTTGTGTATTTGCTCACTTAGAACAATGTCCTTCCTGGAAGCCTTTGTAGATATTGCTGGGTTGAATCTCTGCAATCAGGATATATCTGAAGGAAAACACTTGATAATTCAGTAGTCCCTTACTGTACATACAGTGGAGTACTGTTTTTAATTTTCATTTTGTGAAAATTGTGAGCCAGGCAAAAGTCATGGAGTTTTTTCAAAAATGTAAAGAAATATGAGCCAAAGTGCACCTCTGCTGTAAGGGATTACTTTGCCTATCTTCGATGTATATTTCTTTCCAGCAGGTATGTGTTTTGTAATGATTTAGTTTTAATGAAATTAATAAAGGTAGTTTTTTGAATATGTATGGTGAATTTTCAGATATGAACATTAAAAGGGGTGTCTGAGTTTAGGCTACATAGAATGAAATAAGTTTTACTAGTATTGCATCTGTGGCAATTGATCCCTCAGTGCTGTCACCTGTGAACCTGTTACATTACTACACGATGGACCACACAGTACTGCAGGGGTACTAGCACTGATTGAAGGAAAGATGACTTTCATTGCTTACAGGTGGTATATGTGGATGCCTGACCTGATAGAACTACAGCTTCAGTAAACTATAAACTTTCTTTTCATTGTCCTTACAAATTCTGTGTTTTTTAGGCATGGCACCTTTTGTACTTTTTGCTCTGGATTTTTCTTCTTTCTTTTTCTTTTGCTTCTTCTTTATTAGTGTAATGGATACGTGAAATGAAATGATAAAATAGTCACACCACAAAAGAATGGACTGCATATTTATAAATTAATTATGGATACATTTTCATTTTTCATTACATTTGAACCAATAAACAGTCTGTAACCCTAAGTGGAACCGTTCTCTTGCTGCACCTACTTGCTCAAAGCTTGTGTAGAGTGCCTTATTGTCTGAGCCACTCAAGAGCTTCATTCAGACAGATTTATTCACACAGTGTTTGCCAGCGTTAATACATTTAGTAGAGAGAATTTGATATACTGCACAGACACCTGAAATCTTTAATTCTGATGAAAAGTGATACAACAAATGTGTTCAGAGGCAGGTATGGTTGTACTTGTATCAATAATTAAATGTGATTTAATCAATGAGTAACCCAGGGGTAAACTTTTTGTTTTAATCACTGTGAATTGGGTGAATGTTATCATAGCCAGATTAAAAATGTTGTATATGCCACATTTAAGTGAAAGTTATATGACATTTAACTGAATTTTTTTTTCAAGCCCAAAGCTTAAATTATATGATGAGTTGAGATATTTTTTTCATTATTCATGTATGTATGCAAGTACACAAACTAGGTATCTTATGGAATGTGTGGTTATTTGTATATTATTGCATTTATTTGCCTATTATTTGCTATAGTTTCAATGCTTTTGAGCCACAGTCCAAACTATGAGGTTGTAGGATCATTCTCTCCCTAATTTTCAGGATTTTTTCATCTATTCCTCTGACCAGTGAGGTTCAGAAAGTCTGTATCATGACTTGAGTTCTGACTAAAGTGTCCTCTATACTATAAATGAACAAACACAGAAACAAATTAATTAATAAATAAACATACTGTATAAGTAAACATTTATTTTAGAAAATGTTCAATTCAATATCAGTGGTGATACTTAAAATGAACAAACATATGTTGTTTGAATTTTTATTCCATTTTTTAAAACTTAATATAACCTTTGATGTCAGTGAAGACATCTTTATGCATATAGTGTAAGTATTCTTTAGCATGGAACCTTGTAGTATGCAAGCAAATCTCTGCCTGATCCTTCCTAAGAGAATGTCTGTAGGTGCACAGCATGCCATCCTTATTTAAACACCAAAGTCATTCTGATACAAATCCTCACACAGAAGTTAAGATGATTAAGATATGTCTAATCTGACTGGGGAGAGTATAAATCTATATGAATCAACTTAATCAGACTCAGTACAGACAAAGTGCCTTATTAATAACACAGTGTGTATTTTTATTAGCATTGCTATCAGATTTTTTTGATTTTTCCTCTCTAAAGAATTCAAATATGTGTAAGGACACAGACTGGGATCAAATTGCGGCCAGAAATTATCACTTTAATAAGGAAACTGAAACAGTAGACAGGAACGCAAACTGGTCAAAAAAAAAAAAAAAAAAAAAAAAAACAGGGGAAGCCGCAGTCCCAAACAGATCCAAAAGGAAACGCAAGATCAAGGAAACAAGTACAAAATCGCACGATAATAACAGCACAGGCTTCATAAAGTCTCACAAACAACACCTCACAATGAAACTAGACAGAGTCCTTACGTCGCCAGGAGCTGGGTGAATAATCAGGTGCAGGTGTATTCAATGAGCCAGTGAGGTTGAGCAGGGCTGAAGTGGGCGTGGCTGAGCTGGCTGACTGGGAGCAGGTGTGACAATATGTTTCAAATAACTGCATAAGTGGCTGTTTTATTTCTTCTTTGTCCAATATGTGTGCATGTTCTTTATTTATTTAGCTGTAGTTTTTTTAAATCTTACTGATTGATAGATTGGATAAATCTTTCTGCTTTTGTATTAAAGCTTTTGTGCTATTGCTTTTGTATTATTAGTGCCTTTGTATTAAGCTGCGGGAGCAGTACTATGGACTAAACTGGAGTTCTTCTATAAAAGGTAAATTGTGTCAATTATAACATTGAATACTTCATCCAGAGGGTCCTTGGACATTATGGGCTGACACCAGCCCTGAAACAGTGTCAAGTCCTCTGCATTAATTTCCCCACAACAGGGTCCAGAGAATGCTAACCAAGCATTCAAGTATGAGACTGCTGTGAGCAATGGCACACATTATACCAGCCTTGAATGAGCTGAGCAATGGTCTGCCAAGACCTAGACTTCACCTTGTAAAGATACAAAACTTTCTCTGAAACAATTCAGTTTTTAATATCTGTTTTTAAAGAAAACTCCATGTGGATGTTCCTGTATTTGTTCAGGTTAATTTATATGTCTGTATAGACTGCTTTCATCATTTTAAACAGGTTCGTCTTCTGTAGCTTGTTTCCACCCCATTATAAATCCTTTAACTCACTTCAGAGATCATGTAACAAAGTAGAACAAAGCAAGCAAAACGTCCAAAGTCCAGATGATGATCAAGGCAAAGAAATTCCTCAAAGGATGTCCAACATGCTGATGTAGATGATCAATTTTATATGTTGGTATTTTTAGATGTGCTGCTTCATGGTCCATGGCATTCTTGGATATCGCATCTTCTAATCCAGTTGCCTGGTGATGATTGGTAGCACCCTTCCCCTGTGCATAATCTAACTCGTTGCTCCATGATGGTCTTTGGCGCATACAGATCTTCTGCATCTTCTAATTGGGTTGCCTAGCAACAGGCTATTTGTGTCCTCAGCTCCAGCTGAAAGAGGAAACACAATGCATTAGCAGTGGACACAAGGCAGGACACATGGCAGAGGATACAAAAGTCAACAGAGGAGCATAAGCAAGTGCAATCATAAAGTCCACTTTCACTGTTAAAAAATGTTTCATTCCACTAAGAGAACTGTTTAACTTTTATAAATGTGTGCACTGGTCAACAAGAAAATCTTACCAAGAATGCAGCAGAATATAGATAATGACAATGGCATACAACAGCCTCTGTTGCCTAAAATCAAGTACCTTCATGAGAGCCTACAAAAATAACATGTTTCTCATGTAACACCTACAGCAGAAGCAGAAAAGTACATTTAAACTTGTTATATTGCCCCGTAAGTAGAGTTTCATAACCTGAATGCAACTGCCAGTTTTAAAAAAAAAAACTCATCTTGGCACTGGAAACAACCAGAAACCTTCCAGGGCCTGATTAGTAGCCTTGGGGTACTGTCACAACAGTAGCCTAAGGAGCCTGGCTGACGTCAGCTTTGAGCTAACCCTATCTGAGAAAGAAATTAAGCTAGTGGGGGCTAGCCATTACAAACAGGAAAAAAAAACAATTATGAGCTTAATTCTTGAAGCCAAATATGTAATATTACCTGGCTGTGCTACTTGAGTTATCATTTTTGTATTATGAGTTAATTATTTTTTCATCACATTTCAGTACAAAAAAATTATATAACATGAAAACATTTAGAGGGGCTTAATTATTAAGTTATGAGTTGTACAAATGTTGGTATTGGATCTTTGGGCTTGGAATCCTAGGGGGTGGAGACATGCCTGACCATCACAGTGAAAGCAGAACCCCCCTGTTGGACCACTGAAAAAGGAAAGTGATGGAAAAGGGTTAGAATGACCCAAGCAGAAAAATAAAGGACAATATGGATAGAGTTGCTTGCAAAAAAGTTCATATTTACAAATAGAATCTAGCACACGCCTCTTAGGTGTGCATACTGATTATTATGGCAGAAGAAAAGTGAAGGTTGAAATTTAAGTCCCGTAACTCTCAAATAAACACATAAATAACATAGTTAATGTAGAAATCTGTTAGATCTTGCAATATTTTCAAGGACATGTATATTCCAACCATTTTTTTCAGGTATACAATTCTTGCACTGCTTTGTGAGAGTGAGTGAGTGTGCGTGCGTGCGTGTGGACCTGTGATACTGTGGATGGGATGAAAAGACCATACTTTTTTGTGAAATGGACCAGTCCCTTATTTACATTCTGAGTGCACTGGCCAACAGACCAGTACCAGATGTAATGATCATCAATGAATCATGACTTAATTCAGGAGCTGTTGGAACATAACATTATGATCCAGCATTGTAAAATGGAACATAACACATTTCCAAGGTTTTATGTGGAAAAGAAATGTGTTCTGAGGGAGTCTCAAAAGTACAGCTTTGCATTTTCTTAAACCCTTTTTCATTTCACACCTCATGCACACCTTTTGTAAAGTTAAAAGAGGTTTGAACTGCAGTGGTCATGCTGGGAAATCGCTGGTGTGCAGGCCACAATTGGCCATGGCAAAGGAAGAGCAGAGGGCAGCCGAGGATAATTCCTGCCTGGAACGAGGAACCCTGCAGTGCTGGAACATGCTCGGGTCGGTGGTGATGAAACCTCAGTCAACACACATCACATCAAATTTTATCCATGGGAAGGAAACGTAAATCATATTTTGGTTTTGTTTTGCTCGTCTTTCCCCTTTTTTAAACTGTGTGACTCTGTAATATCAAGGATTTCAGGAGTTTGTCCTAAGAAACTATTTTTTAAATCTCTGAGTCATTGTCTGACATGTTATGGTGGTTTTTCCCTCTTTTTACCTGAGCTAAGCAGATGTTTTAATGTCTAGCTCTTAGAGTATGTGACAACATGTGTTAATTAGGTTTGGATTACCTGCAATGTGAGGTCTACAGTCATATATTTTACATGAGCTATATGAATATAAGTAGTTACATTTGCAATGTTTTTTGGGGTGAGGATTTGATTGAAAGAATTACAGTATGCTAGTCCTGCGGTTCTGAATGCCCTTTTGAGTCTCAATTGCATTGACAAGCCTTGTCATGCTAACATGAGCATTTGATGTCAAGATAGAAGAGAGAAGGTAGAGCTGCAGCTTGTCACGGAGCTACGGGCAGCTTTGGGAGGCTTGGGGAGTCTCTGGTGGAATTTGGAGTTCTCTTTGCTGTTGTTTTTCTGCGTTTCGATTGTGTTAAAAGTTCAGACCTTGTTATCTGAAGACAAAAACAAATGGTTTGGTCTGGAGACTGAGGAGCATACAAATAAGAACTATCAGGACTTTTGTGTGGAAACAAAAGAAATCCATTCTCCTTTCTGCTATGTGATGCTTTCCATCCCGTGTTGTCTCATTTCAAATGAACAAAGACACCTGATGCTCTATGTCCTTACTGTCAGACTCTAAAGGTAAAGGACAGACACATGTGCTTTGAGTGATCTTACACATCTTCTGCCTTCCATTTAGGTGGTTAACACAAAACCTGAAATATAAGCACCGAGCCCTTACCAAAAAAAAAAATATGTATTTTTTATATATAACATGGATTATATGACAATATGTATGAGGATCGTCACAGAGTACTGTGCCGCCATGATCTGTAGGAGGGTATATTTACTGAAACTTAAAATTGGCAGCAAAAAATTTTAACATTTAAAAAGATCTCGTGCTTGTTCCCAACCTCGGTTTAATGACGGTACTGGGGGAAGTCTACTCCCTTCTTCCTGCAAGGTACTGCCCTTCCTTTACATTACATAAGTACTTGCTCTATCAAAGAGTGAATGGAAAAATTGACTCAGCAAGAAACAGAAATCTGTTCGATATCTTATGTTGCAAACAAGTGTTGATTTTAAAATGGCTTTTATAGCAGTAACACATTGGTAATTAGAATTGTCATTAATTTGGAATACATGTGAAAAGTAATTTCTAATAGACAATTAGATGCTTAGAACAGAGTCTTTTTCATTTGGGTATATACATTTGTTTGTCTATCTGTATATGCTAACAGCAACAGAAGTAGTGTATACTATTGCCATACAATTTAATATATTTAACATATAATATATTTTGGTCATTATATTTTAGAATATATCACTAAGCAAAACTGATGGTATAGTGACATGTCTTGGAAAATATATTAGGTGTCTCCATATACTATTCCAGTATATTTTTCAATATATTAGAATATATTTTTGTTGTGTAAGGGCGAAGTTATATCCTTTGCTGCAAACACCTTCTGACAACTAAACCACTGATGTACGGATTGTTGCAGCATTTCCTTGTCTGGTGAAATGACATGGGAAATCCACCTGTCAAGATGGAACACGATGATGTCGTGATCAAGGTGGCTTGACGCTCACAAACCTTGGCCTCTCATTGATTGACTGTGTTGAGTTGTAATCGCTGGCTGTCAACCCAGCAGATGGAGAGTGACAGCATGCCAACCAGCCAGTGGCACAGAGGATCTGTGATAAATGTAGCATAGATTATCATCAATAAACAAAATACAAGCTATTGGTCCACAAACACACAAGCAAGGAGTGCATGACATTCTCTCATGAATGCACGCATCTCTGAAGGGCACAGTGTCCGATGCTGTAGTACAGTGCTTGATGAAGGCAATTAGGAACACCCTGGCTAACCACCATACAACCTCTTGTGCACGTGCCATTAATTTTGCTTGTCAGGTGTTTCTGAAGTTTCTGAATACATTCAACAATATTTTACAACGAGCAGTACTGACTGGACTATATAAATCATGAAGATTAATGAGAACTTTTTGGTCATTATGTGTGAGTAAGATTTTAGCCTTTCTCAAAATATCATTATAAATTAGAAATTTAAATAAGGAAGATTAACTGAATCTCGGCATTGATATATAAATAACTTCAACTCCTAAACCACTCATGCATGCTTTGCTGTAAAGCAGTGGCCGCCAGCCAGTCGATCGTGATTGACAGGTTGATCTTAGAGGCTTGCAAAGTCAATCTTCAAGGCAACAGAGAAAGAAAATCGTGGTTGTATATGTATGTATGTATGGTGCTGTATGTATGTAAGGGTCGCTGCCTACAGCCAAATTCTACAAACTACTGTAGAATTTGAAAATCTGCTGGTGTGCACAAAAAGTCAATGGGCCAATCAGGAGTTATTTTTATTTTAACACACCAATCAGTTACATTCTCTGTGTCTCTGAATCACAACAATTGCAAGAGTCTGCGGTCACAGAGTGCTCTCCCAACTGGAATTTATTTTCATTCGGTTTGCCTTGATGAAGAAGTCAAAGAAATGACAATTGGAGAGGAACCATCGAAAAAGAGAGCTAAAACCTACTATTTTCATCAGGAATGGGAAACAGAATTTCTTTTTACGAATTTTAAAGAGAAGAGCGTTTGCCTTATTTGCCATCAAAGTGTAGCTTTGAGTAAATGGGGGAATTTGGAATTGCATCAAAAGAAAATGTATGCCAAATTTAATAGTAGTTTCCAATTAAATAGCACAATTCACATGAAGAAAATGGAAGAATTAAAGGTAGCTTTGAGAGCTCAACAGTCACTTTTTTCTAAGCCCATAGCATTTGGGAAAGCTAGCACAGAGGCTTCATTTTGGATTACCTATTTACTGGCAAATCAGAAGAAGCCTTTCACAGAAGCTGGATTTCTCAAGGAAGAGATGATGGTAGCTGCAGACACTTTATTCAGAGACTTTAAAAACAAAGACATTAGTGATACTATGGTGGCAAGAAGGGTGGAATCCCTTTCTGAGAGCGTGGTTCAGCAAATTCACCAAGATCTTGCGGAATGTGAATGTTTCTCCTTGCAATTTGATAAATCATTGGACATAACTGATACTGTGCAATTACTTGTTTTCCTTCGCATGGCATTCAAAGATTTAACAACGGGATCAAGAAAGGAAGACTATTTAACGCTCCTGCCACTCAAATACAGGAAAACTGTCCACAATATCTTTACCAAATTTAAAATGAATGTCACAGAGAAAAACATTCAGATCAAAAAAACATGTTTCAATGACTTCTGATGGTGCACCTGCTATGCAAGCTGTCCAATCCTGCTGTATTGCACTGTCTAGAGATGACTAATAATTCCCTCCTTTTGTAAACTACCATTGCATTATACACCAACAAGCACTTGCTAGCTAAGTAATTGACTTCTCCCATGTAATGTCATTCGTTGTCAAGATCGTTAGCTCTATATGTGCCAAAGCTCTGCACCATCGGCTGTTTCTAAGCATTGCTCGATGAGCTTGATGTTGCATATGATGACCTAATTCTGCATGCAGATGTAAGATGGTTGAGTAGAGGTAAAGTTCTTCAGAGACTTTTCGACCTCCCTGAAATAGACACTTTTCTATCCTCAAGAATTGAGGTATGTCTAGTGAGCTGTCAAATAATCTTTGATTGGTAGGCCTGGCCTTTCTTGCAGACATAGCGTCCAAATTGAACAAGTTGAATATCGAACTGCAGAGGAGGGACAGAGACTTGTCTCATATTATCAGTGCAATCAATGCATTTACATCTATAATAGCCCTGTGGTCATCCCAGCTGAAAAACAACATTGTTCACTTTTAAAATCTTGAGGATGTTCAGCAGCAGGTCAAACAGAAAGGATTCCATCTTAATCAATTATGTGAGCACCTAAATAAGTTGGAACATACATTTTATCAACGTTTTCAGAAGGTGGACAAGATGCAAGATATAGTCATGTTTATCTCAAATCCTTTTCTTCAAATAGACATTAGAGAATCAACATTGAACATTTAGGCAGGTTTTTGAACAGCAGTGGACTTGACATGGAAATCATCATCATTCAAAGTGATATTGAGCTGAAAGTTTTGGCAAAGGACAAAGACTTTTGGGGGATTGTAAGCAGAGAGAAGTACCCTCTTCTGACAACATATGCACTGAAAGTAAAAGCCTAATTCAGTTCTACATACCTGTATGAGATGGCTTTTTTTGACAAATTAAAATAATCAAGAACAAGTATTGCACATGGTTCACAGATGCCCATCTGACAGATTGTCTTAGACTGTCAATGTCAAATTATGACCCAGACTTTACTGAACTCACAGATGCTGTGCAAGCACAAGTATCACACTAAGAATTGATGAGTATGTATATGTATGTGGATGGATGTGTTTATACATGCATGTGTTGAAGATAGATCTTGAGTGAATGTAGATTTCAAAAGTAGATCTTAGACCAAAAAAAGTTGGGGACCACTGCTGTAAAGGTTATAATCACTCTTGAGTGGTCTCCAGACAGTTCTTTGTTATTTTATATCGATTTACACATTATTAAATATAATATAACAACATAAATAAAAGCTAATTATCTCTAAAAACTTCAAAATCTCATCCCATTCAATGTCTTGGATATCCATGGAAATTGCAATAATTTCCAGAAAAAGGTCTAGTATGTTTTTGATTATATCACTTTTTTTGAGGAAAATTAAAAGTTAACATAGCCTTGCTAATTGACCAATGTTTTTAACTTTCTTAACTTCTCCCCATCCACTTAAGAGTATTTTAGAAGTCTAACCCTGCGTTCACACTGGCAGCGACAACAAGCGACAAAGCAGCCAGAAGTCATTAATTTCCAGTGGTCACTGGGCTACACTGAGAGACATGGCGCGACACTTCAGTTGAGCAAGGTTCAACTTTATGCAAATGAACAGCAACAAAGTTGAAAGATGGCCAATCAGGACAGATGTGTCCTGACGTCATACTCCCTTAATATATGAACTTGTAGACTTAGCTCACACTCAGAACTCCTAAACAGCGGTTAGATCTCATTATTTCTATATAGCTTACAGATAGTCAATACACTGCACCTAGTAGCTAACACTGCTACTGCTACAACTGGGTGACTTCTGCTTTGTTTGTGGAAACAAGAAAAAAATTGTGGAGATACTGCAGTTCTTAGCAGGAGCTTAGCAACGCCTACAAACTAGTTGCAAGAGATAGCTAGGTGGCAGCAACTTGGTGGCATACAGCGACAAAGTCGGTGTCAGTGTGAGTGTAGGGTTAGAGACTTCTGTGGAAAATGCACTTAAGCACAGGTCGGAATTTAGCCCTCAGATTTAACAGTGTTATGATGGCTGAGGTTTGCCTACTCCCACATTCCCACAGTCCACTTAATCTACATCCCTTGCTGCTGTGGTGTCTTTCCAGATTATTAATCAAACATTTCAATGATAGTCAGCACCAGAACCCTGTTTTCTGGCTGGGGCTTCAACATGACTTAATTGCCAAGAAGTTTGTCTTTGATGTTTGAGAAAAGATAGGGAGAAACAGCAGATACAAGCTGGAGATTTGGCTAAAACAAACATGCCTTTTTACAACAACAACAACAACAACAACAACAATCAAAAACAACCAAAAATATATCCATTTAAATAAATTGCAAGGTATATACTCTTCCTTCCTTCTGAAAGATAGCACCAATTATACTTTCACAACACTTGCAAGCCAGTGGACACGGAATGATAATATGAAGCTTCCTGTCGAAAAATGACAATGTGCACATTGGTTCCCAACAGTGGTGGTATGGCACAGTCAACTCAGAGAAAACATTATGCTAAATTGTAGGCTATGGCTGTGATCAAAAGGTATCTCTCTTGGCTATCAATCTTCATCCAACTCTTGGCATGGTAATTATGTGATTTTTTTATTTTTTTTTTTTCGTTTTGACCCTATAGGAAATATACAACATTCCATGTTTTTTTTTTTTTAAATGGCATCAAAAAAACGGGCAGGAAATACAAGAGCCCATCAACTCAACACCAACAGCTTGTGACCTGTGATGGATAGATTGTGCATTCCGACACTGTCTTGATGATCTCTCTGGAATTCCCACCAGACCTCCAGGGCATTGCTGATGACCTGCAGAGATAGAATTGAGGAAGGGAGGGGTAGTGGGCGTTTGTCTCGTCTGGGTAAATTAAATGTCACTCTGTACAAGGTTCACAGACAAGTTTTGCAGGAGAGAGCGGCCATGAACTAGAGCTGGAGGCAGATACAGATGGATGGTTGGGGAGGGAAGGGGGCTTAAGGTTGCATGGCTCTTTGTAGCAGTATCAAAAATATAGCATCAAAACTGGAACTTTCTTAATGCGTCAATTGTGCAAGTTTTGTACTCTGGATCGGCCTCTGTAACTAATTACACAATCTGATTTATTCTCACAATCTATTTTTTTGTTGTTTTTTTTAATGGGTAGAGGGTCAAACAATGAGAAGGGGCTTTCTTATTTAAAATGAATGGGAAGAGCAAGTGAGACCACCGCTGTCTCTAATGAGTGAGAAAGACATGCAGGCGGCTATAGATTCACTCCTGCCTCATTCAAAAAAAATAATTATAACTAAGCAGCTTATTTTCGCAAAGCCCAAAATCTCGTAAACTGGCTGCCAGTGTGTAGCGCATGAGCTTATGTGAGTTTATATGAGTGCATGTGACAAGTGGTGAGCGGGCCATGATGACAAAATGAACTGGTCTCTTCTGTGACCCACTCATACCAAACAGATTAATTGCCGTTTAGGAATAAATAACAGAATTTAATGTTGCAATGAAAACACAATGGACAATGTGCACTTGGTAGGAGTGCAAACTGGGCCTGAGTTTTAGATTTGCCACTGTTTTGCAGTGGTGGGACACAACTCATAATACAGAGATGAAATTAGCCATGATTCCTTATATTAATTTTGCATAAGCTCACCATACCCACTCACAAGGTGCCAACAATTTTCATATTCAATTGTGGGCAATTTCCGCTGATCAGTGCTATCTCAAATATCATATGCTGTGTGGCTTGAAGTGTTGAAAGTTGTCATTGTGGTGCCAGGATTGTGTTATGGGAATGCATCTCATTTGTAGGGACAGGATATTGCATCAGGGCTATAGGGAAACTGGATGGCACAAAATCCAAGTAAATCAAGATTCACCCTCTAAAACTGGGTCAAAGCATCAAGAGGTCATATGATAGGGAGACAATGACTCAAAACACAAGGCCAAAGCCACAAACAAAATGTCCTAGAGTGACCCAAAGTCCCAGTCTTTATTCCAACAGAGCAATTGTGGTTAAACTTAAAGTCTGCAATTCAATATTGATCCCTAAGGACCTTGCCAGAGTTTAAGGGATTTTTCATGGAAGAACAGGCAAAAAATGGCTTCAGTGTGGAAAGCTAGGCGAGACCTTTAAAAAGGGTGCTTCCACACATACTGGAATATATTCTGTGTCTGTGTCAAATTGTTGTTTATGGGTAGTTTGTATTTATAGCCTTGTTGTGATGTGGATGATGATTTTAATAATATTGATACATAAGTTTGATTTTGATTATCATATTTTTTGAACTCTGAGATTATCATCAATGGAACAAAAGAGATCATTCTCAGTAGAAAATACTGAGATATTCTACAGTGTTATGGCAGATAGAGGTCTTTCTTCTGTTGTATCTAAACCACATTCTCAACTGTCTTAGGCTATGTTCACATTGTCAGTTCAAATCCAATTTATGTGCATATCTGATTGGAATATGATATGTTCATATATGATATGATCATATGTAGCAAGTCTGAACAGCCAAAAATCACATGAGATTCGATTTTTACGAATCCATTTCAAACTACGATCGTATGTGATTTGAAATCCTATTCGCATTTTTGCAAGTCCGTTTAGGTCTGAACGCTCTTATCGAATTTCAGGTGTTTTTTTTTTTTTTTGTCTGTGACTTTTGACGACAGGTTCATGTGCACATCACGTGTACAGGAAGCATGCTAGTTTGGATTGATGAGCTTTGGTAAGTCCCTAGTCACAGCTGAAGTATGTGTTTGACAGCTTTGAAGCAAGCCTCTCTGATGCTGTCTCATTATTTTAATAAAACTTGCACTGCGCTTTCACATTGCCATGTTGAAAATGAACAAGTCCATTTAATTACCTTCCATTTTGGTTTGTTTATGTCAATTATTTCGACCCAATTATTTACCGGCGCAATGTCATTTCTACTCCGCTACTTCCGGATGCTTTACTATATTATTACTATAGCAACCAATGTGGATAAGTCCAAAAATGAGGATTGCCACCCGGACACACAAATCGGATCTGATCACTTCCAATATATAAAGCGAACAGTCAATCAGGAAGATCGGATTCTGATTGGATATGCAAAAAGTCAGGTTTGGACTGACAGTGTGAACACAGCCTTAGTTCATGGTGTGGTTGGCTGTCATGTATTTTTAATGTTAAAGCCTGCTGCTGAAGAATGTTTAGAAAAGACATCCCTTTTAGATGTCATTACATTTAGAACATTCCAAACTAAGTGCAATTTTACCTGGGCCTGAAAATATCTTAGAAACACAGCTTCAACGATGCTGCCTATTGCTCTCACTCCAGAATGATTGACTTTAGAAAGAAATGGCAGATGACATAAGGCAGACATAAGGCATAAGGCAGGCAGAATTCAACCTAAACTACAGTAGCAGGTCAGTAATGTAGGTGTCGATGTGTCCAAATCTATTTTCCTGAGATTAGCTTCAGAGCTCAGATTCCCTGGCACTGTGCACACTTAGCTCAGGAGGCCTCAGCGTCCACTTGACTCACATGCTCCCCACTGCTCAGTTAGTACTTATCACCTTTGTCTGGATGAAGTGGACTGTTCTGGTCGTGCCTCACACATGAAACAATCTGGATTCATTTCAGTCTGCATACACTTACTGCATACAGTGTTTGCTCTCAGCTGCTCCTGCCAAGAAGGGCACAGAGCTCGCTCTTTGGCAGTGACATCATCAGGGAATGATTATGTGAAGCTGGCAGCTCACCTTGAATCAAGACAGATGAATTGCTGATAAAAAGGGCTATTTTGCTTTGACAATTTTGAAGCTGGGAATATTTTGAATTTCTGAGATTTTTTTTCTACTTTTTCCTAAATTGTTGAGGGAAGATAGAAATGACATTTACCTGATTAATATACTGACCAATATACTGGTGGGAAATGAATGACAGAGCATTGCCTGGACCATACATTTGAATTAGAATGGCTTTCAAGGTCTGTCATCCTCAGTCACTCCTATTTGGATAATTCCATTTGGATTTGGACTCCATTTGACAATTATGCACAGTGGATGCTAAAATGATTGTTTTGATTTTCAAAGTGAAGCACCACAAAGAATTTCTGGAAATTTTACTTGATGACAATGTTAGTCACATCAGAATATAGAAGGAAATTATCCTTCTGTGACACCACCTCTCCTTGTCTGTTTTATAAGTAAAAAGTCAGCCCCGAGTATATAAGCAATTTATGAGGAAAGATGGTGCAATAAATATGCACTGAAGGCAACCTTCCTCAGAACCGGGATGGCTTTTTTCATGTCCTGTGTTGTGAAGCTAGTTGCATCGATTGAAATCAAAACAGCAGAGGAAGAAAATCCCCTTATCCCTTTTTTCATCCATGCAGTGGTGCAATGGGAAGGCTGTGGCCATTAGCTTCTGGTCCTCTGCAACCCATATGAAAGATCAGCCATGCTATTCCTCACATGTTAATTCTGCACAGTTAATTCTGTAGGGTCAATAACTGCTGTTGACTTCAATTTCTGTCAAGTTTCCATCACTGGCAAGAAAAAACAAGGGGAAAAATAAGGGGAAGAGAGGGAGTCACCTGTTAAATATTCAATTTTACGTTTTGGTCTTATTTAAAGAACCACTGATGCCATTTTGATTTTTTTTCAAGCCAAGTAATTAAATAATTAAATATAAAATTGTCATTTCTCATGCTTCACAACTTGTGATTGCATTGACTGGTCCCTTTGATGTATAAATAAGTTACCTTCATAGCCTTTGGAAATGATTATGGAATTAATAATGAACTTTTATTTTCTTCAATAAAAAAATCAGTCTTCCATTTAAACATGAAAGAACCTAATAAGGTAGGGCCCATCAGACTGGTGATCATGCAGTTCCTCTGGTGATGCAGATGACACTGCTTCTGAGTGTCGGTTTGTGCATTCAGTCTGGAAGTGACAGTGTTTTTACATTCACCCCAAATGCACCCTGAATGCAAACGGCCTGCTTAATCACTGCTCCAGAGCACAAAGCATTCGTTCTACTCCCAGTCTCAGATGCTCTGAGATATAATCATCTCAGGATTCGTGCACCCATAAATCAAACCAAATGCCAGCTCACGTGATTGAAATCAGACATATATTTTTCTGCCACACAAGGGTTACAATCATGATGGGCACCACTGCCCACACACATTAATTATCTTCCAAACTTCTCCAATTATTTGTGCTATCTTTTCTAGACACTAAAATAAAATAAGAAAGGCTGCAGTGAAGCACAGCAGATGCTCCAGTTATTATTCATCAGAGATGGGAGACAGAGAGAATGTGGCTTCAGGTGAAGTTTATTGTCTGTGAGCCCTTAAAGTGGCACTGCAGCTGGTAGAGATCCTTTGTGTGTAACCCTGGTGAGGACAAAGTGGCCTGCAAAGGTTCTGGAATTAAAGAATTATGATTCACACAGAGTTCAAAGAGTCACATAGAATTATTGATTCTATTGTTCAGGGCAGATATGACAGAAATAGTAAGCACCCACTATTCCTGCAGCGAGGCCAATGGTGGAGGACAGTCACAATGGTTGGAAGGGAGACATTCGAAAGTGAGTCAACAAAAGCAGCTTTTATCATTTATGCTGCTGAACTCATCCTCACAAAGAGGAGTTTCTGAGATGACATGAATTAAAGGCTCACAGAAGAACAAGTCTTTGTTACAGAAACAATTTTTAATTGAACAGAGACTCATATGTATATATTTGTTTATACCAAAATAAAGGTACACTTTATTTGTAGGATATTGCAGATACACCTCTAGCACTTCTTACAAATAAAAACACTAATGTAGACACCATATGTATACAAATCCTACCCTTTCCATTATACAAAGTTTTGCAAAAATATTCATTAAGAAAAAAAAACATCTTTTTTAAAAATGTTACATAGAAATATAGATTAAAAGGAAATGAATGAAAGAAAGTGGTCAACTAATTTAACTACAGTTGGAGAAAAAAAAACACAGAAAGTACTGTAAAATGAATCTGCCTCTCCACTCATACACAAAAACATTGGAGGTAAAAACAGAAGTTGGTTGTAGGAGTTCTTGAGCTGGAGAAGGTGTTGATTCAGGTCCTTAGAGGAGATAAGAAGACAGAACACTTAGTGCCTGCACATTAGGAACTGAGGTCTTTGGGTCTGTTAAGAAGGCACTGAGTCCTCTGTGAGAGTTCACTGTGCAAGTGAGGACTAAGCCAGTGCTCAACCTTTTCAACACAAAGACCTTCGACTTTGAGGATATTGACACAGACATGACCAGACAGATGAAGACAGCCATCATGGATTATCTGAATATTAAATATAGAGACTGTTCCTGATTATATGATAAACATGACATAACTCATTGATTGAATATTTAGTTTGGTACATGAACACCTCTGAGCGAGGCAATGAAAGGCAGACCAGCCTCTGAGCTGGCATCTCTGCTGGAAGAGCTGTGCTCATCTCTGCTACAGACAGGAACCTCTGCACTGCTAGAGCCTGCAGAGGCAGACCTTGTACCCACAAAGAAACCAAATAAATCACCTCCAACTTTCTTTAAATCTGTACCCTCAGAACATGAGGTAATAGAGAGAGCACTGATGGGCCACCTATCAATAGCAAATGCAGACAGTGAAACAGATCCACCAGTATGGTGTAAAGTGCAAGATGATAACTTTCAACAGATCAGCCACCTCACCTAAAGACACTTATGCATTCCACAAACAACTGCTCTTTCAGAGAGGGCATTCAGGAGTGCTGGCAATGTTGTTAGTTTTCTTGGCAAAGGATTTGTGAGGTTTTTTAAGTACTGAGTGATGGAGGCTAACTAAACTCTCCATACACACTGTGTGTGTGTGTGTGTGTGTGTGTGTGTGTGTGTGTGTGTGTGTGTGTGTGTGTGTGTGTGTGTGTGTGTGTGTGTGTGTGTGTGTGTGTGTGTGTGTGTGTGTTTAGCAAAAAAAATGTTTAAGCTAAAAAAAAGTCTTGTAACCCTTTTTGGAGTGCTGATTGCGAGAAACCAGCGAAGTGTAATAATAAATGTATTTCTGTTTGTAATTTGTTTGTTTCATCATTGTTGGTGTTGTACTAACCTTTCTTGTTATAGAATTCCTTTGTTTTTGATTTGTGAGTGTACATAGAAAGGGTCTATAATTTGGCCTCAAAAAAAAAAAAAAAAACTATGGAGTTATAACCTGTACTGAATCCACAAGCTTCTCTTTTACTGAACCCCCAAGCCTCTCTCTTTCTTTTGTCAGCCTAGCTCTCTCTAAAATTAGATCCTTTTTTCAATCTCCCTGCCCTGTCACATACTGTGACTTTTTAATAAAACTATTAATGTGACTTCCACATTGCCTCAGGTTCATTTAAGCCACTGTCGACCCGCTCTCTTACAAGGAAGAGATGACAGATAATTACAGAAATAGACTGAAACATTTCCTGCTCTCTTGCCTGGATGTCAGGGCTGCAAAAGCAGAGCATCAGGAAGATAAGGACTATTCAATTTGAGTTCTCATGTCCTGATTCCATAGTAACAAGCAGAAAGGGACAGGAACGTTAGACATGAATATGGGCCAATGTGAGTGCACCTGTTTTTTTATCGTTACAGCCCAAAAAATCTACTATTTTCACCCACCATTGATCCGCCTCTGGCTGACATGTTTCTTGACCTTGCTGGCTACATGCACATCATTTCATTACAAGATGAATTTTATTCTCTGGTTCAGAAAGCAAGACTTTCACTCTACAAAACTAAAATTAAAGATTCTGAAAGAAAACAGTGCACAATACCCCCCAATGTTTACAGCAAGAAATTATGATATTGTGGAAAGTAGACTAGCAAGCTGGCAGCAGATGTAAAAGTTATCAATTTAGTTTCATTTTATTGTGCTGCATTGTGTTGAGGTCAGACTTGCCATTTTTTACCTTTTTGTTGTTTATTTTACCTGAGTTTTCCATAACCCAATCACAACTGAACTAGTAAATCTCTCACAACAACCATGTCTGCTTATTTCAGCAGGAGGACACCATGAGCTTTTGACTTCTCTGATTCATATAACAACACAACCTCAATTATTTTACACACTGCTGATACACCAGAAAACATATGCTTTCTATGTCATCAGAGGACTACACAGCCAGAAAATTCTTGGTTCTGCTGCTAAAGAGCGATGAGACCGATGGAGTTACCAAGCTCTCCTCCTGTCATTGTTGCCTCATCAATGTGGGCCTCCAGCCATGGCCAACAATGGTGCATTGGGATTAAGACCCTGCTCCAAGGGCTCATGCTTTGCTTTCAGAACAAGTGCTTTTACCGCTTAAGCCAGTTTTAACTTTGTATATTTTATGTTAACATTTTGTTAGTGATGAAATGTATACATATACATTTTGGGAGAATGCCCTCCAACCATGTTAGCTAAAATGCCAATTTAAGTTCTTAATCTATATTATCAATAGATGTCCTGGATTTCATTCCTTTCACACATGATGATTTTTCCCATTCCAATGATGACTATGTGTGGCATAAAATATCTATAACTATTAGAAACACAAACTAAAACAATACATTTTGATACCATAATTGTATAGTGTTAATTATTGCCATAGATAATAAGCTACATGAAAAGGCTTTAATTGCATCTTGCTATGGAGGGACTGAATTTGTTTCTATAAATATAGTCACTGTTGAAAACACAGAACAAAACTCTAAATGTTTCACCTCTTTCTCCCACAGAGAAATTATAGTTCAAAATATAAAAATGGTACAATAATTATGTTGGAAAAAAAAGAAAACACAATGACTTATCATGGCACAACTTTGACATCCCATCTGACAGCGATTGCCATTCAGTTTATCCTCTTGGCTGGAAGAGGTTTCCCATGAAGGTGATTAAGGGTGAGATCAATGATGCAGGAAATTGCAGTCTCCCATTGTGGTGGTCATTTACAGAGGGACAATCACACACCTCCCTGCTCTGAGAATTGTAGTGTCTGAGATTTTTTCATCTTAATGGGAGGTAATAATGCAGAGATATTATGACTGCAGAGATTGCAAACAACTCATGGCCAGATCCTAATAGCAGAAATCATGACAGCGTGCTGTGGAAGAGGAGTGAAAGGAGAACAAGGGTTCAAAAAGCAGCTGGATGAATCCAATCTACACATCTTTACACAGTCACAATGATAGCATTGATAAGGCTGCAAGGTTTATATACTGTACATACATTGTGCCTTTGTCTAAAATGCTTAGAGTGGTGTGACATCGGTTTTGAGAAGAGATAAACCAATATCATTGCACCATTACAAGCAGTACCGCTGTGAATACTAAATATTGAGTGGGTTCTAATGAAACGAATGCTAATATTGTATAATTTAAGGGAGTATTAATCATTTCTGCCGTTATTTTCCATGATGGAATGCTGCTGAGCATTGAAAGCAATCCAATATCAATGGCAAACAGTCAGGAAAACAAAGCAAAGTGATACATGAATTACACATAAATAAGTTAATGTCTAGGAAGGAAATACAAAGTAACTGGAAATTAGAACACATTACACATGAAAATAAAATCCCAGCAGAGCCTCTTTGAATGTGCCTACAGTTTTATTTAAAAAATGATCACCTATTTGAAAATTCTGTCAGCCAGTATGTTGTAAAAAAAAATATTTTTTCAATTCTCATAATATTTCAGCTCACTTTGATATGGATAAATTCTGAAATTGATGAAGGGCACAACTTATGTGTCCAGGAGAATACTTAATTGTTGCAGAGCATGGAACGTCTCTGGCTGGCAGATTTCAAAGTAAAACACATTCCTGGTTTCCAAATGATGCAAGGTTTGCAACTACTAAGGTGGACCAAGTACAGAAAAGACTGACAGAAAAGTACAATTAAAGAAATATTGTCAGACACACTGACAGCTTGTGGTCTGAGATCAAACAGGCAAGATATTAAAGGATATCAGTTAATTTGAAGGCTCCACATCTTCCATCAGTTACATCGCAGAGCATTTTATTTCATTTCTGGCTGAAAATAAGGAATTTCCACCTGAGGTACTATGGCATGTCTTGTGGATTCAGTCTTGTGATTCCTCATTGGCGCTGTGAAATGCCAAGGAAAACTGCCACTTTCCTGGGGCACATCTGTATGCTTACAAAGGCTTTTGCCAGGGACAGGCAATGGACAGATTCCAGAGCAATAGCACCTGACTATCATTAGAAGTTCTGTACCATTTTGTCTCACTAAAACCTTGGTCAGTTTTGTTTCTGTCACTATAGGTAAACTAAAGGTATTTTATGATTTTGTGCAATATACGTTTTCAGCTTTTGCCATGAAAATACTGAATTTGTGAATTTTTGGAAAATATTGTATGCGGGGTTGTTTATAATGACATGAACAAGCTAGAATTTTACCCTTGAACCTTGTGCCACAAATGAATCAATAGTCAGTAGGCCTTTCACTGACCGCAGGACAGCAGGGCAGGATCTTCCATGCACCTGGCTCACAGTTCTTGCTGACACCTCCCAATGGTTTACCCCCCGAGCATCTGGTAATCACTTTACACTCCGCAGCTGCTGCACCAAGCTGTGCATTTCTAATGCTGGCCGTGCCAGAGGAGCGATGACTTCTATTTGTCTTTTATTTAAGGGAGTTGGGGTGTGATTTCAGGGGTTTGTACAGGCAAGGATTAAACACTCCTAAAGTCAGGTATTCTTTGTCTGGCTCTTTCCCTTTGTTTTTCTGGTAGTCTTTAATTTCACTGGCACACAAAAAATAATTTACAATGATCCCCCAAGGCATTCATCAATCTACACTACAGTGTTTGCATTCATCCATCCACATCATCCACTTACAGAAATCTGAATAGTTTATCAATGCCTTCCTGAAGAGATTGTGATTTATAACTTGACCTGAAATCAAAATGAATAATCAGGCAATTGCCTTTTGTGCCCATGTTAGAAAAAAATGAGTTGTTATGGACTCGGAACAAAAACAAAGCAACAATGCCACCTTAACGAGGACACTCATTGGAAATTAGGATTAAATGTGCATTATGAAAATTTTTAGTTTCATCAAGTTGATTGGTGTACATATGTTTTTTGTATGATTTCATTGTGATGCTTTGTTCATTTCTGTGGTTTCATTATATGTAATACATATGTGCTGAAATATTCTTCAGTGATTACACAGTTCTTTGTCTATGCTCCCAGTAGTGGACTTATTTCTTTCCTACATCTCAAGGGTTATTGGACCCATGGTTCCTGTGAAATGAGTTCTGTGAGGTCAGTCAACCTGAGTGAGAAAAGACAGATCATCCTGCTGTCAGAGGCAGGCTTCAGATGCTCTGATATTAGATTACTCTCTGACATGGATGAGCTGTGTTTGTCCTGGGATCAGACAAGAAATGAGCTTTCCGGCTAAAAAGGATTGTCATTAAACCACACAGAACACGTGCCATTCCTTGCCATTGGCTATTCAGGCAAGCCAGTGTGATGAAAGATGCCTGCCTGCAGTGTCACTGTGTGCAGAGCTTTACTTTTCAGGGCATCATTTTATATTTCATCTGAAATCCTAAACCCACTGTCAAATCTACATGGCCTCAATAACTACATATGGCTTTGCAAACAATTACCTACAAGAAAAAATTTACCCTTATGCAGTTTCTGAAAACAAAACCCACAAAAACAAGGAGCAGAGCTTGAAAGCTGGGAAAAAGACATTTTATCATCTGGCAGACTCCAAGTTTTGCTTGTGTCAAAAAGATAGGAAATACTTTTTTCTGCCACACCTTCCAAACAGTTTGTTGGCATGGAGGTGATGTCTTATGGTGGATTTGGAGACATGGTGACCCCAAGATGCTACCAACCCCTGTAATTCTGAAACTGTGGTCTTTGAGGCTTTTTTGCACTTCTCTGACCATCCTCCTCACGGTGGCTGCTGGCAAAATAGCCTTGTGTCTTCTTCTTTCCCGTGGTGATGGATGACTAAGGGATTTGGGCCCTGTGTCACCCCAGTCATTTTTATACCCCAGTGAAACAGGAAATCATTGATGACTGTTTAAATTTTCCTAAACACTTAGGCTTAAAATTTAAAATGAGTTAAATATGCGTGGGATCATACATTTACATTTCCTTTATTCAAATTTCTTTGGGTGCCAATAATTGTGATGTATGTGATTTTGTTTTAAAAATGTATTTTTCATTAACAGTTGATTTATTCTGACACTAAATTTAGCTCAAATAAAGATAAGATTTTTAAAAATATAATGTTAAGATTAATGACTGATAAAGTTAATTTTTCATAAACCTTTTCAAGCATTTTTAGTAAGGGTGCCAATAATTCTGGAGGACAGTGTATATATTATACAGCATGTATTATATTGTAAATATAATTTTTATATTATGTTCCACACCCAAATATGTACTATAGTTTATGTGTATGGCATTAGTGCATACACATAAACTATAGTTTTTTTGTTGTTTTGAGCCTGGAGTATGCTTTGTGTGCCAGCCTGCTTACTGAGCACCCTTGTCAGTGCAGTATGCGCAGATGGCATGCAAGCAAAAACAATGTGATTCCTTTTAATGGGTTGCAAAGATAAGGTGCTGGGAAAACAGGCATTAGCACTGCGGGGGAGCGATGAGGAGAGGAGAGAAAAGTAGGTGGCGCATGAGCAGCAGGTACTCACTGCAGAGTGTGTACGGTGCCGCTGCGCTGAACAGATTGCCACAAAAAACAAACACTCACCTGCTGTTCTTGCTGAAAAGTGGGCTTTGTTAAGTGCTGTCCTTGATGCCAGGAACCTGCAATTTCATCGATATGTAAGGAAATTCATTTTCAGGGTAACTGGGGCAAATTTCGCACTTTCAGCAGTAGACATTAAATATGAGTTTGCACTTTTGAACAGACAAATACATTGAACACAGGCAATGTGAGGTTCATTCTATTTCTTTTTGGTTAATCTTTTTGCTGAGGAACACAGGCCCTGTCCCATAATATCTTGGCACAACAAATGATCCAGGGCTACCTGATAGGGCTTGCTGTTTGAAAATACTTGTTCTCCGTGAGTGAGGTCTCCACAGTCTGCTCAAATGCTGAACAATCCAGTGAAAACTATGGTCACAGCCCTGGCAAAATTGCCAATGTCATTGCCCAGGTAGGAAGGATTTCAGCAAGTTGGTTCATCACCCTCTCTGATGCAGTGACCCTGCAGGTGTTGGACTGTAGAGTTGTGTAGAGTCACAAAGTCAAAAAAGCTACAGCTGAGGATGTGCCAGTGAAGGTCATAAGGTATGAACAGTCATACCAAATACATGTACCTTGTCCTTAACATAATCAATCCATGTTTATTTTTCACTTTTGAACTTTTTAATTCATTCCAATGGCTATTGAAATACATAATGTTTTAACAGAAAGCATTGATCAGATACAACTGTCAGAAATGTCAGTGCCTTTCCACAAATCTGTACAAGTGAGCACCTGCAAAAATATTCACCCCTAGCTAGACTGTATCCAGGCTGACTCAACAGCCCAACAGCAGGTTTTTCTCTCTGCCTCATTCTGATCCAATATCTGCAATGGGTGACCAATTTCCCCATGAATACTGGCATTATTTTAAAGTTTTCTCTGAATTAAATTCATATCGTAAAATCCTTTCAAATGCAAAAACCTAAAGCAATTTTTTTATTTTTAACTGTTGAAGAACACTGGAGATTCTGCATCGAACCTCATGGAGTTAAAAACCATCAAACTATTTTATAATGCTGTGTATTTTTCACTCACTCATGAGTAAACTCTCCTTGTGTGTTTAAGACATTTCTACATTTGACTGCCATTCCATGATAAAATATTCTCACGCAGAACATTGCCCTCTGTGTCTGCTGATAGTATGAAAATAAGGAGTGTAATTTCTTTCCTGATATTTAATCTTCAGTGAAGTAAATTGACACACATATCTGTGTGATCTCTTGTGATTACTAAATTTGTATTGAGAGTGACAGCTGAGATACCTTTTATAGTTAAAATTAAATTTCCAAGCAATTTAAATCTCCAGAATGTTCACAATTCAGATAAAAATGTATTTTAGCAAATATGCTGTATTGGTTAAAGGGGTGTAGGCCTGAATATCATCTAAATCTATTCATAATGTTTACTTGAGTTAAATAAACTGAAACACTCAGCTTGGTGATTTTGACACCAAGACTATTTATGAAGAAAAATATAAGCTCTTCTTTTGAATTAATTGAGTTTAGACCAAATTTTGATTTAATCCAGATCATGGTGCTTGGGGACTATGTTGCATTCTTGTAGTTATACTATTTTAGTGGTAAAGGTTGAAAGGACGCTACATAAATTTAAGCAAAGTGACAGTTCTATCAGGAACTGCTTGCCCTGTCATCACAATTCACAGTTTGTTACCCTGAATGCCAATTACCTATGACTGACACAGGGCAAAGGTAATGATGTCCAGAGTGCTCATTCCCCATTCTGTTTGATTGCATTGGTTTTCATTGGCCCTTCACTGCCTCCACCAACTCACTTTGCTCTAACAATGAACACCTTCTCTCCCATGCTCATTAAGGACCTCTGTGTTCTCCAGGTATGCATTCTGATTGACAGGGAATCCTGAATCACATAGGTCATGATCACACAGCTGAGTACATCCAAGAAGCCCAAATACAATAGGAAATGTGTTTAATATTTAGATTTTCCTGGCTGAAATATGCTTCCTTAACATTTCAACATACATTGTGTTACCTGAAATTAAAATAATCCTAAATCCACTCTATACAAATGGTCTCCAGAAAAGCAAGTGTTGTGTAATCATTTCCTAGAAACAATGAGATCATTGTTGCAAGCTATGGCTACATACCAAACTGAATCATTTCAGTTCAATACAAACGCCAGATTTGCTTGACCGATATTAAGACCTGACTGTCACAGTAGTCAGTAGTAGCCCACATAAATAAAAATATTAAATTATGTAAAAGCTCATTTTAGTTTACTATTTGTTTAATATCAAAAATGGATTAAGACTGTTTTAATTACATATCTGATTTTTGTCAGAAGGCCTTGTATCGCTTATTCTGAGCTTCTGGGGTTGTCATTTGAAGGATTCATTTTTTGGACACTCAGAACCTGTCAGTGAAATCCATATCAAAGAATAACATTTAAGGGTTCCAGACCTGATTCCCCAGACATTTCCCAGAGGTTTTATGTGAAAGCAGCTTGAGAGTGTACTGTATGTACCGCATAGTCAAGCATTAGTCCAGTCAGTACAGCTCAACGAGTTCCTCTGTTCATCCAAGTCAGTACAGTCCATTCACTCATTGAAAAGATCCATTATTATAGGTTTTTTTTTTTTTTTTTAAAAATCAACTTAATTTCTGTTAGACTTCTTAATAAGAACCCTTATCACACATTTAAGGGTGTTGGTGTTTGGTTCAACATCAGCCTGCAATGAAGCAATGCTGCAAGAATGATATTACAATAAGTAATGGTTCTAAATGGTGAGTTAAATTAAAGAATATTTCGTACAGTCTGATCAGTTGAGAAAATTTCTCAAAAAGATTCTGCTGTTTGTAAAATTCACACCACTGTTGTATACTTGTATTATTTCTTCATTAACAGTTCATATGTTGATTTATAAATTGCTAAAATACACCAATTGCCCATTCTTTTACCCTGGACCTTGCTAAACTGTAGCACTGTGTTGTTGTAAGAAATGAGTGAGTAAAATAAGTCCCAGAACACACTTACAGTTCTTAAATTTGACAACGTCCCTGAAAATATATTATTCATCCAGATAATTAGTTTTGGTTGAGCTGTACTGTTTTACGACCCATAGAAGTGTTTCAGAACTGAGCTTGAGGGTAGAATTAAAGCTTAAAAAGCCAAGTGACATACACCTGGGCTATCACCCAGTAAAAACGATCTTTGTTCTATTTTCCATCCTCTATCACAGAAGGACTTGTGATATTTGTGATGGCGTTACCATGATTGTGTAAATGTCATGCAAGTCAGTATGCTTCTGTGCATGGGAAAATCATGCAGTTATTTGTCCCTCTGTCTACGCATTATGCTTTCAGTCCCTGAGGGAAAACTGACCAGTGACTCGCTCATCTTCACACTCTGCTCCTTGTTGACTGTTCGATGAAACTCAGAGCTGAAGAGCAGCAGCAATTTCTGTGAGAGTAGAGGTCCAGAAATACAGCTGTAGGCCCCTGGTGAGCAGCTGGATGGAGGGAAACATATACACTCAGGTGTCACATATGTCACCTTACTCATTGTTTAGACATCTCAATTCATTTTGGAACAATGAGTCAACGGGCTGATGTTCAGATACTGATTCAATATGGCCTCTCATTTATGAAATCGCATAGATGTTTGTCTGCCGATGTTGTGAACAGTTTTTAACTCTGCTGATCAGAAAATGCAGCATCAAGCAGATCAGGAGCTTTGCGATGTTGCTTGGCATGCTTTATTTTTCCCTCCCTATATGCCACAGATGTCGATGGTCTGCCAGCAGCCTCCAATCTTATAAGAGCATCAACCTTTTCCCTTCCAAAGACTGTTAAAGTGAAAGATAGGCTGTAATTGCTCCCGAGGCAGGCTCTCCTTTGTTGCTCTCGAGATAATTTTAGATCCCTTGATTGTTCTTTTGGGAGCCATTTAAAATCACCCGCCAAATTATACAAGGCTGTGTGATATAGAAACACTGATACAAGCTAACAAGTATTTTCACTGTGAGCTTATCAAAAGCTTAAATCAGCATGTCCCAGCTATTTGCTGCTTCCTTGGCAGTTAAAAAGATAGCTTTGTTTTATTGTCGTTCTATTTATTTGATATTGCTATAAAGTAGGTGGGGGCTCTGCTCAGATGGTTTATTTTTTATGCTCTATTACACATCCTTTCAGTTGATTCATATTTATGCATGGTGACATTTGACTCTCAGCCCTCATGAATTATGGATCATAGTTATATCAGGCTAGAGGCTGTGGTTTATTGTATCACAGAATTTCTGTGCTTAGTTTTAGAGAATTGCTCCAGATGGCTCTCCAGCCGTGTTATGCTGGTCCAAGAAACCTGTCATTTCAGTGGACAGGCCTCTGATCTTGGATCCCCTTTAAACTTCTATTCTTTTGACATCAGCTTACTTTTGTCTCACTATAAATAATTCCCAAGAACTAATTGTCATTTTAAAATGAACCCATCCTCTGTTTTACTCATGTATTTCAGTATTTGCTTATTTTTATTTGTTTAGAGACACATTTATTTTAAAAGAATGTGCATTTTCCCCACAGCTATCTATTTCCTTGAATTGCAAATGCAAAGTGTAAAATGTGATAATCTGCTTTGGTAGAATGTGATCATTTTTTTTTTTTTTCCTTGCTTAGTAGATGTTTGATTAAGCAAATATTCAAGATTAACTGTTTTTTTCACTGTGTAATTAGATCACACATTCATTGTGGATGATAAAGTACTCATAAATGCAACAAAAACAAACAAAATAAACTGGCCACCTATAACTTATGTAATATGTTCCTCATAAACTATGAAAATGTATAACCATGGCTGAAATTGAGATATATGATAACTGACAAGCTCTTCACACTGGATTGAATGTAAGGAAAAGTAGGTAACTAGGAAATACTCTAATAAAAAGTTTGCAACTTAAAATACTGCAACTTAAAGTAATGAATTGGATTTCTCCTAAACTCTAAATTCTCCAGCTGATCCTTAATTTGCTGACTCTGTTTTCAATGGTCCATACACATTCCTGACATTTTAATAGAACTCTCAGTCACACCAAATATGCATCTATATCACAATGAATGCCACTGCTCCTGCCACAGGTAATATACCTACAATTAATAACGGCACTAACTGCAGTGAAAATCAACCACAAATCTTTCTCAGAGAGCCACCTTAAGAATGACTTATTCAGCTGTTTTATGGCATACCTAAACACATTCAGGGGTAGTAGCAATAATTTGCTTGTAGGACATATTCTTTGCACTCTATGGGACTATATACATTTAAAACTCTGCTCAGCAAACAAAAATGAACCTATAAGGATGTCTTTATCCTGTATTGCCTAGTAAGAGAGAACATATGAGAAACTCTAAATCAAAATTTGGAAATATAGTTTAAAAGTAGAATATCAAAGACTCTGTCAGACTCTCAGTTATCGTAAAATACTCTCATAATGCACATGAATTATATGCAGAATCCCACAATTTTAAAATTCAAATGGTATAATAGTGATGTAGAACATTCCAGAGAAAGGCAGATAATCATGAATAATTACTAGTGATTACTTAAAATGGTATTACCTTCTCTTTGCATATTCATGTTGATCTATGCACTGCGTGTTTGTGCAGGAGTGAGCTACTGTACAGCCTGCTCCTGGTTGCCATGCAATTCTTGCCTTGTTTTCAATCAGACAGTGCACGCCCTGTAGTGCTACAACCTTTGGAAACCTGACAGCTAAGGGTGTGCACTTCGGAGAAAACATGTCATGTAAAGCATCTTCTCACCCACTCACAGCTTCTGGAGAAATTCTTCATTGCCAGTCAATACTATCAAATGCAGTCATGCTTCAAGAGCATGTTTAGAGACACCTTAAGTGCTGAAGTAATCAAGCATTTACATTAGCTGTTGCAGTTCCATCACAGACTACATGTCTTTAAAAATGATAATTTAATGATAAAAGTTGAAATAATAAATGAAAAAATTTACATATCCAGATACTAATGGTGTGTGAAGGTTAGCATTTCACTCATTTAGTTTGTTATACATTCTTGGGGCTATAGCAGCAATGTGTCAAATGACTGAGAGGCCAACCACATTCCACAGTTTTGATGCCTTGCAGGAAAATGACGTTCACTTTATCACCTTAGCTTTATCTTTCATGATGTCAGAAATATGTTAAAACAAAAATATTGAGAACTAGCTCGGCAACTTGCCTAATATTCTAACTTAAATTATCAAGTGTCAAACATTACAGTCGTACTCTAGGTCAAAAGTACTTTATTCACACCAGGGACTTCTGTAGGTAATAGCCAAGCAGTGGCATTCTCAGGCTGTCTGAGGGGCAGGGACACCCCCTGCTCAACCTGGGGAGGCCACTTCATTACATTTTTGTGTGTGTAGGGGTATCCAGGAGGGCACTTTCAGAGTGGTCATTTAACCAAATGGCCACCAGGGAGAGCATTTTCTCTCAATAGGCTACTTTATTACATTTCTCATACAAAGGCCAGCGCCATAGGGCACTTCATCATGTTTTCTCCATGCAGGGGCACCTTTTTTTAACCAAGTGGCCCCTCCCTCACCCCCACCCCCAGCACACCAGTGCAGCCAAGCAATATGCATGCCACCCGTCATTATGTCTTATATTCACACTTTCTTTTCCTTTTGTTGATTTGTGATACCTATTAAAAAACACCTTCACAGATAGCTACTATAAGAAGTGAGGCCCTCACTACAATGCAAGCTGCCTTGCGTAATTACAAGCTTACAACTCCAACTGTCTTTGATTTGCGGTTTGGAAGCATAAAACATTAGTTTAAAAAAAGCAATCATGCAATTCTGCTCTACCATGAGAATATACCTCAGATGGTGTTGTTTTAATGCTTGGATCACCATGCTAAAATGGTGAGCTTTACAAATCAAGATTGATTCAACTTGAATACATGCTTTTGAGTTAGCTAGTCACTGTTTCTGTCAAGGCATTGTAGGACACACCTGCAATGAGGATCTATGGCAGTCCTCCCACTTCCCATCCACCCTCCTTTAGGACCACCCGTGGGTGAGTCTGCCTCATCTCTGTGCAGTAATCAGAGAATAATCAGCCTGAATATTACCCACGAAAAGAACAGTGACTCATGAGCCCTGTGATGACATGTATCAGGAAGTGACAATTATGTTTTAAGGGGAAAAAACCTTGAAATCAATTAGGCGTGTTCAATGCTTACTCGCAAACTGATGTTTACATTTAAAAGGGACACTCAAAGGGATTTGTGTGGGCATCCTCTTCCCATGCACATTTCTGTTCTGTGTGGAGCACTTTCAGTTGTGTGGAAAATGAGTTGTTGTATCTATATATAGTTTGTATTGCCTTCTTGCTTATCATGATGCAATATATGTATTGTATGTAAAGCAAGGCTGTGAGCCATATTGTCACCTTAACAAAGCCAGCACAAACTCTGTCATTATGACCACAACAGTATGAGCTCATTCTACAGAGGTGAGGGCAGTGTCTGAGCTCCTGCTATTTAAATGTCATTAAATCCAGAGTGGACGGCTCCATGTATAATGACAGAGGATCGAAGACAGATGTACACCATGACATAATAATGATTTATTTTATATGCTCTAAGGTAGTCAGAGATGTAAGTCATTTTATTCAGGGTATATTTTACAGAGAAAGGACAAATGTTGCTTCAGAAATGGTATTAGCTGTTCTGAGAACTCTGACTTGTGGACACTGCTAGGACCAAGTGAGATATTCTGATTCACAGTTTTAACCTGACTTCAGCTCCCATATCTCTCTGTGTCAGTCTATATTTTATAATTAGCCTATGTGACTGTGGTCCAGCTATGAACCAAGTGTACTGTGCTCATTGAAAGCAGTGTATTCCTATTAGATTAACCACCCAACCTCTCTGCCAGGTACTTTGCCATTGTGGTGTTAAATTATTCATTGTCATGCTTGCTTAAACTGCAGCGATGCAGAAAAGTGCAGACCTGGCAACTTGTGGAATTTTACTTAACTCCACTTCCATGTCCTTATTCTTGCATTGTTGTGCTTCTTGAGGCTCGCTGTTTTTTCAATTATGTAAATCCTCTTCAGGAATAATAACACATCAGAAATGCCAGTGAAATATTTGTGTCTACTAAATATCCATGTCTGCTGCATGCTGAAGGGACAGACTCTTTTCTATTACAGATATAGTAGGGCAGTAGATTAATCTAACAGAAAACTCATATGTTAATATGAGAAATGAGAACACTGTAATGTCACATATGTGTGAATGTTGTATCACATCAACCCTGGCAGTGTGATCCCTTTGGAGCTGGGATGCATCACTGTCAGACTAGAAGCTTTCTGATGCGAGGGCCATTAGCCCTGTGCATGCTGCCTGTGTATTGGAAAGATGTAGAAAAGCCTTGATGGATCCTGTGCCATGCATCATTGCTTTTTTGTAGCAGAGGATTTGTTTTGCTTCTCAGTCACCTTCATTATGGGATATTGAGCTGTGCATGACAGGACAGGGAGCTTTCCATTTAACATGCCTGCAGAATAATCTAATCTGACTACTGAATTTCATAAAGTAATGACAATTAAATCATTTTAATAAATAACAACCATATTGACCCTATACCTTTTTTGTGTAATTGCATTATGAAACAAGGAAATGCATAAATTCAGTCATGCGACTTCATGGTATATGAGAATATTCAGAAATATCATTTGAAATACATTTGAAAATACAGAGTGTGAATTTGTAAAAAAAAAAAAAAAAAAGTAAGGATCAGAGAAATGGGATTACCATAAAAAATATGATAATCATATTTTGTATATGGACATACTGTGTGGTAAACTTTGATTAAAGTAGTCACATGGCTACAGATTATGTACAAAATATTTCAGATTGAGGAGTCTGTTGAAGGAGACAATAGGCTGTTTGGCAAAAGGCTCTGCTTTTCAAGGAGCAGAATTTTTTCAAAAGCTCCCCCAATGACAGACTGAAAAGTTAAAGTAAAGACAGCAATGCTGGGTCAGCAGTGACAAACAAAATCCAAAAGGACGACAGTATCACAGCATCTAGCAGTCTGGTTAATAGGTTGTTCAATAAGCAGTAATATATTACATCAAAAGGTTACATCAACTTCAATGGTAGGGAGAAAAACCTTCTTCTTATCATCAGTTATGTTACCAAGCCTCACACACATGACTGCACTGGAACCAGCTTTCAGTCCAATGATAAATAATGTCCTCGGAACAGGATCTTCATTTTAATCATCACGTAATCAATATGAATCCCGGTGGGACGGGAAACCAGGAGGGAGATACTGGTTTAGAGACCTGGAATATTTTTTTTGATACACTCAAGCTCCATGGCTTCCTTAAATCAAAGAATAGTCAGGGGAAAATTGGCTGTGAGATCAACTTTCTCCTGACAAAAGTAGCACTGAGCTTTCTCACCTCTGTCTAGAGAAGGCCTTACAGGTCAGTTTAATAATCTCATTATCGCTGTCACCTGTCTGATTTATGCCAAATGACACTGACATCTATTATACTGATATGTTTGACACAGTGCTCTGGGGTACACATTCTACTCCATGGTGTAAAAGTTATTTCTTCGCTGTTAGCAATGGCGCCCAATTAGTGCTTATTCCTCTACCTGTAGAAACCTTTTCCCTTTTTCATCTGAAGCCCTACAAATCATCACCAGTAATCACAGAGTAATGATGATGATGATGATGATGATGATGATGATATGACTTTCAAACATTCAAAATAGAAAGATTTTCAGTTTAGCTTTTATTTTCATGAGATAAAAATAATGTTTTTGTACATTTTGGTTTTGTTCATACAATTTTTATATTAGTTTCTTACAGTCTGTTTCTCAGTGCTTTTGACCTCTTGATCCTTCTGTATGCACAATTGAATATAATGATTTGATCTGAATGCAGCTGCCAAAAGAATAGCTCCTGGTATAATGATTCAGAACTTACCTGAAACAACTGCACTGTTGCAATGACTTCAGCTAGCAAAAATAGAGCAGATCCTATGCACTGATGGCAGCAGTTGTACAGTACGTTGGCACTTTACCTGGCCTGGTTAGCCGTTCAACTGTAACAAAAGGAATGAGTGTCTGTCATGATTGAGCGTTCCAAGACAAAAATGAAATGTATGGATATGCTTTTCAGCTTTGATTTTTAAAACACAGACATGGTTGGCTTTTTCGGTTTAAATGTTCAGCTCACAGTATGTACAGTAGCACCCTACACTGTGTGCTACAGACCAAGTTCCTTCACCCCTGAACCATCTTGTCAAGTTTTTTAAGTGATGAGATTTGTTGCGTAGACTTTGACAGTGGTGATAAGATGAATTTTATCTGTTTTGGTGTAAAATAACAGGCAGTATATAATGTTTAATATTTTCCCCCATCTGCTTTCATTTTTTCTGTCCTATTGAATGGATATAGGACATTTTGGACAGAAAGAAAGCAAGCAAAATATGCTTGTTGTAATAGAAAAGAGCAGTTCAATCTAACCTAAACAAATGCCATTTTGCTGAAAAGATTAATATACTTTGAAATTGGAGTGTAACCCAGATATTACAGGCTGGACTCATTCATGAAGGTCCAATGTCTTACATGTTGTTTTTCCTTTCTTGTATTTGATTTGGTAAGCCATTCTATTTCAGTTTCAGGTCTCTGTAAAGATGAAATGTGCTCCACAGCTCCAAAGGCTGTGTACTTATTTTATTTAAAATTATAATTAAGTCTGGTTATTTTTGTGCATGTGGCAGCAGGGCTTTCAATATCTGATATCATGCAAAGAGCGTAGGGGGAAACTATATGATATTCTCCTTTGAGGAATAAACAGCAAAACATGGATCTTAGGATGACTTTGACAAGTGTAGGAGTATGTTATTACAATTTTACCCTCTGTATCACACAAAGCATTTAGGTTATGTAGTGTCTTCTGTTTTTCAAGCCAAGGAGATGAAGCCTGGGTAACCAGCTGTATAAATTGACAGGCATTTCTAAACTTTCCTTTTATCTGATGCAATGGTCAAAACGCTCTGAAGTCCTCAACCTCTGTCTCCTAGTGGGGATTGGGCATTTGAATCCCAGCCTTGCCATTACCAGCCAGAGGCTTGTTTCAGTGAGGCAACATTTGGCCCAGGATGGTATGGGTTTGTTCATTAGTTCATCTTCCTAGCAGCAAATCCTCCAACAACATAGGTAGATTGTGATTGGTGCGCCTGCAGCATGAAAAGAAGTGAGGGCCAATTGCCATGTGAGTTGCAGGACTCATGTGCCACGGCACCCTCCTCCCGCTGTGGTGGGCTTAACAGTTTGGCTGTGTTCAGAGTGGGAAAAATAAAAAAAAACAAAGTTAATGATGATGGAAGAAGTTACAAGGTCCAATGTGATGCATGATCCACATATATCAGATCTCATTTCCCAAAGTACAGTATCAGTCCTGGACATAGCCTACACTGTAGCTATACGACACAGCCTGACTAGCCATTTTGCAGATCAGTTGCAGCATCCTTCGCCCATTGGCGCACAATTGACATGCTGAAAATAAATTCCATCTGGTGCCTAGGCTTGCATGCCTGCCTTTCAATCACCCGAACGGCTCAACATATTCGTTGAGGCTGTTCTGTTCTTAATTAAATTTCATTCTGCTTCCCTGATAGCCAGTTTCCATCAGGAAATGTATATCTAGTGATCTTTACAGAAATAATATCTGAGGTTGCAACAATACAAAATGGATCAATAAAAAGTGTCTATAGTATTATTATAAACAAATGCACTTTGACCCAGTTGTTTCCTGCCACTGTATAACCATACACTGTGTCAAGCTATGCTGTGCCAGGTTATTATTGATTGAAATGCTTACTAGTTCATTATTTTATCATTGATATTGGAGCACCAATATTTACAGAGAAGTAACTAGGCCCACATATCTCTGAGTCAAACAAAACAGAATCAAAGAATTTTCCTTTGCCATTGAGAAATTTTTCAATCCACTGTTCATTTTTGTCAATTCATCAAAGAGGAATGTCTAACTATCCAAAACCTAAGCTCCTCAATGTTATTTTTACAGCAGCTGCCTCATTGCTAGTTTTTTGAGGTTACCTGTCAACAAAGGTTTTCAGAACATTACATTTAACTGTCCTCTGGCTTTAAACAAACAACCATTCTGGTCATTTGGCATGTACTCCCTTTATCTGTCCACAGTTGTTGTTGATTGGCCACTGTTAATTTAGTAGGTTTTTGATTGGATGAAGAATAACATCTGACAATTACATGAACACCAATTGCTAGCTACAGTGATACACTATAGTAGAAAAGGGTAATGCTGTTTCTAGGTTAGCTAATTTAGGTACAGGAAAAATATTGTTTTGTTCCTTTGCCATTTTGTTGCCTCAGGCACTACCAGAGGTGTAACCTTGTCATGCCTGATGGATAGGCTGGTCCCACTGAGTGGTATTTACCATTTCCCCATTGACTGTTAGCTCAGGCTGTCTGCGTGTCTTCCGAGCCCTAATAACCCACAGCTCAACAAGTTTTATATGAAGATTGCCTTTTCCCAGCAGTGCTAACCCAGTGGACCCATGGTCCTCAGCGATGGCAGAGTGATAATCACTCTCAGACTGACAGAGGTCTTCCAGTGGAGTAAATGTCCTTCCTCACAGGACCTCCTATCAAAATGCCAAAGAGACAGATAACTGGGCTTTTGTCATAATGGTGGGCAGGAATTTTACTCTGAAAATATCACAGAGACAGACAGAAGGATTAAATAAATGTGGTATTGGATGACTGGTGTTAAATCGCTGAAGGTTTACTTCAGGTTCAATGCACTTGATAGAGTTTTCTAATCTGCACTCTGAAATGTCATGATCAAACAGATATATAATTGATTGTGGCAGTTTATGCCATGCGTTGTCCAGACTGTAGAGGCTTTGGGTTACTAATTCTTTTATCATAGATTCAATTTATTTTTATGCATTACCATGTCACTATCTGGAGAATAATACAACAGAGTCATTGCATCAACGGTACAGTGCACTGCCACTCACTGCAACCCCTTGACCTAATTAATATGCACTCTTGCATTGTGTATTGTTACCTACCTATACTCCATCAACTGATGAATGACTGTAGTCCCCTGGAAATGAGGACAAACTGTGAAGTGGCTCAAGATATGTTTGATTTCATCACTTTTGTCAAGACACAGAGAGTTAATCTCCACCTGTTACATATGCACTCACAGAGTCGTGCTCTGGATGAGAACATTTTGATAAATAATAGTAATGTAAGTTACTGTAACCGAGGAGGGGGATTCCAGCAATCCGCTGCATATTTGGGGATATGAAAAACATCCTGTTATACTTTTATACTTACATACAGATTTTACATCTGTTCAGACTGAGTAGTTTCTGTATCAATATCCCGCTTTCCTCTCCAACGTTTCATTGTACATTTTGATAGATTACACCAGAGACACCCCATGAAACAAAATTCTTTGTTCTTAAAATTAATCTTCTATTCTTGGATGAGGGTTTTTGCCACAATACAACACAAACAAAAACTAACTGCTACACCTACAGCAGGCTGCTTTTAGGCTTTTAAGAGATCAAGAAGGAGAGGGGCCTGATTTTTTTCTTGATTGTTATAAATGATATCAGATATAAGTGGTGAGCAGTTTCCATCCTAAAGTCTTGAAGCCTGTATATAATCTCCATTATATAATGCTCAATAGCAGTCTTAAGGATGTAATCTTAATAAATACATTTTCTCACCAAACTGGAGATTAACTGTGCAGGGGACAGAAATAAACTCGGTGTAAGGTCCATTAGTCTAAATGATGGGACACTGATGTAGGCAAGAACTGGAAAAAAAAACATTTAAATTGTTCTTCCAGGTTTGGGTAATCCTTTTTGAAGGGGGGCGATGAACAAAAACTTTTACTTTGTAAGAAGGCTGTGCAGCTGGATGCTTTGGGGAGAATGATTGCTACCCTGTACAAAGTATGTACTTTGATACTTTTCAATGGAGAAGCACTCCAAAGGAAACATGACTACTCTGAGTGCAGGTCAATCAATAAAACCAAGTGTTGCATAAGAGGAAAGAATCAAAGAATGCAAGTAAAACAAAACCAATGAAATTCAATACTACCAATTTCAATGAGTTCATCTGCTGATGTACCCAGAATTTTTCATGTAAATATTAGCAATTGCTCCATCTGTGCTCCCGTTCTGCTGCTTGACTAACTCTAACCTTCTCTGCCATTGCCACAGGTCTTCACCCGGTATGGGAAGTGCTACATGTTCAATGCAGCCGAGGAGGGAAAGACCCTGCGCACAACTGTAAAGGGAGGGACTGGGAATGGGCTGGAAGTCATGCTGGACATCCAGCAGGATGAGTACCTGCCTGTGTGGGGTGAGACAGGTATGATCTGTATCTGTGAGGTAGCCGAGGAGCAATGATTCAATGGCTTCTGCTGCAGTTTTCTGTAGCAGTATGCTTTAGATGTGGTTAATGTTGTTTGAACATTCTGTATAGCAATTACTTTTACATTAATTCATTGGATGTCTAACTGCTTTATTCATTGTTTCTTGTTATCGTACAACATGCACCGTTAACTTAATAATTATAATGTAATTTGAGCATGATGACCAAGTACTTTCAACAAAATTAATCATACACTAGCATTTAAATATATTTAATAATCTGTCAAAACTGAAGTTCAGCATGAGAGAATGCAAAACAATGGTACTGAGGATTTTCACAACATCTCTTCTGCAGCAAAATAGACGATGAGAATGTGTTGACTGTTGACTCAATTTATCACTGAGCTCAAACATGAATGAATCTTCTTTATCAGTACATGGTTGAGGAAGAATTTGATCCATCTATAGCTCTTTGGAGACAGTGTCCATTCAGCTGTACACTCACTTTATTTTGCAATTTAGGGGCCTCCAACTGCCAGGCTGTGTGGCAGTGGCAACCTCTAGGGTTGATATGGGATGAAGTGCATTTTTCAGTATTAAAATATGTATTATAACATTATAAATATGTTGCGTGTTGCCTGTCACTAAAGGAAGTGCAAACACATGGGATTTTGAGGAGGTAAATTCCAGTCTTATGATCTGAAGATTTGCAATGTTTGTGCACATTACATGAAGGCAACATGTTGATGTCAGGAACTTAAAATGATTTGGCTTCCTATCTACGTAACAATTTAGATTCAGACAATTAAGATAAAAGATGACTTCAGAAACAAACCACTCTGTCCCAAGAGGACTTGAACTATTCACCCCTGAACTAATGCAATTCATTATCATCATTAGAAACAATTCAAGCGCTTATCTTGAATCTGTGAGAGATGGAGCTGACTTCATCCCCTGAGTCCAATCCAAAATTCAATAATTGCATCTTAAACCCAAGGTTCATTTTTGTGGTGCTAAAGCTGTGTATCTTCAAACCTAAAGTAGGTCCTGGATCCTAACATCCATTGTTCTTTGTTGACAATGTTTTTTCAATATATTTGGAAATGCATGAAAGTACCATGTGATTCTTCAAGCTTTCATGTGATGGGCAAATACAGTGAGCTGCTGATTAGCTGCCTGACAAGGAACCTTATGATGAAATACTATGATAATATAAAACTCATATATAATGACTCCATGGCTGCATATGACCAAGGACTGTGTCTGTGAGGGAGATAACTGGTGCCATCATCACTAACTGCTAAAGGACTGAGTTTGAATTTTGGGTCAAACTTTAATCGTAGGGTATAAAATGTTGGGTAAAGGTGAAATTCCAGATTTAGTCCTTGGTAAAATTATACCCGCTATCAGTGCAGTTGGGCCATCAGCCATAGTACAGTGAAGTGATTTGACATAACAATAAGTATGACTTGCATGCAATGTATAATCCTGTGCCAATAAGGCCTTTTGTGTCAAGCTAATTAAGCTGTACAAATCACATAACTTACTTGAACACCACTCAGGGATTGTGTATAACTAATTAGCTAGCTGAAATTTGAATATTTGTTTTCCAGAGGATAGGTTTTACCACTTACAAATGACAGTGCAAATGTGATTAATGCTCAACAAGGCATTACATACTTTTTACCCTGTGGGGAAGTCTTTTCCTTCAAATGAACCACTCACTTTGTCTCTGCAGTGGCATTGGGAGCATAACCACCCTAATGACTATTGCCCGTATTGCTCAACAGTGCTTATAATATTACATACTGTTATATCATGGTGCTAACTACTTCATTATGAAAGACCCCATTCTGTCATATGTTATCACTTTACCAGAAGTCGTGTGCTTTTGTATGCTTTCATCATAAAAACTTTTTATCATAAAAAGTTTTAAAAATTCCTGTTGAAAAACTCATGACCATGTTCATATGTCATCATTAGTTTTGAAAAGCTCCTTAGTTGTAATTATGCTCCCATGAACATATTTTTTAAATGGCATTCAACAACTGACCTGCATAAAAGACAAGTCAATATTGAAAAACAGTCAGATTTTACTCAGACAAAATACACAGCTGTATCCCTGATTTCAATTGCCCCCATGAAATTAATAGTAGTCTGCCATGTGATTAAGTCTTTCATGTACTTTGAAATCACCACTGAAAGCATACCAGGATTCAGCACCTTAACTCATATTGTGCCCTAATGACGAGCATATTTGCACGAGGTAACATTGTTTGAACAGTCTGTGGTTAAACAGTTTTCAGTTCTTACAGTTTGTTCTTCACTGTCAAGTTTTAGCATTCACAAGAGACCTCCAACAACCAGTAACAAAATGATCAGCAGGTAAATTGCAGATTTGAATGCCAATGAGAAGATAAAGAAACTTACAAATGTGGAAGTGGTTATAATTATTTCAATGTCATGTACAATATAACCTCAGAAATACATGTCTCACACATATAAACAAATCAATCAAAAACCAGGAACAGTTCAATTTCAAACTCTGGTTCATATTAAACAAAATGATTTTATTTCCTTTGACAAAATCAGGCAGAAAACAAACTTTATTCAGCAAAAAATCTAACAGATGAATGAATGGGGTATAAATGCACATACTAAAGAGCAAACAAGACACAGGTGAACCACAGGGCAGGTGAAATAAATGGGCAATCAGCTAAACAGGTAACAAGGAAAAAGGCAGGGCAGACACAAAGGAGCAATGAAACAAATGCACATGGACAGGGAGAAAACCGAAACATACGAAAACAACCGAAAAAAAAAAAAAAATGACAGAAAAACACCATATCAGACAACATTACTGACAGTTACTGCCATTAAAATTAGGCAAAGGAATATGTAGTCCTGCTATTTGTAATTAATACAATTTACCTAATAATTAGCACTCTTAACAATAGGTTGATGGGGCATTCAGGTGTTTCTGCAGTAAAAGCACCTGTTCTTTGGAGGTCTGCATTAGCAAAGCTGGCTCAGTCACAGAAAATGGTAAATGCTCCTAAATAAGGGCCCGATTCAGACCTGTGCTGAAGTGCATTTTCTGTGTAAGCCTCCCATTCTCACAATGATAAGTTGTGCAGAAAAATCATTTAAGTGCAGGTCTGAATTAGGCCCTGAGCAAATAAGGTAAATAAGTCCAACAAATGAAAACCATGTAGAAAAAATGATCAATAGTGGCTTCGCTTATAAATAGATCATATTACATTTTTATACATGGATTAATTTGAAGTACTAGTAACCATTGTGGGTCTATACACAGGATAATATTTTATCATAATAACAACTTTCATATTGACCTATATTTGTCTACTGATGATAAATTAATACTAAACTAATAAAGAAACTCCACAATCACATTTATAAAAATAGCTTAATTCATTCCATGGTGTCAATCAAAGAAGACAACCAGGTCCCTGTCCTTTTGAAATAAATCATTAAGAATGAAATGTCAGAGAGTAAAGTGTTATTATGAAATGAAATGCCAATGTTAAAAGTGTCATTAAGAAAAAGGCTTTCATTATAATGATCCAGATTTCAATTAATTCATTGTGAAACATGAGATAATGAAATAGCATACCATTATGCAATGAAATAAATTATTATGAAGTGGCAATGTGAAAAGGGATTTTGTAAAGATTTTAATTTCATGCTTTATGTGTCAATTTAATGTTGACTGAGTTCATCCCCCATTGGCATTTTTCCTCCGTGTCTACTACTTATGCCTGCGTTTTATTGATACCAAAGCTGTGCTTGTTCGCATAGAGGAATGACTGCTGAGACTGTTAAGGTTTTTTTGTTTGTTTGTTTTACTGGCAGACCTGGTATTTTAAATTATATGCATGCATGATTCTACATCATTCATTTACATTCTTATTACAGATTTCACTTCCTGCATGCATGGGGCTGTAGTCCTGTGTATATTCAACTGAGTGCAATTAATTTACCCTTTTATAATCTGATGTGGGTGTACTTCATTTCTCATTTAATGTCACTGATCAATGAGAAGGCAGAACATCTTGGTTAAGAGACGATATATCCAAAATATACATCTTTTTCAAAGGGTGAATCTGACCATGACCAAAAGCTATATCTAAAAAACATCTAACAAGTCCTGGATGATGTGAGAGTCTGTTGATATGTGTCTGATTTGCTCTACTTTTCACACATCTCTGAGCATGTGATCACAAGGTCTCTGCTGGCCCTCTTTTCCTTTTTTATCAAAGTTTAAAACCAGGCCAATATATGAATAAAGAAAATTAACTATGCTGGGTGTCTATATGCATTTTAATAATCTGATCTTCTCCTGCACTGTTTCTGTGTTTGTATCAAATGTTAATGATTAACTATTCTTCCATCCACAACAAAACACTGTCTGACATGTCAAAATACAATTATATATAAAAAATAGCATGGTGTATTTCCCCTTTGATGGCCTTATTGTAAGGACACAAATACCAACATATGTACTTAAGCAAACATAAGTACTACTGCACAACAAAAAGAAGCATGTCCAATTCCATGAGTTTGATACTGTCATACACTCTGAAACATTTGCTATTGAAACAATTTGCACTGAGTGGAATGCGATATTCCCACAAACAAATAAAATGCTCTTGTTGCATTAATGTCATGTTAGATGCAATAACCGCCAGAGAGAACTTGGGCAAACACAAAGAAACATTAAAAAGTGCACAGAAAAAGGGTTGGTGTTAAATGAACACTGGACATTTTGCCCTGTGATGTCACTCTGTTAACAATTTATTTGACATTGCATAAACAAAGAAATAAAATATTTTTATTTAAGTTTTTTTATTAATCATTTTATTTATGTTTTTTTTCAAGTTTCAATGGAATGCCATCCATTTATCTAGGGACATCCACCATGTTTAGTCATAATATGTAATTATGCTCAGTCATTAATTTAATGTAATTTGAATAGGGTTTGAAAATTGGTGTTTTATAACCCAACCATCATTATACTCAGTCAATTTCCTGCATACTAATTTTGAATTAGAATGGCAGTTTTACTTCTGAAAGATAAAAATAAAATGCAACGTGCAGTATTATCATTACTGTTAGTTAGCAGATGTCCTTGTCTATTGCAACTTCTAAGGCATGAAACAATTTCACTCACACATGATATATTTATAAAAACATAATTTTCTAAATTTGGCAGAAATGTAAAACTAATGTTAATTTAGACTATTTTGTAATGGATGTTAATATTATTCCTGCATACAATTTATCATAGGTCTTTCCAGAGAGCTCCAAATGTCCAAAAAAGATTTCCATGATTAACATGGAACTTCATAGTTATCAATCAGTGCCATTTTTTATTGGATATTTTTATCCTCCCCTGAGTTTACCACTGACTTCTGGGAATTTCATGACAGGAGATGGGAAGGCTGACAATCTGCTGTCAAATTTGTAAACAAAGAAAGGGAAAGGAAGGGGAGAGGGGGAGAAGTGATGTAACATTTGTTTGCAGAGTTGGACAAATAAAGATAGTTATAAAAACAGTAAAGACAGTTTTAGTAATTGAAAATTAAAAATGCTTTAAAACTTTCAATACCACAGTATGAGGTATCACAGATATATCCACATGTGTGCCATGCAGTCCGAAGAGTGTGTCCTTGGTCTGGAAGTGTTTAATACAGATAAGAGCAAGGTCTTCAAGATCATCACAAATGAACTAAAGGTTGTGGAACACTGAATCATCAGTATGTGGTATAGCAGGGGTGTTGATGTGCTTGACTGGCCCATGGGTGTATCAATGGCACCCAGGGGGCTCACAGTAAGCAAACAGCAAACATGATTTATTGGTGAATCAAACCAGTAACATGCACATTTATTTTTAAGTCATATTTATCCACTTAAGGACATATGTTGATATAAAACATTTTAAAACATACATTGTAATATCGTCATGATCAGAAAGCATTTGTTTAAATTACTAATTTACAGTAAGAACAGTGTTCAGAGAAGTTGTTGAAAGGTTTTGCTTTCTCTGTCAGTGTTTGATTGTAAAATATTCCTGTAGTAGTCCATAGTAATCTGGTAATTTTTGAAGATTTTTTGAGGTCATTAATTATTCCAGAGCAGTACCTACTAAAATTATGGTCTATACACACCCACATGGCTCTTTTGATTTATTTTTCAATCAATGCTGAAGACATTTCGAGTTTCGAGTGATATTTCGAGGTTTGACAGGTTAATCACAGTTCTGCAGTCTATAGTTTGTTGGTAGTGGCATGCATATGTTTTACATTTCTGTCCTGCATCTACAAAAGTAAATTATCTCTTTTTCAAAAATATTTCATATACAATTGAACAACCTCAAAACAATTTAAATTACTCCGTGTAGCTTTTTTGCTGAATATTCAAGACATAAGAATTTTGATCATCAATCCATGGCGTTACACAGCTGAATACCCTAATATGTTCACTAACCACCTGAACAATCAAACCAGTATTATGAATAGTTTTATGATCATAATTTATTTTGTTTACACGTATATTAAATATTGTACTATGGCACAACAAATATGGGCGAGTTCTTCAAGGAGAGATAACAATAATCTTTGCAAGTTTCATTTTTGGACTAATTAAGTGAAAATTGAGTTGTATCAGATGTGCTACAGATGAAGCTGAATAAATTGTCCCTGTCAACAGAACATGCTTTTGTTCTCTGGTGTTTCTGTTACTGGACCAGTTGGCATTCAAGGCAGGCCTGAGGCTCAATGAAATAAAGCCTGTCTTAGGAGGTTTTCATAAGGATCACATGTGAAAATCTGGTATGAAACTGAGTTTACAAATGAACCATGTCCCCTTCTGACAGCTGGACAGCTGTCACACTTTTTTTTTTTACTTTCACACTCCTGCCAGACAAACTCCAGCCATTTTGATTTATGACACTACTTTCTCCTGGGGTTCCTAAAAATAAATAAAGGCACAATGTTGAAGTTTAGGAAGGTTACTGTGGTCACTGTTGTGGAGGTATATAGAAAAAACTATGACATCCTAGGTATAGCAAATATTCTTGGCCTTTTCTGTCTTTGGTTGGAAATTGTTGTCAGCACAATATGTTTCTAAGGAGCTACTTGACATTATTTATGAATGGGAGTATTAAAGCAAAATTATTTTGAGAAAATGTACAAAGCCAACAATTGCAAGGTCACATAAAGTAAGTGGCCGTTAACACTAGTTATACACATTCATACTGGTTAGATCCAGGATATATTTCTGTTGCAATCAACATGAATCATGCCAAAGAAGAAAATTAACTCCTTTGAAGAACAATTTCAATTAAATGGAGTTTGTTAAAACAAAGTTTGGGAGAATCATTTTCAGACAATCCCTTCAATCAATTCTGGTCTCCTTACAAGTATAAAAGCGCCACATACCTCATCTCCCATTGAGCTTTGCATCTCCGGCATCCCACTTTATCCCCATCACCACCTTTCCTAGCCATATCTTCTCCCTACAGGGGGTTCCCCTTCTCCTCTGAGAACAGCTCCACTCCTTTCCCCCTTAGGACTCCAAGCCCGAAACCAGTACACCATATTCAGGCCTGTAGCCCATTCCAATAATAAACCCTTCCAACCTAGTGTTATCTGAAAATGTTTTCTACTGAAAAGGCAAGTAAACAGACAATTGAGGTGAAGGGTTTTTTATTATTATTTTGCATTCAGCATTTCAGATTCTTCAGCATAAAGACTGGGATTTTATTCATGGTATATACATTAAATAATCTGCATTCTTCAATATTAGAAATATTAGAAAATAAAGTAAAACAGTGGCTGAAGCCAAGAACAAGCAGACACCCCTCTGAGTGAAACATATGTGTCAAGAAAAATATTGTATGGTGAATCATTCTGTTAAGGCACCATTCCAATGTGTGGAAGATCCCCACAGTCCGGGATTAAATCCAGACCATGCTGGCATAAGCACTGGCATGGTCAGGATTTCATACTGGATTGATTTACCTAGCTATAAAAAAGATTACCATACGATCTAGGAAATAACAAGAGCTCCTTTGTTATATTCCTAAAACTCAAAATTACTTCACAGATTTTGCAAAATGTTCTCTCCAGATGTCACAAATTCTAGCTGTGTTTCACTAGTGATCACTGATTGCTGCTGCTGTGCTGTCTTGAAATATGAGGTTGGATGTGTGCTGGACATGAGTAAAGATGAACAAAGCATGTGAGGTGTAAGATAATAGTTCACTAATGTGAACATAGTGCAACATATCTGCGTGTCAAGTGAATAGCAAACCACATTATGGTTGGATTTTATTTGAACCTTTAAGTATGTCTCTTCATTGATGATTGAGCCCATATGCCAGTCCCTCCTGTATAAATACCCTGGATAAAGAAGTAGTGACAGATGTTTGGGAGATTTAATGATGAATGCCAAAATTATTCAGTCGAGATGCCAATCATTTTTTTAGGTAAAACCTTTTCAAAAATAATTTGAGAGTGCAGTTTCTTAAAAAAAAAAAAAAAAAACTCACCCTTTCCTGTAAAACACTGACTTCAGCATCTTTAGTTTTTGCTTTAAAGACCCAGTTTATTCTTCTGGGTACCAACTTGGAAAAGAACATACAGTGCAGAAGACGCATGCTACAATGTAAATTATTTACATAAAGTACCTTTTGAATCCAAATGCATTTTTATCATCTAACATGTAGATAATTTCCTTAGTAGGAGGTTAAAGCAGCTGAACAGGCTTTGGCATCAGGTGTACCTATTTAAAATCCTCAGACTATGTGATTAGGTATCATTCATTTTCTCACCCGAACATGTTATGTTTATCTGATCTGATAGTGATGATCTGATGTCTCCTGGAGAGAAGAAAGATTTGACAAAATTTTAAAATTTTGTTCAGTGTGAGCTGTGAGCGTCAAACTGTCAAATACATAATGGACAATCACAATGAATTCACAAACAAAAATAAATGGTAAAATGGCCTAAAATAATTGTTTCACCTCATTTTGTTTTATACTTTTGTTAGCTGTCAACGTTTGAATTAGTGGCACAAAAAATAATATCTTAATTCATGTTCTTACGAATGTGAGTTTTTTTTTGCAATTGACTGTCATGGTATTTGGCATTTATATGCACTCACTCAAAGATAAGGGAGCAAAAACATGGACTGGCATCGCTGAAGGTACCACTGATGACGTTTCATGGTTTACATTTAGCACTGATGACTTTTCAGTATGATTTTTGGGTGATTCTTTTTTTAAGGTCTGGACTTAAGAATTTTTAACTTATCTTATTTTTCACCTAGTGTCTGAATCTGTGTTTTATAAGATTTTCTGAAAGGACTTTCTTGTTCATATTTTTCATATGCTTTATTTTACTATGAAGTAATTCTGAAATTCAGAAATCTGTTCCAAGGGAGACCTTGTTTGTTATCAAAATAAAAAAAATAAGTTTCTCTTTTTAGAATTCATGAGATTCTTATGTCTAAGTTCACTCAACTTATATGAGCTAAACTTATAGAACCCACAAACTTACATGACTGATTAAACACAAATCTTATGTTTTTGTAGCCTTTTATTTCTGGAATATGCATCCTCCATCATCATGGTGATTATCAAGGCTACATTTTAATATACATCTGATATGCATGACTCAGTAAATGCAGAAAGATTTAAAATTTCCCTATCCACATTGTTAATTGACAGCAAAATTAACAACTTGGAGATGATTGAGTAAAAAAATCATTAATGATTGCTCAACAGGGGGATTCATGAGTAGATTGTATTGGCATTTTTCTGCTGAATGAATGAATATCAGGGTAAGTAAAAGCAATCATGCCATATTTTGTTTTAATGGGAATTAGAAAACATAACTTATTCCAAAGCTGTATTTTAAAATGAAGGAGTTTTGTTTTGATAGAGTGACTTACAGATTAGATGGCAGTGTCTGAAGTGCGGTCTGTCTGGATTTCAGAGATAAATGCTGCTCGCACTGCCCATGGCTGAGCATGGATTAAATACAAATGCAAATTTATTCAGCAGCGACTTTTCAGCCTTAAGTGTGCTGATGGAATCCTGAGGCTCACATCAGTAAAGACACTAATGAGCATAATAGCTGTTCCTGTTGCGATATACAGCTTTCTCTTTGCACCTGTCCTTCACACATCAGTGCTGGTGTCAGCAGCCCTTCTTCAAAACATCACGCACTGCCACAGCGCATTTCCCTCTGCGATTAGGAATGTGGCTACCACTCGTAAAACAACATTGTTTTAGTCTTTCATGTTTCTGCTAATCGGCTTTTGAAACTTTCTGGATGAGAAAATATATCTGCTTTGTACAGAAAACGGAGGTGGTGACTTAAAATAGAGTACATAGAGTTCAGTCTATTTCAGAAGATGAAAACAGCAATGCATTAATCGGCCATTTGGGTGTTCTGATAAGCAAATCTCTGTGGTGAGGTGTCGGTATGCACATAATCCATTAAATGTATGAGTAAGTTTTTGCATTAGTGTATGTTAAGGGGCATTTGCCTTCTGATAGATTTGTATATTTTGTTGGCGTAAAGTTTCGCATAACTCATTTCTACTTATCTTTCAGTTAAGAAGAACATATCTAATGCAAGTAGTTTAAAACATAAAGCATGGAATTAAATCAAATGATATTTATTGCTCAGCACAGATGGACGTTTGTTAGGTATGCGCATGTGATGTTTGGCCAAGGTAAATTGGCCCATTTTAAAATGCATCAGCGTGTAATCCACCATAACTGACAGAGCAGGCAGAAGAGTACATTCAGAAATGCTAGATCAGTGTGTTCCCAAAGGGTTATGTCATCTCTGTTTAACTGGAAAGCACCCTTTGACCCACCAGACAAATGCACTTTTAAATTCTGAAATGAAAAATTAAATTCTGTGCAGACTATGAATTACAGTACGCATACTCATTTGAGTAAAATGAAAATACCTTTCTAAGACAAGGGGAGAGAACTGAAAGAGCAAAAAATGTCTTATTTGAAAAAGGAGCCCCTGAAGGTACAATTAGCCCAATGTCACATGAACTTCAGTTTTAACATACATTTTCACACATCTTTACCAGCGGTGTGATGGCTCTGGCTTGATTGCTTTGACTGAATTCTGGCTGTGGGGTAAGGTGTGTGATATTTGCGTACCTGTGTTTCTCCAGAGGAGACAGCATTCGAGGCAGGAGTCAGAGTACAGATTCACAGCCAGGCTGAGCCCCCTTTTGTTCATGAGCTTGGGTTTGGTGTCGCCCCAGGGTTTCAGACCTTCGTTTCCACACAGGAACAGAGGGTATGTACCATTTTTTCTGTCATTTGTCTGTCCTTGATATTGCAGCTTCTGCACGCACTCAAAGGTTAATTATTAAACGACCCTCAGAAATATGGTGAGCTTGTGGTTTCTATTCCTGTAATATTAACCTCAACAAAAATGTTTTTTGTTGAGGTTTGTTGAGGTTAATATTAAAAAACCAAGTCATGTACAAGCCATGTCTGTATAAATAAACCTGAAGTAAGTCTATGTAACAAGCAAGTTAAATCTCCACCCAATCTCATCTGACTACATGTGCAGCTTTCTGCCAAAAAATTCAGACAGAGCAAAAGTCCACTCTCCTTTACAATATGCCAAGATGCAGCAACATGAAAAACATGTCTATGTGTTTCACAGAAACTAGGTAATATTGCAAAGTAGTGTTCCTAAATCTGTTTGCATGGCTTGTTGTTGTTGTTGACTTGTGTCGGCAATATTGTCAGTCTATTAACAAACTGTTTTGTCCATAGTTGGATGCACAATAAAGCTTTTATTATATTTAGAGATATGTATCGATTATATGCCCTTGATATGGGTAATATGCATTTTTTACAAAGAGGACATTTTTTTCAGACATCCTCTATGTGTGTGTGTGTGTGTGTGTGTGTGTGTGTGTGTGTGTGTGTGTGTGTGTGTGTGTGTGTGTGTATGTGTGTGTGTGTGTGTGTGTGTGTGTGTGTGTGTGTGTGTGTGTGGTGGCCATTTGGGATATTCATATATACATTACTTTCTGTATTCTGTACAGAAAATCACAAATAAATAAGTAATTGCTGAATATTTTCAGCTTTTCAGTATTGAAAAGCAGCTTCTGTATAACAGTGATGTAAATGGTGTATTTGTACCTAAAACTATGCACACAGCAGGATGGCAGAACTATGAGGCTACATGTAGTAGGAGGTGATCAGCAACAGAATGAATTTATTGTTTTTGATGCTGCATGTGAAATGGCACATACAACTATCAGCAGATAGTTTTATAAAGGAAGAAAAAAACAATCCCTTAGACATAATCGTATGGGAGTAAGTTATCTTTTTTATCAGAACTACAGAAAGATCTTTAATCGCTGCAATCAGCAGTATGGGGCCTCTGATCATCACTGCATGCCAGGATCTCATCTGTCACCGGGCCCTCCCCTCCCTTCCCCGGTACAGCATGCCCGCTGCAGTACATCTTCCTTTGGTTTCTGTTCGTTCTCAAGAGAAGCCCGCCCCCTATTAGCCCAACAGCCTATGGCATAGCTCCATATTACTCTGTGTTTTATATATCTTTTATCATCCAACCCATGGGACTTTTTTAAAGGCAAACATTCATACATGCCAGCATATTTTCATTCAAACCCAAGGCTACATTGTTGATATACATATATATACATTTTTAAAATAGTATTTAAAAAAAAAAATACATTTCATTATTTTCAAAATATATGCTTATGTGCATGTTTCATGTCATAAATGGTGTCACAATTCCCATTGCATGTGCTTTTTTCCTTTTATTTAAATAGTAACAATGTGCTCTTATTTTAAGCTCATTGTATTGCACTTTTGTCACTTAGGATAAGAGCGTCTGCAAATTGCCTAAAAGTAAATCTAAATGCAAATGTAAGGAGAAACACATATTTTAAAATGAGTATGTCATCATTCATAGCTTAAAATTAATGTCATTTTCTATAAAAGTATATTTATCTGTAATCAACTGTGTCTTTAGCTGGTATTTTTTTGCCCATTGAAAAACACAATACAGAAATTTTCAATTTCATGCATACTCTGCCTATAATCTCCATGATATACCAATTGAGATAAACCATCTTGCTGAAGGGCAAACCAAATGTGTTACACCAAGTCCTTGATCCCAAAGCCCACTGATCACAAATCAAATACCCTACAATATGAACATTGCACAGTGTAGCCTCCGTCTACTAATAACCCCAAAAGGTTGTTAGGCGCAAGCATTCATCTCTGTGTTTGAGTGTGCACACGCTATGTGTGTGCATGTGTTTTATGAATTCCTAGTCCTTCCCCTCATCTACCATCACTTTTATTACTGATTTATTTCCCTACTGATTATGTACTGACATTCTGCAAGTGCCTCCTGTCAGAGCCATGGACAGCTATACACCCTGACCTTCATGTTGGTTGTTTATTTCACCAAGTTTTCCTTCCAAATGAGAAGCAATCCTTCTTTATTCTAGAAAAGGCCACCATATCTGTGCTTATATGTTTCTCTCTGAAGCAGCTTGTTGCTTTTGAAGTCTAATTAATTAGGATACAGTCAAAGGAAAAGTGTCTACCTACAACTGCGGCAGGCTTGTCTGTTTGCCAGGTTTCCAGACTTATTATTATTATGAGATTATTTTTGCCTTCTGTATTTTTGTTTGAGACCATTACATAAACATAATTTATTTTGTCTGATGTTGCTACAGGTGCTGTCTTACCTACTCACTTCATGCTCAGCACTTCTAACATAAGGTGGCCTTTTTGTTGCTAGCATGTAAAACTATCTACAGATGCTTTTAAAAAGCACTCAGCATGTTCAAGTTTGCAGAGACTTGAATAAGTCATTCATTAAATATATGATAAATCAGAATGCATTATATATTCTCTTTGCCGTTAATAGGTAAAGAGCATTTTGGATGGATTGAAGTTGAGATCTCAATGGGGAACATTAGGTACAAATCTAAGTCAGATTTGAGTCACTTCAAACTGGTTGTCCAAACGCAGCAGTCGTTGACAGCAGTCATATCACTCTTTTGACAGTGATAATATCAGGGTAAAGAATGCAATTGTGTATAATAAACATGATATCCAGATAGGATACCAGCAGATATGCATTATTTTGAAGACAATGTTATGTTAGTTAAATAACAGTCTTCAGCCAACCTTTTTAAGTGCAGAGGTCATTGTGCTTGCTTCCCTCCAATCCCCAGAGTGAAAGCGTAAATGACTGGCTGTGGACAGTTATAGCATAATAATGTAATGGAATTGTATTAAGCACTGTTGTAATAGGGTGTGTATAGCTGAGTTGAGAAGTTGGAAGTTTTGAGTGTATTGAAGCACTTTTCCCAATGGAACTCAAAGAGTTCCAAAGCTCCATGCATGGTGGTGCACCATAAAAACCAGTGCCATTTACAGACTTCCACATGCATGCTGATAGCTTTACAGAGAGAGGTTTTATCACTTTGTCAAAGGTGATAGGCATTGCAGAAACACATGGAGAGACATATTTTTACTTGAGTTCAGTTATATTAGCAAAAAGAAGGCAGAAGGTAAAAATGCAGCCCTTTTCAAAAAGCTCACCCAAGAGAACAAATTCATACTGTATTGACAATGTACATCAAGGAGTTATCTGTCTCTGTGGAGTTTACAGGGAAGTGTAACACGTTGTTAAATGAGGAATGCAGTGTAAAAGCTAATTGTGGTTTCATACATAGGTCTCATGCATGGTTCAGCAGACCTTTCAAATGCCACTGTTGTTGGTTTTTGATGGTGTTCATATGGGTTGTGTGCAGGGAGCTTAACAGTTAGATTTGATTATGGATGTGAAAATAATGCTACATAACTGCTGCTATATCAAAAATTGATCTTACTTTAAAGTGCTGTATATATGCTAGAGTTGCATGAATCTGTAAGTGTTTTGACACCCTTCCTTGCCTGCTGATAAAATCAGATGTATTACTGCCTGATGTGATATTTGTACTGTTCCAAATGTGCATACAAATGTCACCCTAATGATCTCATGTGGTGAATATCATCTTACAGTCAGAGTTTATAGTGCACATGTAATAATATTATTAATATTATTATTATTGTTGTTATTATTATTATTAGTAGTAGTAGCAGTAGTAGTAGTAGAAGTAATGGTAGTAGCAGTAGTAGTCAGATGAAATACTGTGCTTGAAAGAAAAAATCAATCACACAGCACTCTTGAGCTCCATATCCTCGCTAATTGAATGCTTAATATGTTAATCATTAACTGAATGATTGCATGACATCACAGTTGCTATCAGGTACATGGAAAAGTGTTATATTGTGAATCTCAATGCCCTGATAAAGACCCAAGGGGCAAAAAGTTGGCAATAAAATATGGACATTACTCTCATTTGAATTATGACTATGATCACCAGCACCTCACGTAAAATTGCAGTTCATGTTTATTTCTGAAATATTATCATTGCTCAGGTAGTCCCCTGATGTCCTGTTCACTCAGAGTGTGTGTGTGCATGCGTGCGTGCGTGCGTGCGTGTGTGTGTGTGTGTGTTCATCGGCTTCTGCAGCTGACCTACCTCCCTCCTCCCTGGGGAGAGTGTCAATCCAATGCCCTGGAGTCAGGATTCTTCCAGGTGTACAGTGTCACAGCCTGCCGAATTGACTGTGAGACACGCTACATTGTGGAGAACTGCAACTGCAGAATGGTGCACATGCCAGGTGTGTCCCCTATGTGCACTTTCATACTTACTCTACCTCTTTCCTGCATTTTGCTATACAGGAGGTCCTCGAGTTACGTCGTTTCGTGGTTACGACGCACTCCCATAAATTACTTAAAAAACCTAGTTTCGACCTAAGCGGTTTGGTTCATAAAAACGACCACAGAAATAAAGATAAGAAATTGTTCTCTTTTTTTATTAATGTTTCATTTAATTACTGTATTTTATATGTCCTTCATGTGTTGTGTGTACAGAGTGAATGACTTAAGGTGTTAATTTAGGTATAGTTTAGGTCTAAATTCCGACTTATGTCAAAATTCAGCTTAAGACAAGTTGTAGGAGCGGAACTCGTTCATATGTCGAGGACCCCCTGTATTGCCATTTGTCTCTCCTCTTCCCCATTAAGGCATTATCCTCCAAACCTCTCCACTTACAATTTTGTTTCATCTTTCAATTGCTCTGTTTCTCTTCCTTACAGCGTATTTCTCTGATTTATCTGTGAAAATGTATTTTACTCATTTCTACTGACATTATTTTGATAAGAATAAATTGCTGGATGCTTTTGTCCAGTAATTGGCAGAGCAGTTCCAATGACATGGAATTATGATGTTAGGCATACATTTACAAGTATGTTTCAGAAAAAAACGAAGAAAAAACTTCAGATATTGTACATTATCTCACCATGTTCATTTAGCAAATGGAAAACAAATTAGACAAAAAGGGCATATCTTAGCACTACTGCTAATAATAAAATGCTGAAAAATAAATGAACTGACTTGAAATGAATTTCACTTCCATTACTGTATAAATCCATTTGCATCAGTATTGAATGTACATTAAGTCTAAGCTATTGGTCTCAGCTTGGTACTGCTCTAGCCTAGTCTCAACCTGGAAAAGAGGAAACACAAGTACACTCTTTCTTATGTGTAAAAGCATTTCTCACAAGCAGAGGAGGTCAGACTTGCTCTTATTATCTGAGTTCATAACTAATTAATTTGTGGTGGATAAAGCTGCAGAACTGAGCTGTTATTCTCCCTACAGGCGATTCTGCTTTCTGCACCCCTGAACAGTACAATGAATGCGCTGAACCTGCACTAGGTAAGTGACATGTCCAAAGGCATACCTCTTTTTTGTTGTACACTTCTGTTGTGAGAGTCTTTAAAAAAAACAGGGCACACAATTTGGAGGATCCTAAATATGTAACAGTTCTAATTTGATCAAATTAGTTTACATGGAATTTATTGTAAATTGATTTTGGGAAATTGTGACACTCCCAACGATGTATTGCATGTGTCATTACCACTTTGTGCAGCCATGCCCCCCGTTGACCCAGGAGCAGCTTTATGGCAAAAATAAGGCTGGTATACAAAAACTTACCTTCAGAGTTGTAGGGTGATTGATCCAAGATGAGGGAAACAGATCACTGTCATCCTCCCTGGTAATTCGAGCCAACAGCATCTCGCCAATAATTGGGCCAATGCTTTCATCCATTTTGCACAACTTGGCCAAACTCTGACCTCCTCCTGTGGATGACATGCTTCTTTAGGGGGCTTGGATTTTTTTCTTCACCTCCAGTTTCATGTTGAACCATATTAACCTGTTGCAGCATACACTGAACTTTTGACATTGAATTTACTGAAACAGTTATTTCTTGCCAGCTTTGGTCTTCCCCGGCCCCAACACTCCACTACTTATTCTATTGAAAAATATTTTTTTGGATTCTGCTTCCATTAACAACACGTCAATCACCGCTTCAGAAAAGTTTGTTTTTCTTTTGCCTTTTCTCTGCCATCTCTTTACATTTCCAACAAAGGAATTCCAAGCTCCTTATATGGTATTTCTGGGGCGTTGATTTATGCTAATTGAAAATTCTGTGAACGCATTTCTCATTTACAAATGATTTGTTTTTATCAACATATGTGCAGGGATACGAACAAATGCTGTGTCTACGTGTGTTTGAAAAATCCGGCAGAATTTGTCAGTCCATATCCACTGACACATACATTTATACACAATTTTATGAAAATATTGAGAAATGAGGCCCAATGAGTGTAAGGCCTTCCATGTTACTGGCCTCCAGACTCCTGCATGGTGACTCATGGAATCAAAAGAGTGGGATGCTGTTGGTGAGGGTAATATATCAGAGCCTCCACATGTCATCTGCCATTTCAGTGGAGAACTATAGAACTTCAACCACTTCAGTTGGCTGGTCCAGCACCAAGTGATAACATTGTATCAGGAGCTGAACCAAGCCCTGTAGACTGTGCAGATACATTAGTCGATTCAGAATGAGAGATGCATGAATTTCTTTCTTGCATGTTTTACAAGCTAAAGCATCATGGGCTTCGCTGTTATCGCTGAAAGCCTGGGTCATCGAGTCCTTACATGATGAAGCAGGGGAGCAGTGGCCCCTAAGGCACACTTCAAGCTTTTCTTTCTCCAATGAGCACTGGTGACGCCTGGCTCAGGTGTTGCATTAACTATCTCCCTTGAGTACATACATAGTATGTTGTAGCCCCAGGCAGAACAAGCAAACAAGGTGTTCATCCTCCAGAGGCAGTTTAGATTGGCAGTGTGGACGTAGATGCCAGAAAGACATATCAGCAGCACAGCTCTCTTGGCACTGGGTGAAACACATGGTGCTCGGTGGGGATTCTTGTCTAGGACAGGCTCAACACACGGAACAATATCAGCTGAGCAGGCTCACATTATTTCAGAATCCACAGAGCTGTGTAAATATAGGCACAGCCCTATATAAATTACAACAGAAGCTTTCATTTCATACAATATGTTTTACATAAAAACAAACAAAAGCCACAATAGTTCTCTGCTCAGATTCTCTGAAATGTAGTCTGATAAGTGTTCAATTTAAGCATTATATTGGACTTTTAATTGTTTAAAATAACTGAAAAGAAACATCATTTCTTTTAATTGGTCAGACTAGATAAGAGAGCAATTTAAAGTCATTAACTTACATAATACTTACATTTTGTTAGTACTTTACTAATTAATGGTAATACAAAGCTCATTAATCACCATGGTTTTAGAATAGTTTGAATATTCCAGTTTAATATAGTCTTTCTCTTATTATTTGTATGTTTCCCTTTATTATCCTTTTTATAATATTTAAAGCATTTTTTAATTACGGTAACACTAGCAATTGTAATGTAGATGTTGCCAATTGTCATTATATTATATTATATTATATTATATTATATTATATTATATTATATTATATTATATTATATTATATTATATTATATTATATTATATTATATTATATAGTCATTGAAATATGTCCCAAAAATACAAACAAATACACAAAAAAACCTTTAGTCAGCTGTACAGAAAATTGAATTAGCAATCAAGCATTTAATCTGACTGATTTGGATAAAAATATATCTCGTCTTACATGGCCATTGTAAAATAAAATAGGCAATGACATACTAAAGTGAACCATATCCAATAAAAAGCCATTTTAAATGACATTCAAATGTCATGTTAAATTCATCTTGATGATAATGGGAAAGCAGTGGCCTTGGTTATTGCCAGACCTGTGGGAATTCAACTCCTTGTGAGATGAGCACAAATCTGCAGTCAACCAATTATGTTGGAAAAGGGTATGCTTTTTTGTTGAGGTGAAAGTCTTCCCTACTTGAAAAAGATTTCTGTCTGCAATTATTTTATATAATATTTTATACTATGGGATATTATGGTATGTTATGGATCTAAAATTTGCACTGAAAGATTAGTTGCCCACATATGCACAGTTCTGTTGAATTTTCAGACAACATTGAATTCATTTGGAAGGAGATTATTGTGATGTGGTAGGTAGTACTGCATATCAGTAAAGATATTTGATCTTGGGTTTGGAGTCCAAGAGGTCAGCATCATGCCTCTCAATGTGAATGAGGTGAACCTGCACTGGATCGCTAAAGAAGGTGAAGAAAAGGAATTAGACATGAAGGAGGAGATGGGGAGGAGGAGGAATACCAGAGCAGTGGCAAATTAATACCGTATAGAAAACTGGATTGGACAGATAGAAGTATTTGAGTGTGGGGTTGAAATACTTCTGAAAATACTTCCCCCAAACTTTTGTTTTGGAAAATTCCAGTAAAATAATGGTATAGAACTGTCAAATTTTAAGGCTAGAAATACCTTAAAGGAATGTAGACCCCACACCAGAGCATAATGGTCCTGGATAGACAGTGCTGTTATTTATGTTCATTAGAAAAACCTTGGTATCAAAAGAAAAAAAAAACACTTTTGTCATTGTGGAATGTAGATGTGATCAGTTTAAGAGCCCTTTTCCATCTGAACTACATTTAAAGGAAAACTGAAGTAACATTTTTCACAGTATAAAATATAGTTCAGTCTGTCAGTTGAAGTATAGCAGTACTCAAAGAGTGTGTATGCTACATGGACCCTGGTCTTAAAACAAAAAAAAATCTGGAACAGGTGCAGTCAAGGCTGGTTTCTGGTATTTTAGTGCCTCCAGTGGGTGGGCAGAATACTTTCATCATTTTGGAGTTGTGAATAATCTACAGCTAGAAATGAGAATGGTAGGGCTAGATTCAAACAGACACATTTACTCTCTTTTAGGGCAAAAGCTATTCAATCAAATTGGACTTCAGTCTCTTTAAGGGCTTATGGTATTCAATCAATCTTCTCTGGTAGAGAACAGGACAAAATCAATCCATGACATTTTTTTCCATAGCTTTTTAAATTACCTAAGTAGTAAACAATCCTACACCCAGATGACTCATTGATTTAGATTTAGATTTAGTGATCTGGGGCCTCATTTATAAAACTTTGCGTACTTTCGTGCCTAAATAGTTACGTACGCCAAAACCCACGAGTTTGCGTACGCAAAAAAAAATTCTGATTTATAAAACTTGCGTACCCAACACATACGCATGTCTCTGTTATAAATCACAACTAATCCTACAATTGTGCGTGCGTGAACGCGCGCCACAACCACACCCTGAAACGCCCACATTTAAGGATATATGGTGCTCCGGAGGTCAAAATCAATTAAGTAAGATCTATAAATAATGTGTAGAACAGAGCAATACATTTTACATGCAATAATGGCAGCTAACAGGGGAAACAAAGAAACTGCAAAAGAAGCTGCGAGATCGAAGCTTTAGTGTCCTAAACAGAGATTAGAAAAAAATATAATTTCAGGTGGCCACAGCACCGGGGTAACAAAAACAAAAACACCTTGCATGGCAGGAGGTTATAGCGGCTGTCAATTTCTCAGGTATTGAGCCACACGCATATCAAATTCAATGAAAGATGGTTCGACATGTAGCTTGAGGCAAACAGGCTTCTACTTGCTCAGCTGCAAGTATATGGGCAACGGGCGGCGGTATGGAGGGTGCCACCACTGAGCTCCGTCGATGAGTGGCTGGCTACGATTATCGGAGTTGATTTCCAACTTTACTGTTCATCAGAGTGAACGAATCATGACGAGACCCTGGCCATCGGGCAACCACATATGTCGGTGTTATTTTTGTATCGCAAATCACTTGCACGCTTATTAAATGGAGAATCTTATGATTTACGTACACCTATTCATACACTGACTGCGCCCTTATTGCAATGTGAGAGCAGTCGATTGCACCGGTTACATAGGGAAAACCGGTCATCGCTGCAAATTGATTTTTGATGTTTCCTCTGTATAGTGGAATTTGATATACATCGAACTCAGGGACCATCCATGGTATGACATGGACTGAATGAGGGCTGGGATATATCCGACCGGTCCGCTATTTCCCGCTGGACACTCCCCGTAGCTGAAAATCCACACAGGATTTTCAGATGGGCAGGTATTGAATGGTTTCTACGTGTAGGGCGCTCCAGCATCGGCCTCAATTCAGCACAGAGTTCCAAGAGTACAGTTATGTTAAGCGAAATCGACTCATGAGCCAATCGTCATCGTGGGCAAAAAAAAGTCGGAGCAGTCCCTGAAAACACGTTCCGTTGCAACATTCAGTTCACAATATCCTCATATTGCCAAGGCAGCCATGGTCATGCTGTCTTGCTATCCTTACACGTTTTAAGTCTATTAATGTGAACAAAATACATTGACAAATAATGATGATTAGTGATTGCTGATAAATCTGTTAATTTATCATTTATGGCCAAAACAACATTGGTTACGAATAATAATGTGATCCTAATTAATTATCAGGAAAAAGGAAAATGTAGTGCAAATTTCTTTTGGTCTCTAGGGTGTGCTATTTAGAGCAAATATGTGCCCTAAATGTGCGTACGCATGGGTCAAACGCATCGTACCGGTACGCACAAGCTCACGTCAAGTAGAAGTTTTATAAATCCCAAATTGTGCGTGAAAATCGGCGTACGCACGTTTTGGAGCGTTTTTTGTGCGTACGCACGGTTTATAAATGAGGCCCCTGGAAACCTTGCACACACATGTATTTATGCCATGAGTGATTAATTGGTGAGTGTTAATGTTTATATCTATTTGTATTGCGCATTTTATACACAAATACACTGAGTTCTGAACTATGATTATCTTATATGGAGAGTGCACAATGTTGGAAAATCAGCAACAAAGAACAAAACGGAGTAGTAAAAATGGATTGGAGCAAAAGCTGAAGAAATCACATAAAGCTGAATGCATAAGTATCACACATGGAAAGTTGCCTCATACAAGTAGAGTCTATTTAACACATGCCTTGCAGGATTTTTGTGAGATTATTCAAACAATTTGCCTAAGTGGAATGAGAATTCCCTTTAACAAGGATAAGATAATGATGTTCACAGTGAGCCACACTGAGCATTATGACATTTTGACGTGAAAATTGCCTCAGACACCTTACCGCAGTTACAACACAGAGGATAATGTTGGATTTTCTGTGAATGAGCAATTGCTTGCCTTAGAAATATGCGGTTCAATTATTTGTCATTTGTACAAAGTGGCAGTACCAGTAGTATCATTTGTTGTTTTCTGGATCGTCTGATTAAAGCCTTTCTAATAAGAACATAAAAATAAAAGTTGAAAGGGAAACGAAAAACACCACATTATCTACAATGGATGTGATATAGCATGCCACATAGACTGCTAATTTCCCTGCCTGGATCTGCCTTAATCTAATCCTTCCGAAAGTTTTGATTGATTGTCAACAAGAGTGATGATATAAGTCATACTGGCTTCTACATTGTCGTTATAATCATTCTCCTTTTGTGATCTAATTTATTTTATTTATTTTTTATTCAGGAAGGATGGACACTGTCTCATATCAAAAGATTGGGTAACTGTGCCTCTTTTCGTTTTCTGTAGCAAAGTTGTCCGAGAAGGATAACAACAACTGTATTTGCCGGACCCCCTGTAACATGACCCGCTACAATAAAGAGCTGTCCATGGTGAAGATCCCCAGCAAGACGTCAGCTAGATACCTGGAAAAGAAGTTCAACAAGTCTGAGAAATACATTGCGTAAGAGTTCTTTGACAAGAGCATCAAAATCTTTCAAACTTAAACCCCAAACCATTATTTTAGGTCCCCTTTGAAACAAGCACACAATATAAGTCATCAGAACACATGAATAACTAATTGTGAATGTTTTAGTCAGTTGTAATGGAGTACAGAATGGTGGCATGGGCTTTAGGGCTGTCATAGCGCTGTATTCCCTCAAATGCACTCTCAGGGCAAGCAAAAAAAACCCAGAAGTTGCATAGTGTGGTCCATCTTCTCTTTGGTTGTCATGTTTTATCTGACCTCATGAAACCCCTTTTAAAACCTCAAACTGTGATTATGCTTGTGTTTACCTTGTGTTTCAGGGACAACATTCTTGTTCTAGATGTGTTTTTTGAAGCCTTGAACTATGAGACAATTGAACAGAAGAAAGCTTATGAAGTAGCTGGTTTATTGGGTAAGGGCAAGGAACCCATTCTAGCACATTGCTTTTGTATCAACTCACAAATATGACTGAAGTTATTTCCTGCTCAGCAGTGAATGTGACATGTGGCCAGTCCTGAGGCTCTCTGTGTCTCTAACCGTTTGATTGGCAGGTGACATCGGTGGTCAGATGGGACTGTTCATCGGAGCCAGCATCCTGACAATACTTGAGCTGTTTGACTATGCCTACGAGGTCAGCATTCACCCTGAGGGGCGCAAAGAACAAAAAAAAAAGAAAACCACTGTCTGGCCTCAGTGACTCATAACAACATAATGTAGCATTTTCACTGAAAAACTTTCTAGTAATGAGTGTTTACCAGACACAAAATAATACTTACACTTTTTGGTATTTAAAGAAAAAACACAAACCAAATCTTTCCATCGCTGCTTGGGCTCCCTTATACAAAGGATACTCAATATACTCAGTGTTGCAATGATCACTGCACATTCTGTTCATCTAATCATTTCATGATTTTCCAAGACACATTTTTATTACACCAAGACTAATCTTTATAAAGGTGGGTTAGGCCATCAGGAGGCCATTGAGAGCTACTAGTGATTATTTGCAGAGGTAGGTATTTTACCATCATTTTAATTGTAGTTTAATTAATTAAATTTTAGTATGAATTTATCAAGTGTTTAGCATTAGCCATGTGGATTCTGACAGTATGAGAAAAACTGACATGACTAATTAACTTTTACAAAGACTGTGAAGGGATTGATACATTTGTGTTTACAGATGATTGCTAGTTGATCAAAGGTAAGTGATCTCCATCATGAAAGTGGTGATGTGTATAATTAAGTCACTACAGAGGACTTCTAGTGAACTCTTCTGAGTGTTTAGACTCTTAGAACAGCTCTTTGATAAGTGCAACAAATGAATGAACAAATGAAGTATTGATAAGTCAGCCAGACAGATCTAATGAAGTGGTAGACAGAGGAATGTTACAAACATTCAGAAAAATGTCTTACAGACAAAAATGATCAAAGTCAGTGATTACAATAAACTCAGTGCCTCAAACACATCAACAATGCTGTAATTTTCCTTTTATATAACACATTTCATGATTTTTTTTCATGGTATATTTCATACTTTGTGGAGTGCTGATTTGTCCATTATTACCATTCTCAGATAATTATTTGGTGAGATAAAAATTGAGGTAGTTCCCTGTAACAATACTGTGTGTTGACTTGTTTTAGGTATTAAGGGACAAATTATTGGACTTTCTGAGCCGAGAAGAGGAGGAAGGGAGCCACAGGGAGGAAGTGGTAAGGAAAGGAATGACTTCTTTGGGGAAAGGTTTTTTGAACTGACATAGTGAAGGTTTTTGTGTTTTTACATCCTGTGCTAGATGTGCAACCTAAAGCTAAGCATCCCATGCTAATATTATTATGATGTCTGTGTACAAAGTTCTCATAACAAAGGGGTCTGTTGCTGTTTTTTTGGCAAAGGTTTGCCATACCAGTCCCAAAGGGATGGCGCCTGATTCACACAGGGTTTCACTCAAATCAATGCTAAATATAGACATAATTCTATGTATCTATATTTTACAGAACACTGTAAATATTCATAAACCAATGGAAATTACATCATTATTTACAAAAATGATTTTAAAAAAATCTCAAAATGTGCTTGGAGAGGTGTATTATTGTTTTCTATTCCTTAATTAGGTGGATGGTTTCATCTAGAATGACACAATGTGTGTAGGCATGTATAAGTATGTACTTTATATATGTGATAATATCTTTATAAATATATGTATCTCCCTGTCCAGAGTACCTGTGACCCAGTGGCAAACCATTCTGAAGCCATCAGCCACACCGTCAGTGTGCCACTGCAGACCACATTGGGCACACTGGAGGAGATTGCCTGCTAGTGCCTCTATATCCTCCCTGACACCCAACAGCTTGGAACTGGGCCTCAATGAGCCTCATGGTGGCCTGCCCAGATTTGACTGAGTATCATTGCAACAGAAATCAATGAACGTCACAACAGAAGAATACCAAGAGTTTTGTTGCTACATGCTGCACAAAAGGGAAAAAAGGACATGTCCTCTTAACTTACACTGAACTCTTTGAGAGTGGAGAAAAATACAGCTATATGCCCCCTCTTTTACCTCCCCATCAGACTGTGAGAGGGCAGGTCTCTGATGTCATGGATGATATAAAACCTGTACACTGAAAGAAATACATCTGTATAGATTTGTGTATACAACTCACTGTCGTTCACAATCTACTGCCAAATTGTACATTTGCCAACTGTTCCATTTGCATGTTGGTTACTTGGATACAGTGCTTTTTACTAATGCCAAGACTTGTTTTGCTTATGCTGTATGTCTCTTGATGGCTTGCAAGGCAAAGCTTGGTGTGTCACTGTGGGGAAACCATCTTACTCAGAGGGTCATGGTCAGTCAATACTCAAACATTAGCAACTTTATTTGGCAATTAATTGTCATGGGTGACAAGTTCTTTCATGTGTGATCCCTGTTGCACTCACATTTAAATGTATGGACCGTTTATGTTACCACTCACTCCACTTTAAAAAGCCTTATTTGTCTGAACGACGGTGATCTGTTCCTTTGTCACTATATAAGACCTTCATTATTTTGTTTACAGCAGTAACAGAGGAAGACAAATGGTTATGATAAATTATAAGGAGCTGGGGCATAGAGGTGCGGGGACTGAAAAGTGATGTTTGTGGAGGAATAGAATGTAAGAATTTAAAGAAGTATCAAGTGCTCAAATTTATTTAAAATACTGGCCAACTGCAGTTCTTTCATATGCCTACATACTTACAAATGTTCATTTAAAGCCTCTCATTATGGCAGCTCTCTGATGAAAAGTATTAATCTATATGTTTGCCATGTGGGATTTTAAATATATAATATAGAACCGTATATCAGTCTTTAACATTCATAAGACTGCATGATCAAACTCAGAAATACACAGTCACATATTTCTGTTGACATACAATTTTCACAGATCATAAAACATAATTGTCAATGCAGTCTTATGAATGGAAATAAAAATATGATAAGATTGAACCAACATTTGTTGACTCAAAATCAATGGTAAATGTCTAAACAAATGATTATGAAAAATTGATGACAAATGAGCTTAAATAATAGACCATACTGCAAACTGTTTTTGAAACACATTTTATGAAATCTCAGTCATAATATTTCATATCTTACATTGTTTTTGATAAAGCTACATCACGTCCTACAATGAGTCTTCTGTCACATCAGTTTTTCTGAAGGACATTGGGTGTAGTTTGGTAGTTTAATAGGGAAGCATATTTTTAAATGTTAAATTTTATTTTTTTTTTAAATGGCTTCCAAATTGTATTTGCCAAAACGTTTTTGTGGCATGTTCACACTTTTTTTTTTTTTTCAGAACAACGACATTAGCAGATGAATGGCTTCTAGGATCTGGACAAAATTCAATTCTATTTGCATCTTAGTGACTGTATGCATAATAGAATATCCCGCTTTCAATCTGTCATTTGTAAATTTAAGGGATGGCAATTTATCAAACTTGCAAACTGAATAAAAAAGGATGCAATACTAGTTCTGTAAGCTTAAATGAATAAGGTTAAAGAACCCATGAAGTGAGACCATTACTAATTGCCCTAAAACAAATTTCTAAAAGTCATGGGAATTGTTTTGGGGTAAAAGAAAAAATAATCTCTGAGCAACAGAAAAAGAACAACAACAAAAACAGCTAAATGAAAGTTTCCAAATACATCCCTGTATTATAAAAAACTATGTTGTGCTACAGAAGGTTGGTTCATACTTGCTTGGGACCTTTTCCTCATTTGTATGCTCTCAGTGTGAAACACTGGGTTGATGCACTTGAGCTTGTATTGATAAAGCAGTTTTATTGAGCAACCCATGACCGATTATAACATTTACTGTTTAATCTTGTGCTTTGAGGTCAAAGGGAAAAAAGAATTATAAGATGGCCTACAAAGCCTGACCGCAGTGAATAAAAACTGCTCAAAAAAAGGTACCTAGTGTTGTACTTTGGAAATCAAATCAGGGAGAAAACGGATTGCTGGAAAACCCAGGTTTTTAAAGGTCATTTAAAAGTAATTGTGTATGCCCCATATATTCAATTTACAATTTTCAAATACAGTGCTCCCCCATACACTGACAGCCTGGCAAACAACAAGCAATTCATCATATACAAACCTCGTCCCACTGGAAGCCATTGGGTTTCTACCCTGCTATGTTGCCCTCACTGGTTGCCATCTGTTTAACCCCTGGGCAATACAAATACATAAATAAACCTGCTATTTGCCCTTGTTAAAGCACCATGTTTTATTTTAGTAGAGACTGAAAGAATTGTTTTCACGGACTGTATAAATTTGCCAACAACAAAGATATCACTGCAGAGTAACCCACATCTGACAGGTAGTGAGGAACACATAGTTTTGTTTTTAACTGACTGATATTCAGATAAAATTAATGAATTAATGGTAATAGATCATGCCATCTGACATTTTTAGCACCACAACAGGAGTAACAGAGTATGGCAAAATCTGAATTCATATACTTGGAAGTTCCACAAACTTTGATTTTACTGGTTAGCAAGATATGATCAAAACGTGTGCAGAGAATTTTTATGTGTATCGTATTTGTTCAGCTCTAAATATCAGGTCTATGACACTTATGGCGCACTGTAGTTCTAGACACTGATAGCTAATTGTACTAGTTGGAAGCAACTTATACTATTAATAGTAATGTCAATTAAAACAATCATTCATACCCTTTTGACAAAAAATAAAGTGGTCTAAAGAACAAATACTTAGTGACCAAATTCATATGGTGGATATTTTAACACCAGGTAACATTTTTGTATACCCTGTCTATATACCATCACCCCTGCCCATCTCCACCCTTCCCATGGCTGTAAACTGGCCATAGAATGATGGAGCTGAGTATTTTTTCCAGGAATAAATTAATTTCGAGCTTCAGTCAGTTATTTTATGATGTTTTTCCAGACACCATTCTGGTGTGTCCTTGAATTTAATTTGAGGCTCTGGTCTGGACTCATTCATTCCATGTCCTTAAATTTGACTCATGAAGGCAAGAGTTTTTACTTCACAGATTCTCTTACAATTTAATTGGGTTATGACCAACCAACTTCCAAACTGTGTTTGGCAAAGCTTAATTGTACATTTCATTGTGAATGAAACATAAGCACAGATGTTGATTGAATTCAGGCCTCAGGCTTCCAGCTTTTAGTCATCTTACCACTACTCTCACAGTCCAGAAATCTTTGTGTATTGGGGGAACATTAAAGCTGGGATAAGTCTTTACATTTTACCACCTCATCCCTGAATGAATCAGATTTCAGAAACATGTATATGTCAGGTTTGTAAAAAATATGGAATCCAATACCAAACTATTTCCCAGCATGTTTTATTCCATACTGTGTTGTTTGGTTCGGCCTGAATTCCATAAAGATATTTATTACAACTTCTTTGCAATAGTCAGGCTAGTTTCAATATGCCTGTCAACGAAAAGTACAACACATATATAAGTGCAGGGTACCAACGAGTCATCAAACTGAGATTTAAACACAATTTTAAAAAATCCTGGGAAATATAATTGCTCAGATACCAAATGTATCATGCTTTATACCAATTTACTTTCCTTACAACTATTTATTTTTCTTATAGCTTTTCTTATATCCATCATATGTGTGCCATATTCTTAATTTACACACATTTAGAGCTGTAGTTTAGTGCAATATGGCAAAAACCATTCAACAGCTTCTTTCACAAAACAAAGACGTGCAAGCCGCATATCTGTAAGATATGATGATTTTGTTTCCTGATATCTCATCTGTCCGATGACTTTGTTTTTGGTTCGTTTCACATAGAAATTGCAATTGCATATGTTGTGAATTGTATTGGTTGATGTTTTCCAGGATAAAATGTTATCTATACACTGAGCACTGCTTGTGAATGTTTGAGAATTCTAAACTGGGATGAAAAGGGGGTGGTAAAGAAAAAAAAAAACATCAAAATACAACTTCCCATATCTACAAAAGTACATATGCTACACAATGTTATAGAACATACACATAGCATTCATTTTCATTCAGTAACTGGCATTACAAGGTTTCACACTACAGTAGCTCTCATAATGACTGAGCTTTCAAATCACAAAAATAGACAACAAGGGAAATATATTAACATGCTTGACCAAAAACACCCTGTAGGTGTGGGTGTTGAATTGTAATACCTTTGAAACATTGAAAACTGAATAAAAGTACAGTGCTGGCTAAAGGATACAATGATTTATTACTGCACAATACTGATACTGATTAATGACACAAACAGTTTTCCATAGAGTGTTGACAGCCAAGCATTAAAGATCTAATTTATATTCTAGGAATTAAACAATCATTCAAATTTCTACAGATCCAAGAAAATAATTAATGTCATAATTCCTGATGGTTAAAAAAATGTTTTACTTAAAAAGTAGCGTAGTTAGTTGAAAAAGAGGTTGAGCTGTGGTCAATGAACCTTTCTGTAGCCACAGTATCTGAATATGCTCAGCGTTCATGTGCTCTCAACATTAAATGTCAACCAATACCACAATACCAAACATGTACTTTAATGAGCAAAATCAGCGTACTCCCATGCAACGTAACAGCTGGACATGAGCCTGAGTATGAATTTCCACCGTGATTTTCATGTTTTAATCAAATTCTTGCAAATAGCATGATGGCTCTTGCTAATTATTCAGAATCGTAGCATCCCATCATTGCTGACAGGGTTCAGAAACATGACCCTCTGAAAGAGCTGTTCCAGAGAAAAGCTTGTTTGTGGAGATGCCAGACTTCATATGTTTTTTGTATATTGTTAATGCAAGATCTGTTTTCATTTTGTGATGCTACATTAGTGTTTTTGACATCAAATGAATAAACCAAAATGATTTTTTGAGCTCACTAGAGTGTGTCCTTTATTTTCTAAATGAATTTGTTATCTTCACATTTATTCTTTTTGAGCCCATTATTGCAGTCAATATGTTCAACACACACATCTTTTTATTCTTACAAAACTGAAAATTGTCAAAAAAACATGTAATATAATGTTGCAAGTCTGTTCTGTTTGAATTGAATAACCATATGAAACTGATTTATATGAAATGCAAATACTTTGAGATATCTAAGTGAGTAGTGATCCTGCAGAAATAATTCTGTCATATGGGAGTCACTGATCTTACCTGAGAGAGGGTGCTATGGCTTTGCCCTTCCCCATTGAATAAAACACTTGAGTAAACTAAAGAAGCTCAGGGTTTTGAAGACAATGTTTTGACTATAATTTGACTCAAAAGGGTTTATTAGTTTGTTAGTTGAATCAAGTTGTCATATTGTATTGGCTATACAGTTTCATATGTGTTTTATATAGCAGTCTTATTCTAAAAAAACAATTTCCTGAGTAACTTCAGATCCAGTATTGCACATAAGAAAGGTAAGCATATGCTGCACATATTGGGTAAGTAAAGCTGATATTTTTGATTCATTGTTTAATTGTGCTAGCATATATCAATATTTTACAGCAATCCCTGGGTATCAATAAAACAATTACAAAGATGCAACTCTAAAAATGTCCACCACTCCAAAATATAGGAACTGTTTTCATGTTGATGCCAGAGCAAAAAAAAAAAAAAAAAAAAAAGCAACAAGAAAAATGTGGTTATTCCTCATGAATCTACAGAATATGAAAATCATTGTTTTGCATATTTTGTGTGTTTTCCAAGGACAAACACTTGCTTTGATTCATTCAATTTCCAGTCACACCCATTAAGCAAAAATATACTTTATTTCTGGTGTTAAATAATAATCCAGGAAACAAATATTTACAAGAAAATTGCATTAGTATACTACCTAATCTAACAGGAGTTTCAAAAACTGGAATTCAACTATCACTTTTAGATAGACAATACCTAAAAATCAAGTTTCACTCTTGCTTCAGATATGAAAAAATATACAGGTGTTTGTGGTGATCTCTTCACTTTAAGAGGACAACTCAATGCTATGGGTCTGAAAGGATTTGCAGCTGTCAAAATCCTGCTACTGAGAAAAGAAAATAGACAAAAGAGAGAAAATGTACACTACAACACAGAAACTGGATACCTGAGATGCAAAGTAAGGTTTTAAGAATTGATGAGTCTAAACCTGATATTTTTGGTGATAAGAGAAAGCAGTATGTATGCTGCCAAAGCAAAGAAAGAACCATGTCTACCAACACCAGTCAAGCATGGTGGAGGACCAGTGCAAGTTTGGGGATGTATAACTTCTTCTGTTGGTGATCTGACTTTTATTGAAGGCACCATGAGTGGTAATAAATACAACAAACATCACACAATATGCATCATGCAATGCCCTCTGGAACTTTTTGATTGGGAACCCATTTATTCTACAACAAAATAATGACCTCAAGCACACCACTAAGAAGATCAATGCATGCTTACCAAACAAAGAAGCTTCTGGCACCCTCAGAGCAATGGACTGTGCCAGAGCCAGAGCCCAGACCTCAGCATGCGGTTTCTTATATCATGATGAGCAAAAAATGTCAGCAATTTCTCAGACTTAACTTTGGAAGTGTTTACAAGAAGCATGGAAAAATATTCCTGCAAATTTCAGAAAAACTCAAAGCAAGTCTACCAAAAAGAATGGAAGCTGTAATAAAGATTAATGGAAAAATGCTAAAAATATATATTATATTTAGTCATGGGGGATTTATGTAATTTTGTTAAATATATCTTTCAGAATGGCACACTGCAGAATTGCACACTGGCATGAGTGTGCAAACCCGGGTGATACCCAGGCTTGTCCCAACATTTCCCACCTCCACAAATAAAAGCTATGTTATGTGTTTTTGGTGAGCATTGTAATTTATCAGTGAATAATATAATTCCCTTTAATTCAGGGGTTTCACCACGCCTCTTAAATGCAGGACGTGATTCTTTCTCCTCAAAAAAAGTCAAAATATGTTCTCTTTTCTGTATATTTAAACCAAGCACAATTAGAGAAATGTATGCATTATTTGTGTTAAATGACTGTTTAAGCAAAGCTTAAATGGAATTATGTAAATGTTATTAATTTTTAAGCCAAATTGTTTCAAACAACAAGACTTGAAAGTACAGTGCTTGAAGCAAACATTAAAGAACATGGACAAAAATAACAGGGATGATAAATACCACATTGTCAGTAAAAATAAAGCTCTACCTGCCCACAGTAACAGCAGTACCAGCGCAAAAGCTACAGAGCATCAGAGGTTTCCAGAGCTGATTGAAATGCTGTTATGCTGTCACTTGAGTCTGTGTTATTTGAGTACAGCATAAGTGCTATGTATTTGTATTTCATTGCTTCTTCTGTTGGATGTCTTAAAATCATTTCACATCATGCAAATTCATTTGATGACTTGCATAAGAATGGCAGTTATTACAAACATGCGAATAGTTCTCTTCTCTACTCTAATAGTGCTCTCTCTTCTCTGTTTCAGTCGAATTTCTCATGCTCAGAGAGTGTCTCCCTGGCCACCTCTGTTGGGGAGCATCACAGTCTCCCTCATTCAGCGCTGGGGTCTGTAGCAGCAACAAAGGACAGATTAAGAGGAATGCAAGCTGTCATTACCATTGCATGGAGTGGTCCTTGTGTAGATGCAATTGTACACTCTTAGAGAAATTTCTCCACCTGAAGGTTAAAATACCAAACACCTTCACCACTTACATGCAGACCTACACAGCCGGTAATGTGACAGAAGGGTATATGGCTTCTGGCACTTGCAAGGTCTTTGCTGTCATTCCTTTACCTAATGCAGAGTTGGCATGCACAGAAGTGATGTGGGATGGGCATCCTGTTCGCACTGAGCCAATCAGCACGTTTGGACCAGCTGGACACGGTGTTCCATCACACAGCACAGTGGTTGAGCAGAATGGTAGGTAGGCAGAATGGTAGGTAAAGTGTAGGTAAAGAGGCCGAAAAAGATTTATGTCAAGGAAGATTACATTATCATGGCCTTGTATGTGAACAAGATGTACCTTTGAGGGCTCACTTGTTCTACATTTCCTCTGCAAAAATCATGCTTTAGAAATACAAGTATGTAAAAATGTAAAACTCAAGTTCATTTGTTTCAATAAGCAAACAGCTACATTGAATTTACTAATGGTGCAACACAATAAAACAATCAAAAACAAATACATTCATTGTTACCCTTGTTTAGTAATATTATTATAGTTTGCCAGGAGAAGTTGCACATTGTATTCTGAAAATTGAAAGTACTGAGCCATAGAATAACTTGTTCTTATTCCTTAAAAATGTAAAATTTTAATAATACATAAAATGTGTGTTGAATCATACATTTGAAATGATACCTTTTCAATTAAAACAAAGACTTTCAGGAAGGGTTATCAGAAATCAGCACATTCCTTTTCCTCAGAAGTTAAGATAAGAGGGATACATACTGACAAATGTTCTAATTAGTGTCTGAGTAAAAAGGGCTTCAGTGAAACCAAGGATTTAAGATCACTCTCTAATCTCTTTGCAGGGAAGAAGTGTAAATGTTACCTTTTAAAGGTGTCTCCTTTCACTCTCAGCAGTCTGTGATGAGGTCCACGTCCTCTGCCCCCTCACTAACAGTTGTAATCCTTACTAAAGTAAAATGGATTAGACTTGATTATGTTCCATGTATTACAAGTACTTTGTGTTATTAATGGTATTAGTCATGTATCTGAAAATGACAGCTTCCAAGAACCACTCAAATATTTCAGTTAAATTTAGCCTTTTAAGTGTAATGATTTATTCTTGTTTCTACATTTCACATCTTAGCAAATATTCTTGTGCTTTATCTCTGGCATACATATTCATTACTTTGTGCAATATAGCTTTGCAATTCATTTGAATTTGTCATATGTTTTTGTGTTATTTTAACATTGTATGTTTTTGTCCATACATGTGCTACTAAACAAAAAATTGCAGAGCTCCCAGTGAAACTATTGATGAAGGACACTTGGGAGTAAATTTCCCTTCTGGAGTTCTCCATGATACCTGCTGATCCCTGCAAGCTTCATAAAAACGATCCAAAGAATGTTGATTCTGGCTGGACTGGCTCCTGCTGAAGGTCCTTCTTGAATCCTGCTTACTACAGCAACTCCAAAACCATTAAAACGCTGTAAGCAGTAACAGTCTAGGGCGGCAGAGATCCAAAGTCTTATGTCCTCCCTAAAAAAAGTCTTGTGCCTCTACTTTTCAAAGATCAATCCTGTGACAACCTGTAGGCATTTATCAGACTCCCTCACGCACCAGCAGCTCATAAGAAATTGAGGGCAGTTATCAGGGAGGTGCAGCCCCTCCTCACTGCACCAGGCTGCTGAACATCAGTCGTAAGCAGAGGTTCAGCCGAATGCTGTAGCAGAGGCTGAATTCACAGCCATAGAAGTGTAAACTGGTCAAGAGGGAGGTCCAGCACCTGGGCCAGGGTGTGTGCCACATTGTCTGGCAACAGCTAGAGATGGCACGCAAGGTGTGAGCTTTCGGGGGGGATCATTTATTCCCCCCATTTTCCATTCTGGTGGCACCACTCCACTGTCTGATAGTGGAGGGAATTGTAACTTGGCAAAGAAGCTGGTGACTTGGATGAAAGAATGTCAGCAGGTGTTCAAGGCCATAAACAGGCCTATTACTGTTGGCTCCTTGGCAAGCATGGCTCTGTCTCCTTATCCAGGTTATACACCAGCAACAGCTATGAGGCTTGGAGGCCGTACTGGCATACTTTCAGAAAAGTTGGTCGAGGGTAGTATTCTATGCCACCTGATGCCTGAACCTTCTCACCAAGAGCAATGACCAGAAACAGTTTATTCAAGGTAGAGCTATTCAAGTCACTTCAGAGCCCTCAGTTCATCCTAGGGAGCAGGACTAGAAACTGAAACAGCATTCTACCTCAGAGAAGTGAGGAGAAGCGACCCCTGTTCAGATACAGAGAGTTACAAATATCCACAAATATTGGCACCCCTAGTAAACATTTAAACAATTGCATTAAAAAAATCTTTACTGTTGATGCGTTTGATCTTCCATTCAAAATATTCAGAAAAATCAAACTTTTATTTTCAGTAAAATTATTGAAGAAAAAACAAAATCTTGTAATGAAATAAATATTTTTTTTTCTCTAAAACATGTGTACCACAATTATTGGCACCTCTTGATTTAATACTTTGTGCAGCCACCCCACTGAAAGTTCTGGTGATGTTTGGCCAGCTGTAGGCACTTGAGTTTGTAGGTCGATGACAACAGAGGCTTTTCTCTGGCAACCCTCTCAAACAATTTCTGATTATGTAGGTGGTGTCTGATTGTAATTTGGGAGACCTTCTGACCCCAAGACCTAACTAATGTCTGCAGTTGTGTGTTAGATTTTATCATAAGATTTAGTGTTTCCCTTCAATCATTTTACTTCCAATAAAGGTTAGATTTTTGTGAATATTTTCAAAAGATCAAAAAGGTAAACAAAAAAGAATTTGTTCACTGGCCATTATACTCATGTTTACCAGGAGTGCTCATGTTTGTGGAGGGCACTGTATACCTAGTCAAGACAGCACGAGATAAATGGGGAGAATGTGTTAGCAGGCAGAAACATTTTGAGAAGCCTGAGGCAAACTGAGTTATGTCATGCATCAGAGTGCAGTTTGGGCACACCTCAGTACTCAGCCAATGGCACTTTGGCAGCACACCTGGGAGGAATGAAACAGAGAGGGGAAGGTAAGGTAGTGTGGGCAAGGGAAGATCATGCTCAGAGTGTTTTTCTCTCCTTTCTTTAGATACCTAATATAGATCAGTAAAGTATGGTGATCTAATTTTGTTGTGAGAGGAATGCAAAGGAAAACTGTATGTTAATCATATTTGTTCGAAGGTCTCTCCCCCAGTGGAAGTTTTTTGTACTTTTGTTGTTGTTCTGCATGTCAGCTGAGTTAGATTATAATGCAATGTAATGTTTTAGATCTAACACTGTTAAATGTCTTTTATTCTTGGTATATGCATTTGTGTGTACATGCCTCATGAAGTGAATGTTTTTAAAGCATAAATATAAATGTAAATGCAATATCAGTAGCATTTTTGATACTCTGGTGATACCTGATGACTGTTCGAAAACATGAATATTCTCACATTTCAAAATTCTTTAACTACTTTTCCTTGGGGTGGAACAGTGCATACCATCCAAATAGTTTCCTCATACTATGCATAAAATAATGGCATTGCATTATATGAATATAAACAAAGTTGACGGGTTTTTTTAATATGCAGAGGGATGATTTGTTGTTTTTCTGTTACTAGTGAGAGGTACACAGACATTGTGCAGATGCAGACCTACACGTAGTCACAGTTTTTGAATAATTGTATGTTTTTCCTTTCTGAGATCAAATGGCTTAGAATACATCTTTGGTATTTGGTCCCCAGGCCATCAGTTGAATGGTTCTGCAGTTTGACATTTCTTTTGAACAAACTAAAAACTGAGTTCTGTAGACATCTATAGTTAATTGTTCCAATATGAAGGGAGATTAATTCTGAACATTTATGAAACAAACAAACATCTATGCTGGTAAAAGTCACAGAAGGAACTCTTCTTTTTTTAATTAAGAAGTCAAAGAAACAGATACAGAATCATTTTATGAGTATTCTTCATGTTCTATCAAGTCAAGAGAGGGAGAAGACAAAATAGAGAGCTAGTTTTACAAACCTAAATATATCACTTGCTCAACATTCTTGTTAAAAAAATGCAACTTTAAGTTATGTTACAGTACAAAATAATGTATATACATATATATATCCTGTTTATTTTTGCACAGTTTATTATAAGATACCAATTCTGATTGTGGTTCAACATTATGGTTCTCCAGACAGTGCAATTACATTTTCTATGATTGAAAATTTCCATAAAGATTCAAAAGGTAGAAGAAGGAGACCTGTGGGTGTAATGAAGGTTAATAACTTTCAATTTATATCATAAGAAATGCTCATTTGGTGCAGATAAGCAAGCTACATCTAGAATTCAGAGTATTTACAACCCCACTTACTGGGGTTCTGTAACAGCAGTGTGAAAAGCGAAACATTTCCATTGGTTCCGTTTTCAAACTTGTCGCCCTTTTTCTTTTATTGACACACAAAGTGCTGTAGTGGGGGTTGATTTTTGTTTTTCCCACAACAGCTAGAGAGGTTGCGGGAGGGCCAGCATGCTGGGACGGTTCCTTAGAGGTTCAGAGGTGTTAACATGATCTCTTTATATAGGGGTGATGATGTGCCCTTTTTGGAAACCCTTTATAAATATATATTAAAGTTCATAAACTTAAATGTAAAGAATGCTTACATTTCTGATAGTCATTAGGAGAAATCTTAGCAGCATTCAAGTGAAAGATAATTAAAATGACAATGAAACTAGCTAGCTTGCAGTTTTACACGATGCATGACTACACACCAGCCAACTACAGCCATTTAGGCTCATAACTACAGGCTATAGCTGCCAGTTTCCTGACAGGATATTGCATATTACAATGTTTACTGATAGATAAAATCAAATATTGAAAGTGAACTCCCTTTTCAAAACTCTTAATCTGGTAAACATAAAAATAATAAACATTATTCCCTTTTTTTGGTTCATAGATGGGAATAGCTTTTACAATAACTTATACATGTGAGATAGTCCTCTGTGTCCTCTGTGCATTTGAAACCTAACATTGATGTAATGATCAAGTTTATAGATTTACATCTTCTGAGATATTCTCTTTCTTTTAGACATACCTTTGTCAAACCATGTTTAATAATTTAGATTCTGCTAGATGTTGCGATAAATGGCCCATTTGCAGCAGAGGGAGGTAAGGTGCAATCTTGGTGGTTCTGGTGCCATGAAGCATTGCAGAGTCACTTGTGGGAAAATTATCCAGGGCATTACAGTTGTTACAAAACCTTACATATATTGTCAGCTGCATGATTTGGGTTAACCACACTTGTTTGACAGCTAAAGCTCAGGTTTTCCTTGTGCTCAACATGGGCAAACAGAAGCATGCTCTAAATACAGCAGCCATAAGAAAATTGTATATCTATCTTGAGCTTCAATGACCACAGAGCATGTGATTCTGGTGGTCACTGATCAGTGGTCTGTGTATATTCTGCAAGTGAGAAATGGGGAAATGGAGACATGGAGCAAACTTAAACACATGCTGGTATGTGTACACAGTATGTAAAGATTCTGCTTGACTAATGATGCAAGTACACTTGTTATCTACAAGTAAAATACACATTTTTATTATCATTGTGTTCTTGTTATGAAATATGCATCACTATTTGAATTAACTGGGGACTTTGCAAGAAACAATTTTCAACTTGATTTAGCTGCTGTTGACAGTTCCCTAGAGGCATGGGTGTGACATGGCTGTTAAAGATGTTTCAGTGCATAAACACAGCCCCATCATCCACAGACACAAGCAGGTCTGCTTTTACATTCTAAGCATAAAGGCTTTTATCATCTGTCACACAACTGCAAATTGTTTTAAATGTCCTCTTTTTATTCATCCATTTGTTTATTTAACCTTGAAAATGATGGATCAGAGGACATCTATAAAATCTTTTGTCTGTTTTTTTTATTCACAGTGCAGCCTCTTGGTTTTAACAGCCGTAGTTCTCTGTAAAATTACTTTATTAATATGCTTTCCAAATGAAAGTTTTCTGAGGCTGGTCATAGCATATGCAACTGCTCATTAAAGCTGTTCATATGAACATTTTTCCAAAAACCCACAACGATTTTAAATGGAGTGACATTGAAATTCCCTCAAAACATTTACAAAGGTGATAAGATGTGAAACAGGACATTCCCAGCAATGGCTTTCATTATTTATGTCACATAGGATTCAAATCATTTTTCAGTCTCACAAAATAAAGATATCATTTGGGAAATTGTATAGGTAGATGACATGAAGCTTTGTCAATTCTGGCTAAAATCCAAAAGAAAATAATAGAATGTGAAATGGTCTGAAATCTGTTGGTAAGCATTAATATGCAGGTAACTTCACAAAGGAAAGCTGACTGTTCTACACTGAGAGACAGTTTGATATTCAAATGAAAGATACTTTGCATCACATTCTCCATTTAACATTTACATGATGGAAATGAGTATTTTCTGATTTTTGACCTGTTATCAAGGTACTTTTACTGTAAACGTGTTTTACAGTAATAGTAATATTGTAATAGTCGAATATATACTAACAATATCATTCCACATTCCGTAATAAAAAACGATGTAAGTAATTGCAATCCAAGTAGTCTGCTTAAGGCTAATGTCATATGACAGATTTTTTATCGTTGTTATTATTATTGCCTGCCATGTTTAACCAGTAACTCTATAAATAAAACATACTTTTTATGACATTTTTTGTGACTACCTCTAGCAAAGCCTTTTCATAGTTAGGGATGCAGTTTTAGCATTAGCTAGGGTTATACTAATTGCTCTTGGCATGCCAACTGGGGGACTATATGGTTTTGTTGATTATAGAATTCCAGTAATGTTACTATACTGATATACTGGGCAGGACTGGCCCCGATCATGCCTGTCTGTAATTTAACCAGTTTACCATTACTATTTGCATAAAACAATGAAAGAAGCACAGATCAAATCTTTCTTTTTTTCTTTTTTTTTTAATTTACGGACTGGCAAAGCAGGAAACTCCTTGGGGCACCAAGCATATAGAGGCCCCTGAGAACATTGAATGCTGGTGGGCTGGCATTTTCTACCTAAAGCCTCACCAATCTCCAGAATTGTTTTGGCCCATATCTGATTTTAATCTGATTTATTGCTTGAGGTTCAGTCAGAAAATGGTCACATGTCATCCAATCTTTCAAATCCAAAACAAATTTCAACCCTACACATGCACCTTGTGGTTGACTATGGTGCTTCAAATCATTGCAAAATCTATTCTGAACAGAATTGGTAGCCGCTGAAAGGAAGATAAAATTGGGATGATATTGTATCTTCTATTTATCCTCATTAGCAGCCTGGCAGCTGGTACAGCATGTGAGAACTACAATAGCCAAAACATGATTATGCAAAAGCAAGTATAATTACAATACTCTCAGGTTATAAGACTGATATAGTTTTTGACATATTTCTTAACTGGCAGAGACAAACTAAGGAATTTATTTCTGAATCATGATTAAGATTCTGATGATATGTCACACTAAGACCTCTTGAAGCCAATCTCACATTAGGCACATGAAAAAAAATCTAAATTTGACTCAATCTAATCAAAAATATGCTTTGAACAAAGAAATCAAAACTACTCTGTTGAGCAGAAGAACATTTTGAGACATCTATCTTTGAACATCAGACAGTTATGCAAAACAGCCAATCTGTATAACTCAATAAGTTTGATGGACATGTACAACTGAGTATAATCAGCATAAAACTAAAAAGTTGAATGAGGATGTTGAAGTTACCAGGGTACAAGTTCATGAACTACTTTGACTTGGATAGTCTGCGGACACATAGACTGGAATGGGCACAAGCAGATTAGAGGGGGGTCTAAGATTATAATGGGACTAAGCAAACAAATGCTTAAGAGTTTTTTCTATGACAGAGGACAGGACATAGTTTAGTGAAAATGCACCTCAGGGTAAGTGACAGGGATGGCTCTACTCACAAGCTAAGCAGGCTAAGCATCGCTAGAAGTCACTAATGTCAGTTAGTATTTATAGATTCATGTATTATAAAGACTAACATGTATTCTCGATCAATTTTTCTGCAGAACAACTTAAAAGCTTGTGTGTTCTTGCTAATGTTTCCAGTGTGCATTAGAATGTTGAGTTCTCTCAGTACCATCATATCTCATCCTGTGTTGATTATTTTCCCTCGTCCATCGTAGCTCAATAAATATACATTCAAACCTATAAAAAGTAGCTCACACTGGACATAGCTGTAAAATGAATAGTTCAAATGTTGTAGGAAAATAATTAATCACAAAATAAATACATCCTTAAAATAAATAATCTGTGAGAGATAACAGCAGCCATAGTTTTTGTTTCTACATAAAAGAGAATCATTATGAAGGCATAATTAGGTCATCATACTTAATTGTAAGACTCCTTAATTGATAGGGAAAGTCAGTAAGTGAATGATTTAATCATAGAGGCATTACTGTTACTGTGATTCAGTAAAATTAAATTGAAATTATCAGCAGTTTATAAAACTGCCTTAACAATTGAATGTGACAGTAGAGAAGAATGATGCTAATGCAATATTTGTGAGGAAAATTCCCTTTCTCATTTTTAGTAGAACCTCCCTCTGGTGAAGCATACTTCACTTCCCTGTGTCTGATTCGCATTTTAGCATCTGTGGATTTAAGCAAAAGTTTCATTTTCACAATATTAATCATAACTTTTACAAACTCTTGATATTGTGCAGGGAAAAATTTATTTTTACTTAGATGTCTTAGTGTTACTTGGTTTAAGATAAAGTTTTTCTCAGTTAGACCAAGCAGAGAGAACTGTGTATTTGCAGGATTTCTCAATGATTAGGTCTCACTGCCCTCTGGTGGTTAGTAGTAGTGCCAATATGTATGAAGAAGACCTCAGTTGTTTACTTCTTTCTTGTTAATGATTGTTTACTCATTACAGTGATTGTGCGGCTTCTTCACAGTGCACTCATCGTTCAGTTGGACAAATGTAAACCCCAACCAATTTATTATGAAGACGATTCAGTATTTTTGATAAGGAAGCTGTAGAAAATTGTGCCCGGTGGTCAATTGATTTCCAAGTCATAGCTAGTCCCCTTGCCAGCAAACAAGCAGGTTTAGAATAGAATTTGAAAACCCTAAAAGAATTCACATTCATTGTGGTGTGCTGATAATCAATATGTTGTGTGTTTTCATAATTGAAGATTCCCAAACAATTTTCTGAAGAAAATATTGCATTATAAATATACATATGAATTCTATTTAAGTGTTTTAGCAGTCAGATAAGAATGGCATTACCTCATTACTACTAAAGAAGTCAGGATATTTAAAACAGGTACATCTGAGCAAGTATCTCTCTCTCTCTCTCTCTCTCTCTCTATATATATATATATATATATATATATATATATATATATATATGAAATTGACTGTTTCCCAAACAGAGATGTCACATGTCACATTAAGAGGACATAGTTAAACACATACTTTGACAGACTTTGGCCACATTACAAAGCAGTGGTCCCTGCTGATAAGTAGGGCGTTCACAGTCCACCTGCACATGCATGTTCTTCCTTCAGCTTCTTACAGCTTCCAATGTGTGTGCAAGCACAGCTTGGGAGCCAAGAAGCAGCAGCTGATATCACATATTTTGAGGGAGAGCTCGTGTTTGTCTGTGCTCTCCCAGATTGAAAGCTCAGGGAGGTTTGGATTGAAAGATCTAATTAGCACTCCTTGCAACCATTCCTCTTTTACTATACAACCTTACTATACCCATAAAACAATAAGAGGTGGCTAACGAGTTAGCAAGCTCACATCTACAGAGGTCAGAAAAGGCACTCCCGATTGCTACTTTTGGCTCACATTAAAAGAGGAACAAGGTATTTCCAAGACTGAGACATTTCTGAGCTGGTGCCTCAGTACAACATGGATTGTGATTCATTTCTTTTGAATTGTGGGTATCCATCCAGTATACAGCCCTGTTGTCTGTGCAGTCTGTCACAGTCTGTGGGCACAAGCCTATTCTAATGCTGAAAATGTTTGTCAAGATAAAAGTATACACAGGGTTTTCACAACTCTGTGAATTCCATGAGGTTAAATGGTGCAGAGGTTAATGTCAATTATGATTCTGTGGGAAAAACAATTCTTCAGTTTTTAGATAAAGGGTAAGTCCTGATAACTTGCAATATGGCAGATGGCTGTTGACAGTGTAAACTCCTGCCACTACCCTCTCAAGTCGCTGTGGTAAAACAAAAGTTAATCTCAAGATTCTCTGGTTAAAAGAAGGTTATATAAGAAAATAAATATGTAACACTGCTCACATAATGTACGGATACCTTTGTGGCACAGTGCACAACTTATTTTCAATTGGTGCCTTGTGGGTAGCTACAGAATTGATTGCCTGCAGGCTCAGTTTACTTGCCTCGGACTAGAGCCTGGCCTCATGCAGCTGCTTACCTTGGAGATCGCATGCACTGCTCACCACAAATCCAGAGACTTATTTATTTCACATTTTTGTGAGCACAACCCTTCAAGCTGGTCATGGCCCCCTGGTGAGGAAAAAAATTAGCCTGAATGATGGATCCCAGCTGAGACAGTTGTGCCTGGCACAGTGATGTATCGCACTGCCCAGATGGAATCTGTACCAAGCTGTGCTGGGTCCTGCTGGCCACTCTCACTGCATCTTTAATTGATAGAACCACTTAGTCATGCTAATAAACTGTGTCTCATAAAAAGTAGCTCTAAATGTAATTCCTACAAGAAACATTTTGTGCAACCAGTAACAGTCACAGCATTTTATAGAAAATCAGTGAATGATATTCATTTACATTATTTTTATGACCTTTAATGCTCAAAAGGTATTTTGCAAACAGCCTGTACAGTGATGCTCCAAAGAGAATTTTGAGAAAGGTACAGCAGTATCTCTAACAGACCATAGAGAACTTCTTTAAATAAAATGTAATCTTTGTCCAGCAAGTCTATATTATGCTGAAATATAGCTGCCTTTATATAACATAGTTGATAGCATTTTATACACCAACACAAACACAAACTTTTCATATTTTTCAAAACCTTGTTGTAAAATAAACAATGCATATTTTACATCTCTTGTTACAAGTCATAATTGATGATAGGTAGCTTATTTCGCCTTTTAAAATTGCAAAGTTATGTAATTGATTGATTGGATGCTAATTGAAAAAAAATCTTGATAATTAGATTTTTGTCTATTGTATAATCTAACTCAAAGCTCATTTACATTCATTTATTGTCTTGCCCTCATGGTACATACTTTAAATCAGGTCCAATAGGAGTAGTAAGAGTATTTTGTTTCCAAAGTGTTCCATGTTCCAGTTCTTAGTTAAAGGCCCCACTTATTGGTTTGCTGTATTGTTCAGCATTTTCTCCACTTGTCTCAGATAATCGTAAGTGCAATCTAAAATTTCAAATTCGCACACATTCACTTTTCCCTCAGTGTTTACATTGGAACAGCCAGGCTTATCCCAAGAAACTCCTTTAAACAAAAATGTTCCACGGGATATTTGTCTTGAAAATATATCTGCAGTCTTCTGCTGATATGAACAACAACCAGGATGCAACCAGTCAAGCTGTCAATTTAGCTATGATGGTGCTGTACACAGGCAAAATTATTTCACAGGGTTATCCACTTCATATTTTATGTATGTTCTTACTCCAATTTACCCAGCAGATGGCAATGAAGAGAGATTCAGAAAATCCTCATTTAAGAGTTGGGTTGCCAGTCTAACATTGCTGCTTTGGAATGATTGTTTATCCTTTTGCTGAAAGCTGTGATCAGGGACATATTAATTATTTTAAGGAAAGTGTGTGAACTGATTGGAATGGAAACTGAGAGATGTAACCTGACAGAGAATAGCTAAGATATGGCTATACACCAACATTTTTGTATGCTGAGCATTACAGAATATTGCACTAGGTGAAAGCAGCTGGTGAATAAATATTAGCAAGTTGGTCTAAATGTCAAAACATAAAAGTGAGAAAGGGGAAAAATACCTATGCCAGTGAATAAAAATATCAGAGTGGAATATTCTCTGGTCAACCAATCCAAAGTTCAGATTTAGTTTCCCTCTCATGCTCAACACCTCACCTAAAATGTAAACCTTCCTTGGAAAAAAAAAAAAAGTGTGTGCTATACTTTGGTGGTGGTTGAATGGTGAAATTTAATGTGATATCATTCCTAAAATATAGTAAACCGATACTGTGGGCCTCGATGAGTTTGACACTCGTATTATAAACAGAGAAATGGAGACCTACAATTTTAATGTAACAACAGGGGATTATTTTTCAACTTGGCAACCTCATAGGAAAGTAGGAGGGTTTTGAGCGTTGTTACAGACACGCTCACGCGAAGAAACCCTGTCTGATCTCTATCTTTAGACATTGGTCAGGCGCTTGAAATCTGCGTTCCAGCCATTTAAAAAAACTGGGCTTGAACAAAGTAATGGATTCATGGGAAGTGATGACACGTAAAACAACAACCGTTTACATGCTAAAAGAGGGAGTGAGAGGTCGCTGAAACATATCCGGGAAGTAGCTAAGTTTACTAGCCGCTGTGGCCAACGTTGCAAACAGCTTTGTAAGCCTGCTAACTGACAAGTAAAACATCAGAACGCACACACAGGCATAGTCACGTATAATGTGTAGGTAGTTGGAAGCTGGCCTATCGAAGTTGTTTAGTTCATGTTCTTGAAAACGTGTTGATAGACAGACTTTTGCACTTAGAAGTGCTATCTTACCACTTTTTTTCTTACGAAATATGGCTTCGAGAGGGGGGTACCCAATGAATACAGGTCCAATGAACCCTAATATTAACCACATGACAGCTGGACTTGGAGGCAGCGTGAGAATGCCACCACCACCGGCAACAATGCAACAAAACTCCGGATTCCGGACCATGAGTAACGCCGCTTCGCAATACCACCAGGTAAAGTTAAGAAGTTTAAATCAAACATCTGTCTTCCATTTTAGAAAATAGACAATGTTAGAAATTGTAGCGTTTCCATAAAGTTGAAAATTTCTGTAAAATTAGCAAGCTAATGTAGCTTTGCGTAGGTTCAGTTCCCGCTTGAACGGAGTGTGTAACATTTGGTCGACCACGTCGGGGAAACAAAAGCAGGAAAACATGATTTCACTAACGTTCGGCTTGCTAGCTCGGTGGCTGGGTTTGGAACAAACCATGGTAGTCAGTTCGGTTTCAGGGTAACTGATTTCGCTTGATTGGCTTTATTCTTGAAAACAAAGACAAGTTGGGTGAGAGCGTATTTCCCTGCCCGTTGCTAAATAGCTACCAGTCTAGTAATGGGGAGTTAACTATAGATAGCTGCACTACTTAGCTATAGATAGTGATTTAAAACAAGTTAGGTGGCTCCAAAACTACATTTATCTTCATTGTGAAAATATAGCCATGACTGCGTTTCGTAAGAGCATTTTTCGCAAAATATCAAGAACGTGTGTGGGGTTAGTAAGTTGATTAGTTTGCAGTTTGCTATACTGCTAACAACAGCACATTAGTTAGCTAGCGAACTTGTCGTTTCACTTCCGCATTTAGCACGCCCCAGAATACGCAGATTAAGGGATAGTTGACTAATAAGAGCAACAAAAAAAGCAAAAGCAACATTTACCTAGCTGGTTAGTAAACCTGTCAAATAAGTATTACACTGTTTATAATTACTAACGTTACAATAGTGATTAGTTGTAGACAATATTGGACTTGAAATGTGGGACAACGCTAAGAGTGAACAAGGTCATTTTGAATGTGCTGTTTTAACTAGCACTAGCAGCTATTGTTTCCTTTTTTTTTGTTTTCTTACTAGCTAAATTGAATAGCTCATTCTGCCGAAAGATGACTCGTACAAGGGAGTCGATGTAGCGTCAACTCGTTGCTAGATAGCTTGCTGGATGTGAAAGTGATCACAACAGCCGTAACGTTAAATCTGTTTGACAGTTTACATTGTATTGAGAACTGCACTCAATAACCAGATTAAACACCTTTCTGTAACAGCTGCAAGGCGGAAAATTACAAACTCAAACATCTTCGATTATGTAAATTTACACATTACATGCCAGATAATGTGTCACTTAGCAACATTATGTTGCTGTGCTCAGTTAACCTATATCACTAGTACAGCAGTTGTATTCCCCTAAGTACATTTCTCACGTTCGGTGGCACTTAGAACTATGACGATGACAAACCTTTGCAAATTCAGATTTATATAAAAATGAAGTACACCTCCTTATTGCCTGAATGAGTTGGAAAGAATGACAGAGCTTTGGAGTGTACTGAAGTGGCAGCTATGTACGTCCAACATGTTGAACACTGCTCGTTGGATTGGCTACTGGTGTACAGGATAGAGAGCAGTTAGGTTTTCTCCTCTTGGATGTCTTCCTCCTCTCTATCAGTTTTTGTGCATCAGTCCTGGTCTAAACAATAACTGGTGGAAGTCAAGGGTGCCGTCTCTGTCTTTCTTTCCTGCTTTTACTACATTTTAAATATTCATCATTATTTTCCCTACTGTAAAATACCAAATTGAATTCACAAACCATACTTTATGCTCCTACCTAGACCTATGTCTGCAATTCAGAAAAGCAAGGATAAGAATGCACTGTCTTCCTATAGGTATCCCATCATCTCCTACCTCTTTTTGCAGTACAGATGTGGACTGTGCTGAGAAAAGAGGCAGCAGATGATGTGACACCTATAGGAAGAGAGCGCATTCTTATCATTGCTTTTCTGAAACTTGCACACACATAATTCAGGGTGAGCTGTTTCATATACAGTGTGTGCAGACAGACCATGTCAGCCCATTTAACCTGCAAGTGTTGCTGGTGAGTGATGGCATGGACATCTCTTCCTCCCTAGCATAGCTTTGCCAAATTATGCATCACATGGTGTAACTGCCAGCCACAGCAGCACCCTCAATGGATGAGCTGCTTTAAAACCCTACGTCATTAAAATTTTGATTGAAAAATTTGGGTGCCATTGGTTTCAATATAAGCAAAATTTCACTTGAGGAAAATTTAATTATTTTTCATTTTTTATTTTGTATTGTCCACAAGCTCAGTTTATACATATGTGTGAGGATGTACAGCACAAGTCCATCCACAGTACATTCAGTTTATACACATGTGTGAGGATGTACAGCACAAGTCCATCCACAGTACATTCAGTTTATACACGTGTGAGGATGTACAGCACAAGTCCATCCATATGTGTATTGACCTGCTCTCTTTGGTCTTTCCCAGCGCCCAGGAATGCCACCCAGTAGAGGAGTGCCCATGGGAGGAATGGCAGGGCCTGTTCCAGGGCCCTCTTATGGGTCCAGTTTACCCATGCGCTCTGGAATATCCCAAGCTGCAATGGACCCTTCACGAAAGAGGTTCCTCCAGCAGCAGCAACAGCAACAGGGCCTGGGGAGTCAGAGACGAGGGTGAGCCTGCCACACTCTCACACACACATTCCTGTACAGATCACTGTCTACTACCTCCCATCTCCTGAAGATTTCTAGATTTTACCACCTATTTTTGGGAATTGTCGAAGCTGTGATTCATCTTAAATTTTAGAGCGAATATGGGGTGCTGGGTCAGTCGTTGCTGTGATACTGATGGACATGATCAGGTCCAAATTTTCCAGATTGATGGGACCCTTTTTTAAAGTTGTCATAGAATTTTTAAATTGAATCTGGCCTCTGCAACCTAATTTATTTACAGGTTGAGAGATGGACATGCATGGCACAGTGATACAGATTATGGATTTATGTAGTCCATAGGATCACAGTTATTCTTGCAAAATATAGTAGTCAGCAGTGCATAGAATGACAGTATTCCTATAAGTTATGTATTTTGATTTTTTATGTCCTATACATACATAGAAAAATGTGTCCTTTTTGGTATTTTGGTGAGGAGCATCTGAAGTTTTTTTTGTTTGTACCAGGAAAGACTTGGTCCTTAAAGGGCTGGATTGTGGGAGCTGTGAGGGGGTGTCTGGTGTCTCAAGACAGCAGGGGGAGGGGTATAGACATGAGTGCAAAGTATCTCAAGAACAGAAAGTCCTTAAGGCACAACCTCATAACTGTAAAGCACTCACGCCAAGGGGCTAATGCAGAAAAAAGTCTAAAAGTCAGACATTGAATATGGAGCACTGACAGTGTTAAAGCATACTCATCTAAGACTTTGGACATCACAAATTAATGGGGACTGGCACACTATTCGAGTATATATTTGGCTGTGTTCAATTAAATTATCCTTCTCTTTATGTGGAGGAGCATTAATGCTGTGTCTTGTTATAAGTATCTCTCTGCCATATGTTTTTTGGTCACACATGTGTTTTTGACTGTGTTTTAGTGTCAAAAGGCGCAAGATGGCTGACAAGGTCCTTCCTCAGAGGGTGAGTCTCAAACCAGATGTTTATTGTAGACTTGCACCATACTAAATCTGGGTTAAGAAGAAGTGGTTTAGAATGGAGTATTGATGATGCTTTTTTTTTTTTTTTTTTTTTTTTTTTTTGTCAATTTCAACATTTCAGATCAGGGACCTGGTTCCTGAGTCTCAGGCCTACATGGACCTCCTTGCCTTTGAGCGGAAGCTGGATCAAACAATTGCCCGCAAACGAATGGAGATCCAAGAGGCCATAAAGAAGCCCATCACGGTACAGATTCCATGTTATTTGTACTTCTGTTTACAAAGTTGTCATTAACAACTTAATACACAGTATTCATCATTAATACTGGCACCATCTCCAACAGTGGGTCTATTTCTCTTTAAATCATCAGATTTGTATAGGGGAGCTATGTCATTCGGTGGACAGTCTTAGTTATGATGTGTAAATTCTAAAGGTTTCATAATTTTTGTTATTAAATGCTTATCCATAGACCTTTTTTTTAAATTGATGTTTTTGATCATTGGCCCAATAGAGTCAGAAAATAAATGGCTCCTAATCCTGAGGTACCTGAGTTGATAATTATTTGGTTGAAAATTCCTTATTTGAGGCAGTGGACGCATGGGCGGCTTGTTCTTGGCCTTATTAGTCTGCATGCACCTTGACAATGTGGATTTAATAGAACTAATAAAATGTCATGTGGAACAGCCTTTAGCACCTCATTTGGAAATCCCCATCTATTTGGGGCGGTTTGCAAGATTGCTTATCTAATTGAATCTTTTTGTTATCTAGGCAGTGGTTAAACATGACGTTAGCATTGCAAGGAATTGGTTTAATTGAAGTTTGAAGAAGTTTTTCTATATGGGTGCTCCTCATTACTGCTAAAAGCAACTAAACAGGATCACATTTACCTCACCTACCTAATAACATGGTCAAACTGCTGGTGATTTTCAAACCTGAGTGTGCATTATGAATCAAGACTCTCTCTTCTCCCCTTCCATTTAGCAAAAACGTAAGCTGCGGATATACATCTCTAACACCTACACACCTGGCAAGCCAGAGGGCGAGGAGGCAGAGAAAGTAGCCTCTTGGGAACTCAGAGTGGAGGGAAAGCTGCTGGAAGATGTAAGTGCGTGGGCCATAACCATGTGATCGGGGCAGAATAGATGTGGGCAATTCAAAAAATGTTTCTCAAATAGAGGGAAGGGCAGTCTTCACAGCACATTTTGGGTCTTCCAGTCTTTTGTCCTCTCTGTAATTCTAATGATGTCCTCAATCAGCTGGAGTTGGAGCGTTACATTTGTCTGTTTTTAAAAGCATATAAAGACATTATTTTGATTTACAAGTTGAGTATGCACATGAAAAACTGAGGTGGATCAGAATTGACTCTCTGACCCATTGAAATAAAAAAATCTGCAGTGTGTGCTCCCAGGTTGATTTCTTGGCAATTGTAAGACACTGCATGCAATGCAGTGTGCTGAAAGGCTGTCTGTAATGCCATATCAGATTAGATGGGCAGATTTAGTTAAGTTGCTGGCAGACTTGTAAGAAAATAAATAATGTCCCAAGCAAGTCATCTAATTGGTAAGACCAGTATAAGCTTGTTTTTTTCTTCACACAAGGAGCTTGCTGATAGAATGGGTAGGGCAGACATCCTGTTTGACAGAAATGAATATGAAGACTGAAGGTGGATTTTGGCCTTTTCAAGGCTGACATAAGAACATTTCTTAAGCTGCTTCATTACAGATGAGAGGGATTTTCAACTCCACTCCTCTGGCTCTTCTCCTGTTGTGGGGTTTCTAGCATCTTTCCAGTTTTTTCCAAGTGGGTTGGCATTTGTCCTCAGCTCACTCCTCAAAACCAGATGTGTGAGCTTTGTCCCACGTTACCTCTCAAAATCCCCAAAAAATTGGAATGGAAACTGCTCCTTACTTGTAAGACGCAAAGATGTGAACTCTCTTACTTGTGTTCCAGCTGAGAGTCATCTACTTGACTGTAGCCACATGAAAAGGAGGAACTTGTTTTGCTTCAGCAGTTAGTGTGTGTAGGAGGGGAGGGGGTGAGGGGAAGCAGGGGAGTGTTGCGCAAGGAAACATGGCAACAGAAGCTGTAAAGACAGCCAGTCCTTAAGAATCTTGAGTTTCCCCAGAACCAGCCCCTGATGTGGTCAGCCCCAAACAATGCAGCTGCTTTCTGCACTGTAAGTATGCATTGCGAACAAAAACAGTTTAACTCTGAATACATTTGTGTTTTTTCCTATCTCAAATCTCATCTTCAGCCTGGGAAGCAGAAGAGGAAGTTTTCATCTTTCTTTAAAAGCTTGGTCATTGAGCTCGACAAGGAGCTGTATGGGCCTGACAACCATCTGGTGGAGGTATGAGACCAAAATACTGTGGGAAGTTAGGCACACAGTGTCCCAAGTTATGCACTTTGTGACCCATTCCTTGTGTGATTCGTAGTGCTAGCACTCAATTACAAATATGTTGCCCATGTGTCTTTCATTGGCTGCAACCCTGTAGAAGGAATTTCCAAAGAACCACACAGTTGCAAAATATGTTCCTAGTCACTGAGTCATCAAAAGTGGTGATCATTATTGTGACTAATGGACAGAAAAAGCTGAGAAATTCCTCATTCAGTTATTAACTGAATCTGAATTGAACTGAATATAAAGCACATTTCAGTTGTTTATGGAGCCCTGACTACTTGTATGTTTTCACTGTTGTCTTAGTGGCACAGAATGCCCACCACCCAGGAGACTGATGGGTTCCAGGTGAAGAGGCCAGGTGACGTGAGTGTGAAGTGCACCTTGCTCCTCATGTTGGACCACCAGGTACCACTGCAGTTGGAAAGTTTTTCATAAATTTCTCTACCTGGTTTGATGAACACCACAAAGTAATACTGGTACAGAACACACTAAAATGGAATGAAATAGCCTTCATAAGTAACCAGCTTCATTTTTTGGATGCACCACAGTTGCTGATCCACATTTATTTATTGGAATGCCATTGAGGTAACTGGTTTTAACAGACCTGCCCACATAGTTGTCTTTCTTTTCCTCTTTCAGCCCCCACAGTACAAGCTGGACCCGCGCCTGGCCCGGCTCTTGGGGGTCCACACACAGACCCGGGCCAGCATCATGCAGGCACTCTGGCTCTATATCAAGAACAACAAGCTGCAGGACAGCCATGAGAAGGAGTACATCAACTGCAACCGTTACTTCCGCCAGGTGGGTCTTATTTACATGCTTCCTAACACCACATACCTGAATTTCCCCAAGAGGATGAATAAAGTATCTATCCATCCATCTGTCCAACCAACCATCTATCAGTACCTGGTTCTTTGCAATCAGTGAATGCTTGGAACAAATATGGTAATGTCAACACTCAGAGAAACTGAATGAGAATAGAAGAATGTGTCAAAGGATAGGGATTGGTTGATCAGGATGATGAGTCCCTTTCCCTCTGTAGATCTTTGCCTGCACCCGCATGAGATTTTCCGAGATCCCCATGAAGCTGGCAGGTCTTCTGCAACACCCTGACCCCATTGTCATCAACCACATTATCAGGTGAGGGCAAACCTCAGCTCTGTGCAGCTGTGCTTCCATGGTGATTATAAATTGAGGCCCTGAAATCAAAGGGTTGTGTTGTGGTTTCAGTGTGGACCCCAATGACCAGAAGAAGACTGCCTGCTATGACATTGATGTTGAGGTGGATGACCCTCTCAAGGGACAGATGAACAGTTTCCTGTCCTCTACTACCAACCAGCAGGAGATCGCCGCCCTGGAAATGAAGGTCTGTTTTTAGGGGTATGGGCAAATTGCTCTTGCTCAATTTGAATCATCAGTGATGAGATTAGTGAAGCCAGCTGGGGTATGGATCCCCAATCCATTTAGTTAGATTCCAATTATTTTCATTATTGCAGTCTGAATTAAGTGTCTTGAGTCTGCCCCTTAGATCCATGAGACCATTGAATCTATAAACCAGTTGAAGACACAGAGGGACTTCATGCTGAGTTTCAGCAACAATCCACAGGAGTTCATCCAGGACTGGCTCAAGTCCCAGTGCAGGGACCTCAAGGTGGGGAAGGGTCTAACTGGAATATTCTTGTTTCATAAATGAATAATGCACATGATTATAGTTTATTTATTTATTGAATGTCCTTGCCAGTGGTCAAATGTAACTATAGATGTTTTCTAAGCTGACTGTTTTTAGTAAAGCAGTTATTTTTAAATGATTTACCAATTTGCCATCTGATTATTTTATTACACAGTTAATTAAATGTGAAGTCAGTCAGTAGACCAATGCTGATCTTCATTTGTATTCATACAAAAGTACCTCTACAATATTAAAAGGATAAACATAGGTAGTGTTACCAGATTGTAGACTCCAAGGTGTTTTTTAACGGTCATGTATGTGTATCAGTTGATGACAGACACTGCAGGCAACCCAGAGGAAGAAAGGCGCACAGAATTCTACCAGGCACCATGGGTCCCAGAGGCTGTGGGGCGTTATGTCTACTCGAAGGTTGGCAGCTTCACATTGTGGAAAATCTGATCATTATAGCCCATTTTGTATGAGGTGTTATATGATAGTTTTAGTCTTGGTTAATTAAGTGAAATTTGTTTGGTTTCTGAATAGCCAAAAATGATTGCTTTTCCCTCCAACCCACACAACATTCAGCTGTGTTAATTGGTTGAATGAGTCAAGGCTGCTGTCTTAATAGTGGTATGCTTTTTTGTCTCAGGTGCAGCAGAGGAGACAGGAACTGGAGCAGGTGCTTGGAATCCGACTGACTTGAAGTCCCAGCTTCACATGGGTCCCTCTCCAGCAGTCAGCCACCACTTCTACCCCCCAGGGCTCAGTCAGTAAAGATTGGGCAGGCATCTCCCTGACAGTGGTCTAAACATTAAAGCTGTAAGATATACAGTCGAGTAGCAAAACTGGAATCAATCAACATCCACACTTTCACGTTGTTTAATACTTTTCTCTTTTTCCTGTGAATTTAGTTAATGTAGCCACAAACCAGTGATTTCACACATTTACCACTTTTTATGTCAGTTAAATTTGTTTCTCCACATTTACATCTGTGTGAAAGTGGGGAAAAACTGGATTACTTTGCCTTTCATCTTTAATCTGTACACCTTTAATCTTAACTTCCTGACATGATGGACCATAGTGAAATGTCCTCTTACTGGTGTCTTGTTTTTTAACAGTATAAAACGTACTGTGCCATTTGATGCAGCTTATTCTTGTTGAAAGTTTGCAATATTATGAATCAAATTTATTTTTGTATTTTATTTTGTATGATTTGCTTACAAGGTGTATGCATTTTCACACCTAAGTTGTGTCGTATCATATTTTCAAAGGGGTGTTTAGCACCTGGCCTGGAAAGGTATATTTGCAGTTGAAATCTCTCTGCCATGAAAGCTTATTGATTTAACATGATTTCCATGTTGTCTTTGCTCAGAATGCATAAAAATCCACTTGCCAGGACACTCAGGAATGCTTTGTGGCACTTAAAAGCTTTGAGCCATTGGAGTAAAAAAAAAAAAAAACCCTTCTTGGTTTACCAGCTGTTGTTGTTCAGTTGACTTAATTCCATTCAAGTGTTTACAGATAATTTGCATTTTACAGGTATATTCAATGAAATCAATGTAGCCAAGACATTAAATGAGCCTAGATGGCTTAGGTTTTGGTCTTGAAGACCAGCTTTAAGACTATATCATTTTGGAAGGAATCCAAGCCATAGGTTAAGCTTTGTAGAACCCAAAAGGTTGTAAGTGATTTTTTTTATGTATATGGCTCATATTTCATACCACTAGGGTTGTGCCCATCAAACTTGATGCATGTTGCTATTTGCTTGTGGTAAACTTACTGATAATGAAACATTCCAGAAATCAGGCATACCTGCACATATGTACATGTTATGGCCAGGTTTGTTGCACTAAGTGGTGTAAACGATGTGTATTTTTCATAGGAAAGAGAGTTGACAATCATTGTTGTAGTTGACATGTTTCAGTGTATGTTTCTGAGGCAAGGTGGCTCAGTTTCAGGACTCAGTGACTTTAGTCTGTCACTTTTTACAGAAAGATTTTATAGCTGCTTCCTGATAGCAAAAATATAGATTTGACTGATTTGTATGGGTTCAGTAGAACACCACCTGCTGAGGAACTTAAAAATATACTCCCTGCATTCTTAAGAGTTCTAAGATGTCCTGTCTAAGTCAAAGTAAGGATTCCTCTTTTCTGTTCTAGTAGTACTCCTGGTGTTAGCTGTTTGTAGTACTGGTTCAAGAGCTTTGATCTAAGGAACAAACAGCAGGCACAGCACTACTGAGTAAAAACTCATTGGAACTGCCACATTTCCTGGAGGCTAATGTGATCCAGGGAAAGTAAATCCTTGTTCAAGAAATATCCTGAAGCAGGTGATTAGTTGTACTGTAGTAGAGAAGTTCTGTTTTGCCCTTGAAGTTTTGGAGGGTGCTGACCTTGCCTGGTTTATTCATTGTGTCCGATATCTGCTTTTTATAGGAAAAGGACTGTTGTAGTTCAGTGTTTTCTAAAACAGTAAATGAACACTTTGGTGCCTTTTGTAAGGAATTTGCATGTTTTTCTACACTCAAAAGCTTTTTTTGTAATTTTTATACCTGTATGTTTTGGGATTTTGGTACATTTGTTAAAAAAAAAAATAAAAAGTGCTTGCAGCAACAGTGTCTTGTTTGTTGTAATAAAAAAATGTATTTCTTTTAATTTAGATTTTGTAAAGAATTTTGTGCATATTGTTCTTTTTTCTTTGAAATGTTTACCAGCTGGGGGACACTTGTGTGTGATGTCCAGCCAGTTACTACATTGTATAAAACACCTTGTTGGGATGATGGGTATCCACCGGTTGTGCAGTAAAGTGTATATGCAAGTATGCAGAGTATATCCATCTTGATTCCTGTGGATGTATACCCACTGATAAGCCTTTTTTTCCATGAGTACATATGGGCTTTGAGATTTTTAGGGTTTTGGATCCAAGACCCAAACATGAGAAAAACTTCTGAAAAAAATCTGAAACTTTTATGACGTAAAAATCAATTGGGTCTCAAAGAACAGAACTGCTTACATGTGAGTCATTTTATTAGTCTGCCTGACTTAGGTTTTCAGTTGAGCCTCTTACCTTTCCTATCAGAATTGTTTGTGGCTTTTATGTTTTTTATGTGATGTAACCTGAAAATGGACAGCGATCAACAGAATTGTGTTAAAATGTGTTTTGCGTTCAGGTTGAATCCATTAATTATTTAAAATGGCATATGCTGATGGCATATGTCAATAAACATATGAGTGCAACTAAGCTATATAAATTCAAACCATTATTGTATACTCAGATAAAATATATTTAGTACAGTAGCATATTCATTTTTACAAGCAGAGCTTCTCATCTTATTTTTACAGGAAATCAGAAGTGTTGTGAAATGAGTACATATATTTAGTATGGTGCCAATGAACCTGGCACATCCAGTACACAATGATTTTTAACCAACCATGACAGATCATCAAAAAAAAGTTCAGTTACAGTGTTGAAATTGTCCCTACATGTTTGAGCGGGGCTGCCAGAGTTTCAAAGCCGTTGAAACTGAACCTTAAAAAAAAAAAGCTGGATAATCTGGTCATACCTGTCTCAGGCCTCACTCCATATCCCTCTGCTTGGTATGAGCCAAAGCAAACATTATTTAACAGGTCAGTTGTTTATCACACAGATGGGGAGTATGAGATATTTTGGGAAATTCTTGGATCCCTCACCTTGAAGGAGAAAAAATTGTAACTGTTACAGATCATTTCTCCCAACAAAAATAGATACTGGATACTATTCACCTTTAAAGTGTTCGTATTTATTACTTCATCTTTGGACCAACTTTAGCTAATCGATTACAATATATTCCTTGAATGTTGTTGACTTGAGATCATTGACTTATACTTCATTGTGAGATGTTTACCTCAAAAGAAGACAGCACTGCAAATCCATGGCTACAAAACAACATGTTGGGCTGAGGCCAGCACTGACCTGTCTTAAAAGATGTCTCATTCAGAAGGATACTTACATGGCAATGCATGGTTGATAACAGAAAGGAAAGGGAACAGAGGATTGACCCTTCTCCTCCTGCCTGTTCAACACATGGGCATTTAAAGTCATCCCTCCAGAGTAAATTTTATACATGTATTTGTTAATTATGTTTTAAGAGTACAAAATATAATCCTCAAACGACTAAAAATAAGATGAGAAACAGAATCGTGACACATTCATTAAAGTTCTAACATGGGTCATGACATTAATTAATATGGCTAATAAAACTAATATGATAAATAATTAATTATTAATAATGACTAATGCTCAATACGATTAACATACCGTCCATTTTAAATTTAAACGTGGAATTTCAGCTCCTCCAGTCTATACAGATATGGTACATGCGTCGACGAGTTGATCAGGATGGCTTTGTGCAAATCGGTTTCCTGTTACGAGTCACCAGCTGAACGGCATTCGTTAAGGCGTTTTGTGCAGACAGGCCCTGGTCTGTGGCGAAATAACCCGTTGTTTTCAGCCTGTGTACTAACACCCTCTGGCGCCGATGAGAAAGAATACACTGCATCCTTTGCGCACTTTCAAATACAAATTCCGCTAGCTGGCGCTGTGTTCTATGGGTATGGGAGGTTTTGGCCACATTTCTGAAGTACCCTCGATATTCTACTGAAGATAGAATGAGAAAGATGGCGCTGGACGGGATTGATCATGTAAGGGATCTTGACTAGTATTATTAAATTATAGATAAGTCTTTCTTCTTGGGTGTTGTTTCACTATATATAATCTTTAAAACACCAGGGATTTATTATATATATAAGTGCGGCAAGTGTACAATGTAGGAAATACGATTTTAAGCAGACATTTAAGACTTCAGCACAAATTGATGAGGTTTGCTGTCTCATTGTAGCAATTCGGCTAGCCAGTCAACCTACGTTAGATGTATGAACCTTATATGTACTGATGTTTAATGAACGAAAACAAGTAGTTTAATGAAGCTTGATCGACCGGGCAGAGGCATCATGATTTTGTAGTGAGCTATATCTTAATTAGTAGACAATGTTGTCATAGTTGGCATGACGGCTATTGTTAGCCAGCAGCTAAATAGCAACTTCTTTCTGGCTAGTCAGGATAGCTAACAGTGTTATATGAGGTATTTATGGAAGTTGTCGGATTGGTATCTAGCTAGTTACAACGAACTGGAGCTCATCATCAATAACTGTTTGTTTAAAGTTTTAGCTGGACAGCTAAACAAATCCCATAACGTTATTCTTAGCATTTTAGCCAAAGCGAAATCGCTATCTAGCATTTGGAAAAATACAGCTCGAAATATGTTTAGCAGTACTCTTTACAACGCTTGCAAATTTAAAGTTTGACAGGCCCGCAGTAGGCATGTCACATAAACTGTAAGGTTCGCTGATCCAATGTCTATTATCCATCATATAGTCAGACAGCTGCAAAAGTCGTGTAAAATCAAGCTGTTCCTCATAGCAAATTTGTTTCCATTGAAGGTAGCCATTGTAACCGAATTAGCTAGTTACCCTAGCAGATATTCGGCTCTATGAACGGAATTGAATATTTTACTTCGTATCTACAGATGGAGATGGAAGACAGCAAAGGAGGCACTGGCCTCCGTCAGTATTATCTGTCCAAAATCGAGGAACTTCAGGTGAGAAAAGCTTAGATGAGATGAAGGGTATGAGCCGTGTTTTTATCTACCCATACGAATGCATTTGTCCTCTTTCAGTTGACAGTGAACGACAAGAGCCAGAATCTTAGACGTCTTCAGGCTCAAAGGAATGAGCTCAACGCAAAAGGTACGATACTTTAAGACGTTTTTTTATATATATTTTATCTTCAATATTGTACTACCTGAACAATTCCGCGTATTGGACTCAGAAGTAATTTCTGTCTGTGCCTGTCTGTTTTCAGTCCGCCTGCTTCGTGAAGAGCTTCAGTTGCTCCAGGAGCAGGGCTCCTATGTGGGTGAGGTAGTGCGGGCCATGGACAAGAAGAAGGTGCTAGTGAAGGTGAGATCCTTGTGTTATTTTCCCTATAACAGTGGATATTTGTGTCATCTGTAAAATTTCATATCACTGCCTTTTGTGTCTTACATCACAGGTGCATCCTGAAGGAAAGTTTGTGGTGGATGTAGATAAGAACATTGATATCAATGATGTAAGTAGAGTTTAATTTTTAATTAGTTTGCTTCATGGTTGTATGTGTTTGCTCACAACATGTTCTGTATTTGTATATGACATGTGCTGTATTTTTATTTTTTTATTCTTGGTGACTTCTGGTTGCCTTGGTCATGTATACATGTTGCATAATACTTCAGTAGATGCCGATCACTGCTTCTGTGACAAGTCTTTGGAAAATCTGAAAATATGTTTTGGTGTGTTTTGTTCAGGTGACTCCAAATTGCCGTGTGGCTCTGCGAAATGACAGCTACACGCTCCACAAGATTCTCCCCAACAAGGTGGATCCCTTAGTATCCCTGATGATGGTGGAGAAGGTGCCAGACTCCACATATGAGATGATTGGTGGTCTTGACAAGCAGATTAAGGAGATCAAGGAAGTTATTGAACTGCCAGTCAAGCACCCTGAGCTCTTTGAGGCTCTGGGAATCGCTCAGCCCAAGGTGGGTGACTCTGCTGCTGCTGTGGTAGTTGTTGGGGATCCCCTTCTTATCCTTTTCGAAGCAATGTTCAGAAGCTGTAGAATGAGGGAGCAGTTTGATTTTATGCACAAATAAGTGTGAACAAGAGCCTTGTTAATGTGTGGTTGATATGTGTGTTCTAGGGTGTGTTGCTGTATGGGCCTCCTGGCACTGGGAAGACTCTGCTGGCCCGAGCTGTTGCCCATCACACTGACTGCACCTTCATCAGGGTGTCTGGCTCAGAGCTGGTTCAGAAGTTCATTGGAGAGGGTGAGTTTGCAGTCACAGAACAACATGATCTTAAAAGCACCCTGTTACATTAGCCACTTTCTCTCATGCTGCAGTGCTTCAGGTAACAGCATGTGTGCTTGACAAAGTGATAGATGACTGTTGCTATTGGCATTTTACAGATTAAATTTTTAATGCTGTAGGAATGTATCCAGTAACAACTGATCATGTTGTTAGTAATTTTCTTTAAAACTTGTGGCTCTTTAGGTTCGTATCTAAGAGTTTAAAATGTCAAAATATGTTCTGTGTTCGGAAGCCTTTAAGTGCTTGTGAATATAAGTAGGGTACTCGGTGTGTGTCAGGTGTGTGCTGGGTACTGTAATTTTGCATGTGATGACAGGAGCCCGAATGGTGCGCGAGCTCTTCGTCATGGCCAGGGAGCATGCACCTTCCATCATCTTCATGGATGAGATCGACTCCATCGGCTCATCCCGCCTGGAGGGGGGCTCGGGTGGTGACAGTGAGGTGCAGAGGACTATGCTGGAGCTGCTCAACCAGCTGGATGGTTTCGAAGCCACCAAGAACATCAAGGTGCAGCAGAGTTTTGTTTTTCCGTCATTGTTCCAGTGGAACTGAGTCAGGCTGTCTGTGGAACAGGTCATTGATGCATCTTAAAATTCTGAAAAAGGATATTTTTTGAAAGATACATTGCTTTGTCTTTTGAATTTTCATACACATACATATGACAATTAAGTATGGCTAATGTGTTTAGGTCTTTTTTTTGTCATGTTTGATCAAATTTGATCATGTATGTGATCACAACAGTACTATATTCTCATGAAGAAAAAGCATAACTGTGGTGGAGTCAGAAAAAATGATCCTGTTATTTATGGCCAGTGTTTTCAATTGCTGGTATATATCCTTGTTTGTTGTGATATGTTGTCCCACAGGTGATCATGGCCACCAATCGTATTGACATCCTGGACTCTGCGCTGCTCAGGCCTGGCCGCATTGACAGGAAGATTGAGTTCCCACCTCCCAATGAGGAGGTAGGACTCCTGTGAACCACTCATTCATAAGCATCACACTCATCTGCATTCAGATAATTAACTATTGCCAAGTAAATAATAAATGAATGAAAGCACATCTCAGTTTTTTTTCTGTCAGCTGCTGACACCATTATAGGTTCACTGTTTTCCTCCTTTTCAAAGCTTATTCATTTGAAACACAGAAGAATGAAAAGGTAGCAGTGATCAGAAAAGGCTGACTGAGCTGATTCTGTGGTTTGCTTAGGCTCGTTTGGATATCCTGAAGATCCACTCCCGCAAGATGAATTTGACCCGAGGGATCAACCTTCGCAAAATTGCTGAGCTGATGCCAGGAGCGTCGGGAGCAGAGGTTAAGGTGAGTAGCCTGACTGTCAGCCTGAGTCTAGGGCGAGGGGAGTCCGAGCACTGTGTATAAACCTTGGCTTTACCTTTGAGAATGGGACAGCTTACTGTGCAGTGGTGTCATGAATTAAAGCCACTCTGTGCTGTCATTTGCCATGAGAAGTAACACTGGTTTCGGTCCTGACTGGAATTGCTTTGGTAGAAGCATAGTCACAATTTTAAAGTAATAAATGAAAAACAAGTGATCACTGTTACAAAGAAGACCTGCATATCGTTGATAGGCATGGAGTAATATACAGATTGAAATCTTCAATCCAGGAAACATGAAACAGGTGTCAGACATTAGTAGCGCAGGTTAAGATTCCAATCAAATCAAAGTCACTCAGAGCAGGATGTCTTTATTCAGTCTTTATTCAGACACTGCTTCAGGCATATAAGTTGAATACCTCTCATGCCTGAATCAACTTATTTGTACAAATTAATTGATTTTGTGGTTGAAGTGAGCCCAGCCATATCCAGTTGGGTTTTTCTCTGTGGAGCAGTGACCTGCTGTTGACCAAAAAGGTATTTGATAAACAAATTGGCCTTAAAATACGAGTTTTAAATGGGATGGTCAAAGGTCATGAACGGGATATCTTACAGCAGAGAAGGTGTTGTTGCAGGCTGTAGCTGGTGGGAGCTTTGCAGTCTTCCAGGTAAGAAGTGAAAGTTGATTCTGTTGATTTTAATTTGATTTTGAAGGAACTGTTGCCAAGGACAGTTATGTTTTTTCCCTCCTGCTCTCTGTACTGCTGTTGACCAGGGAGTCTTTACCCATAGAATGTGACAAGGAGGATTTCGTGGCCCTCCAAGTCACTCCCTCCCTCTTTACCCATAGAATGTGAAAAGCTTGTGCCCTCCACACCCCGCGCCCCACCCCCATACTCTCCTCCTTCCCTGATTCATGTTGGACATGTAAATTCCTGGCTCTTCTCCTGGGTGACTGAAGCGCATCAGTCTGAGCGCTGGACTGCAGGTGAACTCTCTTCTATCTTGTCTCCATGCAGGTGATGCAGAAGGACAGTGAGAAGAATATGTCCATCAAGAAGCTCTGGAAGTAGAGTCCAGGGGCTTGTTAGCCTGCTCCAGAACTCTACCAGCACATATATATATATTTCATTTGTCTTTTCATTACGTTTGGTTTGCAGCTGTTATGGAATTTAAATATCAATAAATGGTGAATCTCTTGATATATGTTCGAGTTGTGTGTATATGAGAAAGAAAAAAACACTCATCAGATTGTGCTTTCAGTCTGTAAACTGCTTGCATCACAGAACAATGTTTGGGTCAAATTGTGTTTGGTATTTATTGGGAATGATTTAACCAAGGTTGGTCTTGTGTTCTGACATTGTAAGTTATCTACAATTCAGAATTCCAGTAAATGCTTTAAAAACTCTAGCTTTTGGAATCAAGGATGGCAGCTTAATATGACCACAGTTGAACTGAAATTTGTATTTTTTAACAATTAATGCAAGTATAATTAGTCTATCACATACTTGTAGAATGCCATGACTGTCATAACAATAGTGCAAATAATTTTCCCCTTGGGCAAACAGTATTGGAACCATTTTGAATCAGGAATTTAAGCAGTTCCCAAAACAAGTCCCCGATTTGTTTTTCGCCAAACACTGAAAACCATGGCAGGTTGTAGAGGTAATGCTGTTACTTCAGGTTTAGCAAGCCATGAGGCAAATCACAATTTTCACAAAATATTTTGACCTGTTTATTTTTGTTTTACTATGGCACTTTTTACATTTTACTTTTCAACATGGAAAATTTCCTTACACGCTACAATGAGTTCATCAAAAAAGGAAAAAAAAATATTCTGGCAGACTTGAGGAGCTTCCTGAAAGTTCAGAGCACAAGAAATGGACCATACTGTTGCCAGATCAAATTAAGATGCATTTCACAGGACCAAATATAGGCCTTCCAGCTATTACTACCACATTGATTTTTATTGCAAGACAGATTATAAGTGCATGACATACAAGGTTTTGTACATATCTTTCATTCTCAAACAAGATGGATAATTCAGGATTATTTTGCGCCAATATTTTTAAAACTAAAAAAATATGACTTTCCAGGAAAGAAAATGTGTCTGATGGGCTGTTACATACCTTGAAAAATACTCAATTCAGGAGTGAACTTGAAAACACATGATAGCCTTCTTCCAGCATTTGAGGCAGGGGTAGGAATAATAGAAGAAAACTGATTTAAAGCAATTTTAAATGCTTTTGTAATCAAATATACATTACAAAGAATTCTTACAGTACAATTATTAACTGTTGTCTTTGCCTTTACAGCATTGGGCCTTGCTCTGGGCACTTCCCTGAACGATATTGCCAGGTTTGCTATAGCAGCAGATTTTGTGCATGTTTGGCAAATAAGGATACTTTTATTATGGTTGCTGTTATAAGGAATTTCAGCTTACAGTCACTGCTTGCCTTTTCCTAAGAGGGCTCATGTGATGATGCAGTATGCCCACCGCTTTCACAGTGAGACTGACTGGAGAATCATTTGGGAATTCCAAAACTGATTTGAGATCTGGAAGAATGTGTCAACTGTCCTCAATGTAAGGGACATCAAATTGTTTGCCTTTTTTTCTAGCACCTGAAGAAAAACATAGGATTCAACATTCCCATAGCCTTTCTCTTCCAGTAAAAATCATAAGAATCTGATCCTAAAAATGTTTTGTTGACAAATCCTGAAAGATTTGGCTTGCAGTGTAGCCCTATGTAGACTACAGTAACACTGCTAAAGGGGTTGGACACAGTGCTTTCACATGCACAGTTCAGTCCTTTTTTCTGGATTGAGTGTTTTGCACAAATAATAAAGGTATATTAATTTCAGAAGAAAATTGATTTAGTAGGTTTACCAAATAGAGCACAAACTGTTTTGTTCAAACAAGCAATTTAAACCTGCCAAACATCTCAAAGTCAGGATATTCCTCAACTTCGGATCGTTTTACAGGTAGTTGTATCCAAATTTTTGACTCATACCACTGTACATGGAGCACCCTGTAGAACATGCAGGTAGATATTTCAACCTTTAACTTATCATATAAGCAATATAATGCTCTATTTTTACATTACAAAACATGTTCAGCGTGTGCTTGTGTGTATATGCAACAGTTGTGCACACACAAGCACATATCTACATACAAACAAATCTTTGGGTCAAAATTCAATATATTTCATTTAAATCAGTTACCTGAACACACATCATCATTTTTCATCTTTTGTATTTATGCTGAGATGTTAAAACCAAGATGGGTCTTGAATTATAAACTTGACTATGATTTACGAATCAGAATGTCAGTAAATGCTTTAATTACAACTCTTTAGAGATAAATAAATGCCTGAAAGCTCAATCAATGCATATTTGTTCATTTAAAAACTGGTGTCCACTCAAGTTTAAACATGTGAAACCCAGTTGTCAGGTTGTCATGCACTTCATAAAAAGCACCTCAAGTGTTCCACAATACTGAACAGTCAAGGTAGAAACAGCCTAAATATTTAATGATCTGAAAATGTATATCCAGGTTAACTTTAATATAACATTTTATATTCTGTCACATTTGTATAATTACATATATTTAATTACGCTGGACAACATACATTGAATGTTTTGAAGTGGACGGCATTATGACAGGAAGTTGATTGCACGTCTCACATGCAGATGTGTTGATCCCAGAAAGAATCCTCTCCCCATCAGGTGGCAGAAAGGCTGGGAAGCACCATGTGGTTATTGTTTAATATCAAGTTTTCTTCAGAGGAAAAGAGCTGTTAGTGATGCTAACTGAAGCGCCAGTAAAAAGGTCCTTAATGTACTGCAAGATCCTCTCAGCCTTCTGACTTAATCACAGCAACACTATGCATATTTATTTGACTTCTGACAAACAAACAGGGACACAGTTGGTTCTGATGCTTGTATGATCCGTATGAAGGAGGTCCAGGAATGACAGCGACTGGTACCGGTCAGTGAGAGAAGACAGGACAGGTAATGACACTGCCAGCATGCTCTGGAAACCCAATATCATAGCAGAGTGTTAAATCACAGCTCATCCCAACATTGCTGCTAGGAGAACAATCAGATGAGGTAATACAGCCACAGAAGGTTACATAATAGAACTAAAACAAAATGATCTATGTCGAATAACAAAAATGAAGGGGAAGGTCCAAATCCATCAGCATGTGGAAATGCTGGGGCAAGACCAAACCCATGCACCCAGCTCTGACTCTGGCTCTAAGTGACAGTCAACAGTTCTGCACTGAACATGTTGAGCACAGAATAGTTTTGACATTGATACCTGGGGTCTGATCCCAGCTTTAAACTTGCTTATTAAGAATTAAGAAATTTCCAACAAAAGTTCTGCTGCCAACATTCTGTAGTTGTAGCCATCTTCATTCCAGCACACTCTGGGTTAAGACATTACCCAGAGTGTCTCCACTGTTCCAGTTCTAGCACTTTGCCATGTCTCCCATTTTCAGCTTGCCCAGAACTGGCTTGTTCAGTGCTGGGTCAATGATAACAGAGATTTGGGCTAACACAGGGAATGGGAGAGAGGCAGAGAGGGCTTGCTGTAAGCTGGGCCCATACGCAACAGGAGGAAGATGTCAGCGCACGAGCCTGGTTGTGTCCACAGGGGGGCTAGGTCCTCACCCAGCTGATGGGGACCCAGTGGGCTTCCCGCTCGAGCCTTTCCAGAATGTTCCGCAGCTCTGAGCAGGCTGTGGCCGTGTCCTCCTTCACCAAGACCCGGTCCACCAAGTGGCCATACTGCTGGTCAATCAGCAGTGCTGACTGACGCATCTCCTGGAGGTCCTCATCCTTTTGAGCAGAGATAGACAGAGAGGGAGAGGTTGTGTGGTTTATTTGTGCAACCAGAAAACAATGTAAGCCCATCAAACATTGGCAAGCTGGACTCATCAGATATTTGGGACAAGCCTTCATTTCTTTAATCCATTAAACATCCCTCTCTAATCTGATAACACCAGTTGTACCCAGCCTAAACATGAAAATGGCCAAAGACAGGGCAGTCTCACCGTGAGGCGGCCGTGCTCCCCACCTCCCGGTGAGGCAGCGCTGCGGCGACGGCGGCTCTCTGGGACCCGTGGTTTCACAAAGATCACATAAGGCTTGAACTCTGCCGTGCGAAGGGTCTTTAGTGCCTGATGGTCAGGGTTCAAAAAGGTAAGATGAGTCAGGGGGGAAGTGAGACACTATACAATACAAATGAAAATGTTTATTGTTATAATTAATTACTGATCCTATTATCAAAAGGCCAATTTACTACTACATAACCTCTAACCAAAGCAATGAGCTTTTCCTTAAGAAAATGAGTACAGCAAATTGAAAAAACTCCCACAATAAAATTATTGTAAAAAAAAGCAGAATGAGGTAAACAGAATGTAAAACTGGAAATGTGCTGGCATACAGAAAAACAGAGAACAGAGGAATCAAATTCTACCCAGGAGTTACATTTTGCACCAGTATGACCATTCCACCTGTGTTCTTTCTGACTGGAGATCAGTTTTGTGAAACCCATCAGTAACTTCAGCCTCACCAGCGTACTTGTACAATGTGAATCTAAAGCCCTTTGTTGTATTGCAGTCTACAGCATGCTGTATCCATGTTTCATTCATCATTTAGAAATGGAAAATTGGTGAATGTGCAGTTGCATTATGGCAACTGTTTAGCAAGTAACAACCCCATACCTCTGGCTGCACATCTACGAGACACAGCTTATTTCTTGCAAGTACAGTGCGTATAGCCTCCAGACTGGTGCCATACTGGTTGTCCTTGTATTCCCCATGCTCGATGAATCTGGTACAGCATAAAACCAAACACTTCAGTATGGCACAAATATCCTAATATAGCACAACTGCACAATCTGTGACCAGACCTTGTAGTGTATTCTGCCTTTTATACTGCAGAACATAGATTGTAAATTGAATAAATAATGGTTAGAACAACATTTCTTGCAACTTCAGAAGAGGTAAAAATTTAAGAAATAAAAACTCACTTGTTGTTCAGTGCATCTGCTTCAAAAGCCTGTTTGGTGACAAAGTGATACTCCACACCTTCTTTTTCATGACTCTTTTTTGGCCTGGTAGTGTCTATGGAAACAACATTACTCTTTTTTTAAATGCAAAACGTTAGCACATACTAACCACATAAAAGGCAGTAAAATGAAAAATGTGAAGATGTCTCAAAATCTGTAACAGAATGTGATGTCATTTCAGTATGAGAAACGGGGTCCAAACTTCAAAGTTTCCCTCCTCTGCAGAAAAATAAAGGATTGCATGAATAAACACATTTTTATGAGGTAACACCCTAGAACAACCACCTTTCTCTTCCTCTCACATACACACACACCACACACACGCACGCGCGCACACACTTGCGTGCACACACACACACACGCTGGAAGCTGAGGGACAGAGTCGTCTGATGTAGTGCCAGGATAAAACTCACGTGGCACAGCCACCCCATAGCGCTGAGGGTTTTCTGCGATCACCCGCTGCTTCAGCTCATTGATCCGGGCGCCCAGGGACCCTGCAGCGTGCCAGGGAATAGGCAATACAAAATAGGGTTGGACACATGCATCTACCCACAAAATCTTTCACACAGGAGACATGAAAAACTCGTTACATGAAAAGAAAGGACTGGGATGCAGGTATAGTATATAGGTGGGACATGCTTTTGGAGGTTTCCTGTTGTTTTTAGAACACAATCAACTTAATACATTTTGTGACAGACCCCTTGTCAAATAAGTATAACCTAACAAATATGGAATAAAATAGGTTGTAAATATATGTCAAAAGCACCTGGTAAGCTATATAAATGCCCGTGTATGGAGTAAATGTTATGAAATATTACTGGCTTACAGTTTTAAAATTGTTCAAGTTTGGGTGCTGATTAAGTCAGCATGTATGTGTGAGTTAGCAGTAAATATCCTAAATGTCTCACACTTTGAGTGTCCGTTTTATCATCTGAGTTCATTCAATTCCTCTGAGAAAAGGGTTTAAGAATGGGTTTCTCCACAGTTTACCCATCCTGTAAAATGCATTCACTCTTCCAATACTCTGGTGCATTCCTTAATATAGCTGGCTTGTTAGAACAGGAACATAGTGCAGAAGTGGGGCAACTCCAGAGCAACTACAGAGCTGGGCTGGAAAACCAAGAATTACAAGCTGACAGGCTGAACTGGTCCAGTAAATGTTCAACTGTATCTGTACATTAAGTGATGGTGCTGGCTGTGGAATCGTGCCTATAATTGTAAGGGTCAGAGTTCAGAGAATATGTTCAGATCACTTACCAATCATCACCACTAAACGGGGTCTCTCGTTGGGCCGTGGCTGATACCGTGTCACTTCCTCATAGGTGAAGAACTCTGGGTCCTTGGACTCAGGTGTGCGAGGCTCCCCTGGGGATCCCTGTCGGTCCTTGCGACTCAGGCGGAAGCTTATCCGCAGGCCGGCTAGGGGACAGACACACAGCACAAAATTGGGATCCGCAGGTCAGCAGGGTGTCCATCCAGTCATCAGTACAGAGACGCAGGCAGCACTGTTCTGTCTGACAGCTTTAGATATAAGTTTCAGTTCTGCAGTGTGCGATTTCAATTACCATGTAAAAATATCCCTGCATGTTACAGTATTGATCACAATGAATAATCTTGCAGGGCCAAGCTTATATTATTGGGACCACTTAGATATTAGTGAGCATAAAGAAAAAATGTGCAACCACAGCAAAAAGTATAATTTCAAAACTAGATATTTGTCTGTATGTGCAGCCAGTATCTGAAATGTTCATAACAAAGATGAGATATGCACAGTTACTCTTCCATCAGCCATGAAGCCCATCTCAAATATTATTTTAACTTACACTGTGCTCCAGCCATTTGCCTCAACTGGTGAGTAAAGAGTAAGTTTTATCTGAATGTCATTCAGTCAGTCAGTCAGTCAGGTAATGACTTCAATAACCATGTAATAAATGCATTATGGATATCACACAGATTTCAGTCTCTCAGAAAAGGCTTTGCTCGGGTTTCAAAATAATTATTGTCTGTTAAAATGTATTATGTATTGGTAAATATGCCTCAAGACAAAACTGGATGATTGATGGAAATAAGGCACTTGGGAAGAACTGCATGCAATTTTAGCTGTAAACTCAATTTATTTTGTAGCCAGAGCAAAGCCTGTGTTTCCAGGGGGACGGTACAAACATATATATCCAAAGACACACAGAAACATAAGTAATGAAATGGCTGTATTGGTACCTGAGTAAAACTGGGACAGTACCTGTGTAAAACTCCCAGGAAAATGCTTGGCCACAGGAAGGCGCAACTTGCTTACACTTTGGAGAAACTATAACTAGTATTAGACCATTACACAACCAGCCTTATGCCTCTAAAGGAACAGAGAACAGACATGCTTGGTTGAGTCTGCAATGCGTCCAAAGCCTGGCTTCTGGCCACAGTGTCAGAGGCGTAAGCTTCTACAGGCACCAGCAAAGTGAGTCTCGATGATCTAAACACTGTTGGAGTGTGGGGGAGGGGGCTGAGAGGAGAGCAGTAAGAGGGTAGGGACTGTCACTGGTACTTCTAAGTTGACTCCATCTTGCGAGGTAGCAAGCATGTTGATTAAACATACCAAAACATTTGATGTTTGATATATCCAAACAATTTAATAGACCTTATAATAAGGCTCCATCAAACTGATATAGGATATGCTTGCAATGACCAGCTAGCCCATTTTCCAGGGGTTAATTTTTTGAGTATTGATATAGTCTAGCATAGAAAGCATACAATTAGTTTTAGTTCATTTAAACTGTCCAATGATTAATAGATCTGAAACATAACTGTATGTAAAAAATTCTGATTATTTTTCATAAACAGCCTATGGTGGTTAAGTATAAAGCATATACACAATTTTAGTATATCCTTTGGATTATTATGGAGTACACAGAGTGCAGTGACACTCAACTGAAAACTATACACAGTATTGAGGTCAATACTGGAATAACCTTTATCTAAATAAAGGTTTTCATTTAGTGTTATCTTGGGATATTCTGAGTCTGAGGAAATTAATTTATGTAGTTTTGTCAGCAGAGGGCGCAGTCTAGAATCCAGCTGTGTTTAGATCATTTGACAGTTTTGACAGTTATCTGTGATGGGGCAAGCACCTCATATCATATATGAAATGAGGGGTTTCAGCACATAAAGAAAGGTTGAAGCAGACATTAGGAGAACATAGATTTTTATTATATCTTCATTTTCAAAATATTTAAAAAAACGGAACACCAGAGATGTGTAAAAAACCAAGAGATGGTTTAATTCACAAAGAAGTGAAGTTTTTGTCTGCATCTGCTGTTAAATTTATTGATTTTAATGGGTTATGCAGGAGTACTCAAAGAAATGCACGCACATATTTTATTGTCCTGCAATTTAAGTACAGGGGAAATGTGCTAATATCCCCTTGGACACAGCCAGCCAGCATTTAAAATTCTCAATAATTTGTATTGACAAGCTGGAGGCAATAGTGAACATGCCTTTCCCCTCTTTTACCTCCAGCGTAGAGTCAACCTCTGTCTGCCATTTCAACCCACGGCCACGGTCTTGCACTAATACACAGCCCAGCAGCTATTTGCAAGAAAGCTAAGAAGGCATGCAAGCTCTCACCTATATACTGTCCATTGAAATAGCCCTCACAGTCACAGTCCTCTGTTGGGAAGGCAAGCAGGGAGAACAGGGGATAAGCAGAGGGTGAGAGACCTGGAGAAAGCTGTCGGAGAGTTGGGGAGGGGTGTCGGGAGGGGGGCTGCAGTCACTGGAGCAAGGTAGGCAGGCAGGCAGGCTGGCAGTGGGCAGGAGAACGGGCAGGCAGCCACGGGCAAACAGGAGCAGGAGAGGGGGATTTACGAAGGTCACAACCAGGGCCCACAGCCCCTTTTTCAACTGTGCAACCTTCAGAGACAAAGGGTTAAACTGTGCACTGTTTTTAACTGTGCAGAAGATGCAGGGACTGCCTCAAATGGCTGATCTTAGCCTACCTGGATGAGGTACAGAGCCACATTTTAAAACACAAAATCATATTTTGATTCACTTGACAAGAGAAGGACATTGTCATTGTACACTCATGGTCAAAGTGCTTACAGCTTCATTGTGCATTCACTGGTAATCAATTCTGAAGTAATTTCAAGGAATGTGAAAAAATGTTTTTTTTTTTTTGCTTTTCTGTTTTTGTTTCTGTTTACTGTTATGATCAATGTCTCCTCTATTATCTGTTTCCATTAATAATATCATATGCCAAATAACTCAGTACTATGATTGATAATGGAACATTAGCTGGTTTATGGGTATGAAGTCATCCATCATTCACTACATTGCATATATTAACCCACAATTTGCTAAAGGGTACTAAATATAGTAATGTTTGTTCTTCAAAAGCTCTCTTCTGCTACTTCATAAAACTACAGAAAATGAAAAAGAAGAAGAAGAAAAAGGAAGGTAACACCATAGACGTGATATCTCCATGATATAGGAGAATATATAGGTATTCAAAGAAAAAAAGAAGGAAGGGTTTAAGAGGAAAAAGAGGCAGATGGATTCATTCCTATCTTCAGCAATGAGTCCCTGCCTGGGTAAAGGAGATATTACAGATTTGTGAATCTCTGTTCTGCTCACTTTGGCTGACAGCTGAAAGGATTACAGCTGAAAGGCTGTGGAGGGCTCATCTGCCCCTGGAGAGACAGTCTCTGAGGGTACACCCAAACGCCCAGCCCCTCTGAGCTTGACCTTTCACTCTCTGTTCACACTGCACTGCTGGAAACCCCCTGATACATTAAACACCAAACTTAGCCCTGCGATTGCAGTCTAATTTGTCATTATCAGAGACTAGAAGTTATTGTCAGTCATCATGAAAATAACATTTCTATAAATTATTTGTACTATAACCAACAACTCTGGAGCAGTCTTCGGTGGAATGCCAACATACTGTACCTGATATCTTGACACAATGCTGGAATGTCACTGGAATGTTCTCAAACTGCTGGCAAACATTAAGCAAAGCCAGTATAAGTAACATTCACATTTTTAATGAAATGCCTACCTTTGTCACAACCCTGGTCATCTAGGTTAGCATTAGGGAGAGAAAAAAACATGAACAACTATGATATAAAGCAAAACTTCTACAGCAAACAATATTTGGAAAAGATGATGAAAGAGCTCCACATTTTTATCGTAGCACATAAATAAGTGTGAATGGCAAACATAGTCCATTGCTCGGTCAGACTGTGATACATGTTACGGGACATCTCATCTGTGCACCATGTGCTAATCCCTGGCCGAATGACGTTGGCTGCCGCCAGCTTCCTGGCTGCTCTTCTCCACAAATAAAAAGCCCACAGCCAGACAGCAGGGTATTAATCTGAGAGAATATTCTGGAATGGCAGCTCTCTACGGCATCAGCGAGGTAGCTGACATATTGTTAAACCCATGTTGTCTCCTAGCAGCTCAGCCTAATCGGATTGCCATCAGATTAAATGATACAATGTGCCACTGAATTACTAAACACCCACCTAGCCATTTCGTTCATATTCAACATTCCTGCTTTCACAGGGTGCAAGCCAAAAATGGACAGGACCTGGCAGCCTTTGACAATGTTTGCTCCACTGGGCTCTTGTTATAGCCTATTCTTCTCCAACTTCAGACTGGGCAGATGGATTAGGCATTAAAGATTAATTCATATCTGTACACTCTCTCTCATCTTTCTCTTGCTTTCTCCCTCCCTCCCTCTCTCTAAAATACATGCTCATGGAAGTGGAGTAAATTGACAGGAATGCTTCTGTGTAGATACTGAAAAATGCAAATGAATAACAATGACAAATCTATGAATAATACAATATGAACCAATTCAAGATGGAAAATAGATTATGTTTATGGACCGAGTACTTATGGCAGTCAGAGCATGGAATGGAAAGTGAAAACTTACAAAGGGGCTCTTTAGGGGACTTGGGGTTCTGGAGTGTGCCCATTTTCATCCTGTAAGCCAGCCGTCTTGAAAATAACACACAAAGAGAAAATAAGGTAATAAATAATCTATTACAAGCAACCATCTGCCACCAGGGTAAAAAGATACACAGACGACTCTCCCACATTGCGGCTTTCCACATTGCAGATTAGATTTTTCTCAGGTCGGCAACAAATAATTAAATGGGGATTTTTGGGAGCTTTGCGGCCTTATGCGAGAAACTGCGTATCACTGCAGATGATGCGCGTATCATACGAAAAGAAAACGAAAAAAGTTTAGTAAGTCATGAATGCATAAAATATATGTACAATATTAATGTATTTTATCGTTTAATACCACAAATGTACACAAAGTTTTTGTGTGGTTTTTCCACATCACGGGGCTTGAGCCGCTAACTGCTTCAATGTGGGAGGGTCACTGTTCAATTAGTTTATATATGCTGTTTTTATCTTTGTTTCTGTCTTTCTTATGTAAAGTCAGCCCATCTTATCCGTGGATTTGGCATCAGTATGTAGTCAGTATGATTTATGTGGGTTTTAGTATAACAGTTCTTAGTATTACATATGGGTGGGATTTCAAGTTATGAACACATACAGGGTAAAAATACATAACTTTAAATGTGTCCTGAACATCCGCAGTTTCTGCACATCTGTGGGGGTCCTAGAACCATATACCCGCAGATAAGGCAGGCCAACTGTATAACCACATTTCATGTAATGCCTGGTGATACAGTGATTGTCCAATATGTTCAGAACAAAACTGATACAAATTAGACGCATTCTTTATCCTTTCTTCAGTCACAGTATGAATGGACTTGAGGGCACTTCCACTCATCAGTTTGAATCCCCCTTTTACAATTCGTTGCATAATATGACAAATATGCCTTCATTAAACTCCCCAGGGGTGAGGAGGAATGGGAGGTTTGCTGCAGTGAGGAGATATAAATATCTGCAGAGATCTCTCAAAATCAGTATAACTGAAACAGTATGGAAGACATTCGATGATCCAAAAATGTTCTGCTCCTGTTACTCAAGGATAGGACACCCTGTACACCAGGAATTCGTTTTATTAAGCTGTTAGGTCTTTTTCTCCCCCTGAAAAGTGTTAGTTAATGTTCGAGTTAGCTTAGGGGTTTCCTAAAATTTTCAGATAAGCATCTCCACTAAGATTGTAATACATGATTATTTCATTTTGATTTATTTTATTATAGTTCAAAAACAGAATTAGTAAAAACATAGTGTAGACATGAAATTGGTGGCTATTTCTTATGGCTGATTCAAGACAATGGAACAACTGTGTCAGAATCCTGAGTAGAAATCTTACTTCTCCTGGAAGTGTTTGGAGGGGATGAGACCAGCACGTAGGTTGCTGTCCCCAACCCTTTTAGCCTGCCACCAGGTAGGGTCGTCCTGGCTCACCACCTGCAGGATGTCCCCTCGCTTGAAGGGAAGACCTGCTTCCTGGCAGGGCGTGGCCTTGTCCTCAGAGGGTATGTAGTCAAACAGGGCCCTCATGTAAACCTAGCACATGGAGCAGATCTTACATTTACTGTACAATTGTACATACACTCCAAGATGCACAAACACTCTGAAAACTGCACACAGTGCACGAACACAGACAAGCATGCCCTTGATCACACTTCATTAAACTACAATACTTTTTAAAATTTACAAGTAGAGATTTTTTTCAGATCTTGTTTAATTGTTTTTTTTTCTACATTTCAGTAATTAAATGGTACAGCCAAATGGGAAATTGTTTGATCAGTGCTACAAAGGTAGATGATAAAAGATTAAAGAAAAAATGGGTCACAACAACTCCCTGGCCCTATAAATTACTCATGTGCAGCATTCTCATGCCATTTGTTTCAGCTCATTCATCATCAGCTCAGTCAGATATAGGCTCAGCCTCAGTTGTAACACAGCATGATGTCACTCACCTTGCTCTCCCTCAGTCTGTCCTCTTCTTTGATGGCTGGTATGATTTTGAGAGTTATTGAGCCTTGAGATTGTGACTGCACCATAAAAAGGAAGGGGGATGTTTATAGTATGAGTCTGCTACTGGACACCAAAACAGTGTACAATGTTTCCTTTTCTTTTTACAAGTTCATGTGCATTTGCTGCTAGGCATATCTTAACCAGTAGCAAATTACAATATTTAAAAGGCGGCATTTTGATAGCAATATGGTATTTTAAAGCTGGTAGTTACTACTAAAACACAATTTAAAAATAGCTCACTTTATTGTGCTCTTGTACAATATAGCAATATCACAGCATGTTAGAAAGACAGTTGAATTTTTTTTGGTTCATTTCATCGATTGTCCGATCCTGTGCTTCGTGTCACACATCACATTAACAAGAATATTTGTATTCATTTATATCGAATGGTTGTCCAATTCTGCTGTGATAGCTAGAAATCAATAGCAATCAGGACGCATTCCACAGAAATCAATGCAAATTGAAATTAAACCACAAAACATTTATACTGTATTTATATAATAAAGAAAAAAGTTATCTATGCAAAATTCCTGCTGCTACTCAAGATTCACATCAACTGTTTTGGCACACTTGGCATCTCATTTGTCACTACTTCTACTACTACTACTACAACTAATAATAATAATAATAATAACAATAACAACATCTACAATAATAATAATAATTTGCAGGATTGCCATGCCTACCAGAAGCTGACTGATTTCATCTGGTCTTTTGTGAATTACAAGGATTCCATTCACTTCCCGCAGCTCATCTCCGACATGCACAAGACCTGGGAAGGGGAATGGGTTACACAGGTGTACTGCTTTTCTATTCAGCGATTGGCTACTTGTTTGAGGGGAAAGTCAGGGCCTGTGCCACATAACCTGCTTCTGCTTCTGAGGCTTAAGCTCATTTCCACAACCCTTAAAAATGCTGACTGCTTCATGTAACCATTCACCCAAAGTGCAGTGGGCTCCAGGGGTTAGCAGTCTCAGGCTTGCCTTACACAGCACAGCCAAACTCAGGGTGAAGCCCAGAGGTGTCTTGCATTACAGCACCCGTCAGAGTAAATTGTGGATCGTATGGCAGTGGAACTGGAGACCTACTGTTTAACCTGCGGTGATCAAAGCAAATATCTCAACAATGGCTCTCGATGGAAGTGAATGAACAATCAATAAAATATGAGCTGTGATCTCCATTAATCTCTGAGCCCATACACCAAGAAACAGATTCACTGACGCATAAAAACATGACTTTATGGTTAAACACACACACACACACGCATGTATGCAAGTTTTTTTTTTTTTTTTTACAAATTCTAAAATCTAAAACATGAATTTTGACTGCATACTTCAATAACAGAGAGTTGCAAAAACATACACGTGCTTAAACTGAATGCGTGCAGACAAAACAGAGATACACACACCTAAACCTAGTTTTCTCAGTGTACAGGAGATAGTATTTCCATGGTAACAGCAGTGGCCTGCTCTGTAACCTGATTTACTAAACCATGTGAGGGAATCGTATAGTGCCCTCCCAAATTCAAGGGCTTTTCTTATTATTCATTTTGCTGCAGTTTATCTTTTCCCCTGTACTGGTGTAAATTCTTTGTGCTGAATGTCACCTTGGATGAAAGCATTTTAGCGCACCGTTTTATGTAGCTGTTGCGAAAATATAGTGGGTGCTGTTCTTTCACCACCTGCACATTAGCATATTGTTCCATATCTCCTACTTTCTGATTTGATGTTCTCTGTTATGTCAACATTTCTGCAGGAGGGCAGAATAAGCAGTATTCTGGTGTATGCCTGTATTCCACATGGATAGAATATGCACTCCATGTTCCATTGTCTGTTTTAGTTGAATGATTTGACTATCTGCATAAAATAATCACCTGCTTGCCTGGCAATGGAGAATTGGCTGGGAGCACATTTTAGCCGTAGCATGAGGTTCAGACTAACAGTGAATCAGACTAGAAAATCAGGAATCACTCACCACTGCGGTCTGCAGCTCCTCCTCTCATGATCCTGGCAACAATCACAGCTCCCGTAGCCTCATCTCTGCGAATGGTTGCTCCCTGGCAAGCATGTAAAGGAAAAACACCTGGACTCAACTGATACATGCTTAGTTATGTCTTTCAGTAGTAATGTTGTCCTGAAATCCACCTCAACCCCTGAGTAACCATTGACGTAAACAACTAGAGGCTCTTGCACTGATCCATATAAAAATGAAATTATGTATATTCATTCTGAACACCAAGGTGCTTTATTTGTGTATGGCACTTGTCATATCATATTTCAATATCAGATACCATTTTACACTAATTGAATAAGCCACTAAGCCAATAAGCGGGTTGAATAAGCCGGTAATCTTGTTGAATACTCTAGCCAATTTTCTTACCTGTTTGCAACTCTAAGGCCTCCCTAAAATGTTTATTTATAGCCTTCCAAACAACAGCAAAAGAAATAAGCTAAGAAACTACAAAAATTCAGGAATGCTTTGGAAAGGCTTATCCCGACTATTACAAAAAATACTTTGAGAACACGTTAAATCCCTGAACCAGGTTTCATTTGAAAGACCTGGGCTTGTCTGTGACTTTGGCCCCTGCACATTGGCCCCTGAGGTCACAGTCTGTGACTCACCAGTGGCTCCTTGTTCTTCACCAGGCGGACAATCTTCACTGACTCCTCCTCCAGCTCATCATCCAGGTCATCTGGCAATGGTGGCAGGACAGGGTCAAAGTTCTTCTGAGCAACTGTATCATGCACCGTCAGGACGGCCTGGAGTCAGAGAGGGAGGACAACACTTTGGCACGGGGCTTTTGAAGAAAAACAGGGGGCGGGAGGGTTGTGCAATGTCTGCCATTTGCTCCTCTCTCTGACTGGGCATAATGAAGTGCCTCACAAGAGCAAAGTGCTTCAGGGCACTGCCATTAGAGAGAGATCTGATTAAGACATTTTAAATGCCATCAAATTCCATTTTTAATGAAAATATGCTCAAGCATCTTGCTGCACATAAACACTTAAAGAGCACTTTCCTTAATAAATATAATTTGACAAAACTTAATAATCAAAATGCAGCACTTTGAGGTTAGACACTGTAAGATAAGAAATGTCTCTGTCTGAGTGTAATGACAAGTTTTGTCATTTAAATGCTTTGGTAGCCTGTAACATATAATCATAGTAACTGCGTGTTTAAATATAATTAGGCTGATATTGGTAGTGCATGGTTTTCAGCAGTAGAGTGGTACCAGGTCAGTGTGTATATGGCCAAAACTGGCTAATATTAAATTGTGTGTATCTGCCTTAGGACCAGCCAAATGAGTGGATATAGGAATGTGTTAGCTTGGGCTTTTAACCTAACTTACATTGGAGCATGCATGTGAGTATATGATAGACTCCAATCTCAAAAGGACTAATGCATGTGGGGCCAGTGACATTGGTACCTTAAGGTGAGGTGCAGTCAGCAGCTGCAGAAGTTCTTTCTCATCACTGCTCATTGGTCCACTCTGCAGCTCCTCCGCCACCTGCCAATCACAGCACAGATGCAGTTACAGCCTTCTATATGTCTAGTAATACATGCCAGCAGTGCTGCAGTATACATACACATACACACACTCACTCTCGCTCAAGCACACACATGCAAATGGACATGTGCACACACACACACACGACACACACACATATATGGACACCTATATAACAAAAAACACATCCTGTGAATCAGCAATCTTCTTGCAAATACATTCAATTTGTTGTTATCCTGCCTGGGGAATTACAATGAGTCCTGGAACTGTCTGTAATATTGACACAGTTCATCTTGCAAAAAGGTTTGTATTCATTTGACCCCTTTGCTGATGGATTCCTGAGGTATGGGTGTGCTTAAAAATAAATGGTGGCCTTCACATTCTGTAATGTCATGTTAGTAAAGCTAGCAGTTAAGAAGACACACTTCTCTTTAAAAACACATTTCACAATTCTCTTAAAGGTATGAGTATTTCAATTAATCAAAATAGGTACCAAAGCTGCAAATCCAACAAAGACTGTTTGCAGTGTTTAAGGCAGGAATTTAGAACTGAGCTACACTGTATGTAAATTCTGGGACAAATCCAAGCTTAACTGTCCCACAAGCATGGCTTGTTTTAGCCCCTCACCTTTAGGCCTGATTCATTCGATTTTCAGCTGTGCTTCTGCACATATAATTTTGTTGAATTACTATTTACCATATGTTGCTCCTAAAAACAGCTTGTGGATCAATGATGTGAACTATATTTACACTCACATTATGTTTTGGTGGTCACATGCCATACATGATACTAAAATATAGTTTCAACAGTTTGTGCTTGATACTAGCCACAAGTATAAATTAATTTTTATTCTAGTGCTCTCATTCCCCTCTCTCTCCCACCTGCTGTGACCCTGACGTTCTGCATCCTCTCCACAGACGTGGCCCAAGGGACTATGCATATCCAACAGGCCTTGGCCTCCTTCAGGACTGAAATATTCTTCGGTTTACTCCAGTGCTGCTCCCCATGTTCCCCAATGTCAATTCAGGCAGGTTTAAAAATTACTTTGTTACCCAGAATTCCCCATTTTTTGGATTAGACCTGCTGCATCAATGCAGAGAGTGATATGTACACAGCATGCCATTATGTTGAATTATATGAGTATTACAATACTGTGTAGATACTCACAATATTAATACAGAACGTAGGTGAGTTCTTCAGCATCCTCATAATTCCTGATCAACTACAAGGTTATACTTCAATAAAAATAGAATAAAAAACTGTAATTGGGGCCTGGGGGAGCACATGTTAGACACATGTTTGTGATGTTGCTGTCCAACAGGTGACCTCTAGGTTGATTACCAGGTGAGGCTGGGGCTTCACACAGGCAGTGCAAAATTGCACTCAGCATTGGGTAAGCTGGTAAAAATAAGTCTAACTCAGTCTTGTTAATATCAGTTATGATGTTTATTGTATCAGTGTTTAAGGTCTAGTACTTACATCCTCTGCCAGAGAGGAGGCACTGTGCAAAACAGGCGTTGGGCTCTGGCGCTCATACTGTCGCAGCCGTTCATGAATCTGTAATACAGGAAGCAAGAGGTTACTTACTTATTCCGTCCTATATCAAGAGAGAAATCATTGTCTTTTATATTACATAAATTCTTACAGTAACCATCCATACCATTTTTACTCCAGTGGGAATTATAAATACAGTGGCAGATAAGTGAAACTAATAAAATATATACCTAAAAATTCCAAAGACAAGAGTTTTTGAGAACAAGCAATTGTAAAATAACTACCTTCATCAGGTAGCCAAGGCTCTTCTCACTGAAGACATCTTTAAGGAAGATTAAGTCCTCTTTGTGGTTGGCATCTGGGCGCAGCTGGGAAGTCAGCAAAGCTAGCGTTTCATGGAGTCCTGCAATTTGATCAAAAATCACAATGTATATTCTCCACGCCCAAAACAGCCTTTACTCAAACACCACTTTCTGTGGAATATATCCATTAAGCATTTGACCATTTGGGATATCCTGTCAATTTTTTTTTGACAACCTCAGCATATTTTTTTTTTATTGACACAATAGCAGCAGTCAAATTATAGGCCCACAGCTGTAGCTTTTGTAAATTCAAACCTTGTATACTGTGTGAAAATGTTCCCTTTTGTTGAGCCTTTTCAGTTTTATTGCTGCTTTAAAGTGCTAGTAGTAGGCAGATGATTTGTTGGTAAGACACAGATTTACAGCTCATTAACATCAATTTGTGCCAAATATTGAATTGTCTATGGTATACCTTGGCGGGCAAACATCATGATGTCCTGGCCAGTACAAAATGGCCGTAGGACATGAAAATCTTTGTACTTGTTTCACACTTTTTTTGTCAGAGGGCATCATTTAGAGGGAAGATCTATAAACAACCATTGTGGTAGATAGCCATAAGGTACTAAGGTGAAACAGGGCATCTGTGCAATAAAAAAAAACAAACTTCACGAGGTATGACAATCAAGATCTTCATTACTTGAATCATGTCCTTTAGTGCCTGAACAGACAACACCCCTTCTATTCTAACAATGGGGAGTACTACCTTAAAGTATCTGTTTTCAGCTTAAAAAGGTACAAAAACCATACATCATGAACTGGTGTGATGTAGATATAAATGACCCTGGGTACGTGTCTACCTGCACCTGCAGAGAGGACCGGCATGGCTTCTTTCATTGATCCGGTGTAAGGAGTCACCTAGGGAAAAGGGGAAGTGAAAGGCCAGTCAAAGCGATGTTTTCAGCTGGAAAATGTAGAAAATGTCCCAAGTGTTTCTTGGTCCTGCCTCCTTTTCTCTCTCAGCCAATTGCCAAAATCAAAATGAAGGACTCCAAATTTTCAATGTGTCAGGATATTGCAGGATACAGACAGACTTTACTTCTTCAGGCAGCACCCCAGCAGATTCCCATCCTGTATGTACACTGTAAGCATAATCAGTCGACTCTAACCTGTCTAAAGAAGTGATTGATAGCTATCATTAGGTGTCTGTGTGTGCGTGGGGGGCAGGGGGTAGTTGTTTGAAGTAAAGTGTCACTACGCTCCATTGCATATGCCACTCTGATGAGTTGGGCAGGAATTTGCATGCAGCAAAACACAATTATTCATATTTATTTCTTCTGAGACTCTTAGATTATTGATAGCAGACCAGACACCCAGTTTAAAGGACATACTGCACAATGTTACCGACCAAAATCACTGTTTGTATTCAGGAGTGAATGGTATTTTAAGTCTATGCAGGAGTTTTGAGAGTATTCCCCTTAACTGAGATTCAACCCCCTAAAAAGTATTGAGGTACCCTGTATGACAACTACGTCTTCATATATACTGTAAATTGACCTGAAAATGAAAGCATGCATGTATATATAATCAAAAAGCACAAAACCATTAATAATCACAATAATATAAGCATTCAGCATTCTAATAATGTAGCATAATCTGCCAAAGATAAAACATTTACCATATGGTGTATATTGTAGTGTAACACTGGTCATGTAATCGGTCTTTATTAAAGTACAATATCAGCTTGATTAAGCAAAATGATCCAAGTATGGGCTCAAAAAACAGAGCAGTCATTTTACAAAATAACACACTTAATTGATAATTAAATTCATTTAAGTATTCTTCTGGCACAGAGAATTGGATATATGTGCAGGTCATATTATTTATTTTTCTCTTTCACACATATTTAGATATACGCATAGTTAAAATATAAAACAGTTTCAACATCTGAACAGAATACAGAGAAATGCATTCATACAGACAAGGCTGAAACATGAATAAATGGCCTGCCACAATTCCCACTGGCCTTCATTTTCTCATTATTATTATTGAAGCAAGATGAATGATTAAAATATGACAATATGTAAAACATGAAAGAAGTGAGTACAAGACTTACATTGCACAAGCACTCATTCTACAGTAACTGCTTAATTGGCATCACCATGAGACAGATGTGGGAGTGTGAGGGATTAAAGTTTGGAGTGCCGGCACTAGTCCCTGAATGCACCCCTGCTGGGCCTTCTCTGATCCACGTGGCTCTGTGATGTTCACAACTCGGGTAATGAGCAGCCTGCCCCAAAACCGAGGCTTTCCTTCCATCGGCCTCTCCCCCCACATCTTACTACCCCTCCCCGGACAGCCACATGGAAACATCAATCAGCTGCGACGGTGGGAAAGGAACATGAAGGAGCTCGCAGCATGTGAATGATGCCTTCATGAAAAGAGTGTACCTCTTGATCACAGCTGAGGCCTCTACCACACTGCCTGGGCACATATATTGGCCTGTGTCTATGCAGCACTACTGCACAAGCTCCCTTCTGGGACTCCTTTGGGTGTGTCACGTTTTTATGCAAGCTGATCACTGAATCAATCAATATATCTGAATCCATTCATTTAAGTGCTTCCATTATTTTGTTTTTAAAACAGATTTTAACAAAATGCAAATGTGTGATTAACTCATGTTGGACTTTATTTTTCTTGTGGTACGTGTTTCAGCTGCCAATTTATACCCTCTCTGTGTTTTTTTATGAGTGTCATTGTCAATCAATAAATCTGTTCTAATACTGTCAATGAGATAGCTACTCTCATAACTTGCACTACTGTACTAGTGTGGAGTATTTCAAAAGAGAGTACAAGGGAGCCTCTAATATTCATGATCTGAAATCTGATCTTGTCAATTACCAAGTGCCTCAATGATTAAACTGTGTACATGTATGCAAGTGGTCTATTTACATGGTAACTTTACTTTTAGTTACAACAGTAACTACAAGAGCATCTGGTTTCATAAAAACAGACTTGGGCAGCTCTCCTCTACAAGAATAATGTCAGAAAAGCCTACCTATTTGTTAAAATAATCACAGCTGTAAGGTTGTAAGCCCAAGTAGAGGACCCATGCATAAAATTTCAAGAAAACTTTCAACTGCTCAATTTAAACTGTCTAATCACAAGGATAACTGAAGTACTTTCATACATCTATCTTTGATCTAATACATTTTTGTCATGAGGCAATTCACTGAGTGTACCAGCCATCTTCATATATGTTCTTAATGGCACAACCTCTTATTGTGCTATTGCTGTGGAATTACTAGTTTCTCTTGTGACAGCAGTCAGCTCATTGGGGAAGGGGGGGGGGGGATTTCATTGGCTCCACCGCTCTGAACAGAAGCTTAACTAGCATTATCCTCACCTACAGCTACAAATGGCCGCAGAAAGAAACAATGGCATGCAGATTAAATTGATGGGTCAAATTGAAAGATATGGTCCAAATTCAGTTTAAAGATGGTAAGCTAAAGTCCAAAGATTCACTTCATGAAAATTTGAACTATGTACCCATTTTGATACAAAAAGCCTAGAGCATTTGTAATATAGATTTTTTTTTTTACCAATCAATAAATAATGGGCTATACTGTGAAATTCTTTTGGGTCATTTGACTCCAGACCAATGAGTTTGAGGGTGAAATCATGGTTATCATAGTTATTACCCCTCAGTCAAACTCATATTAATAAACTCAAGTAAATTAACCTTACTGACAGTGTTTTGCAAGCAAGAACACATAAAACAGCCCCTCCAGTCAAAAATTTAGTTTTGTGATTGAAAACATGTTTATCATTATCATATGTATCTCTCTGCTTCTGGAAATCTAGTTTTAAGTGTAATTTAATACATTTTGCCCTTAAAAATAGGTCCAAAAATTGGCTCAAGACCAATTCTGGGAAACAGAGTACATTTATGGATGCTGAGATGTCATCATGCGGTTGCTGTGGTTGGGCTATCTTGGAATACTGCCTCCAGCCATGCTCCAATCAACAAAAAATAATGCCTGCTCTTGCTGTTTTCTGTCATCTATTTTTTTTAGATAGATCCAAAAAAAATTAACATGTGGATATTTGTCCCAAAAAATACGTTCACCTCTTCATCCTTTTAGAATATGTATTTCACAAATACAGCAACTGCTGTACTTACAATTTCCAGAATTTTGAATTGTAAAAGCATTTGAGTGGTACGTCTCCAAGGTTTTGTATACTCCAGTTCGACCCTAGCACCCATACTCTCTAGTGCTGCAGCTCCTTTGGAGGATTTTAGAGGCAATATCAGCACAGGATGAATCACTCTCAGGAAAAGCACTCCCCCACCTGACTCTGCTGATTCAGGTAAAACAATCTGAGGCTTGCATCATAAACTGCATATACAGCGCATGCACTAACTTGTTTGATTTCTATAAATACTGTGTGAGATTGTGCAGTGGTCTGCCCAGACATGTCCAACAACACACATAGCTATTGGAGTCAGAATAGCAATTATTATTTAAAATAATTAAAGACCTTTGTCAAACAGGGTGGGCCATCACTATGGAGGGAAACAATTTGAACTGCACAATATGTCTCAATGTGATATGCCTTACACTTCTGAATGGGGTGGGCGGGGGGGTGAGTGGTTAAAGGTCACTGGGCGGGGCTTTCTGTGAGGTGTGCAGATGAGCAAAGTGTCATTACCATCATGACCATCATTAGGTCATTAGAATTGCACAATGCTTCGTTGTTACAGAAGACAAGATCAAATTTGATTAGCTCTCTCCCTCACCCCATTACATTTTCCCGGATGAAACTGAAGACCCCTCCATGGGAGACTCTTTTCATCTGTAATGCTATTTAAATGTTACTGCAAGATTTTTTTGCCAGCCCTGGAAGGGCTAGGAGTTTCTAGCCCCTGCAGTGGAGTCATTATACACACTCTGACAAAATATGGGCAGTCCAGAGGTGAACTGCTATAATGGGCTAAGCATTAAACCCATTAAAGCTTTAATGGCAAGAATACAAAGTATTACACAACTCCTGAAAAACAGTGGATACAGAACCACAAATGTTCTTCTTTTCCAAAGGCTTTCAGTATCTACCTCTGGGCCTCTCGCTTTCAGGTTTACCCAATTAACTTACCATTTCTTGGTTATTATCATTTCAGCTATAATATATACATGCTTCTCTCTCAGATCCTGGTACAGATAGCTAGGAAAGCAGCTGCTTGACTTTCAGCAGCACACACAATCACAATCACACTCCCAGTCATGCTTTGGCTTTTTTTCAAACAGCAAGGAATGGGATGACATCAGTAGAGCTGCAGGAAATAATTGGTTGCACTGAGAATCAAGGTCAAGAGCTGGTATAATTATTAATAGACCATCTTGAATTTTATTTGCCAGCTTAGCTTGAATTTTCTCAGTACAACCAGAAAAATGGTCCTGCAGTCATACTGAAAAAGCACAGCTATATTAATAGATGGCATGGCCATTAAATAGTGTTCAACTTAACTAAAAACACATGATGGAGACCCCCAATCAAACTGAGCCATGTGGATAACTGCCTTCTGTTTCATTAACACCGGGATTAATGGCATTTCTCAATCCAACAGTTGTGGGAGGGCCTGGAGAATGGAGAGATAATTCTCAATAAATACCCAGGGCTTTTTTCTCCTGCCAGTTACTGATCTTGCATATTCCACCATTTATATTTTGATTATAGATACATTTTTCTTTCTTTTATTGAAGTGACCTAGGCAACCCTATCACAAACAGCACTGTAATACTTCAAAGCATTTGAGTGTTCCTGTGTATATCAAGCAGATAGCCTGTCTTTCCTGACAGTGGATAAAATGTGCCTGTGGCCTGTTATGAGTTGGGTGTTTTTTGTCATTAGTTTGGCATACTGACAGTTTTGCTAGTTTTAGATAATCTGATAATCTGGCTTGTTAGCAAGCAAAACATAGATAGAACATTTGAAAAAGCCCTAGACTTGATGGGTTAAAAGTGTCAGCATAATTCTCTTGATCTTCACATTTAGATCCAACCACTGTACTGTACATCCAAGTTTCATCCCTAATCCTCGTGTTCTGGCTCCAGCAGAAATCTCACACTTGACTAAATGAGGCGCTGACCCTGACCTCAAACATCTGAGACCCTCCGTCTCTCATCAGCAATCCTCACCTCTTTGATTACAAGAACAGATGACAGATTACCACACTGAGCACTTTCTCGTCAGGCCTGCTTTTTACTCTAGGATAATACACTGCATGAATGTAGCACTGCGGTCACAGTTGTGACATGTTCCATGGCCTGGATCTGCCCTGAGTGACTCGTGCTGTTACCCAACTCAAAGAAAGGTACTCAAAGACCCTGACATTTATGTGGCCCAAAACATGTCATTGACAGTGGTTCTTTGTGGCTCACAGAGTAACAGCACCTGTTCACCATGTAGCATTGTGTTGTCCAGCTTGGTGTTTGAGTCCAAGCTGCAACTGGCCAGAGGTTCAGTTTCAGCAACTGTGTCAGTTTCACCAGTTGCTGATAGGGATTAAGTTGTTTAAATCATCAGTCTCATCATACTCCAGTAGCTACCAGCCAGCTAGGTGCTGCAGGCTAAAACGAGAATATGTTGACTGCATGTTCCTCCAATGATATAGACAATATAATAATGTGTTGCATCTGCAACAGTAAGAATAGCAAAGCTTGTCACCAGATGACTTGAAGAATGCCCAGTGTGGAGATGCTGCTTTCTGTATGGGATGTGTGGATGCAAGAGCACAGTTTCATTCAATTTGATTGGTTCCTAGGTACCAGTCAAGGATTTCCAACTCATTCTACCTCCACCCATTATAGAGTTAAAAATGTTGTTTTCCATCACCACTAACAAGTCCTGCAGTCCCAAAGGGAATCAAATGGAATTACTTATCTGTCATTCACTGTCATTCAGAGCAGCATCCTGAATACAGACAAGGTCACTTTGAGAGACACAACTTGCAGCTTCTTTCAGTATGGCAGATTCCTCTCATCCAAACTGATGCAATGCAGGCCTGTAGTGCAAAGTATGTGCCAGAAATGACAGCAGCCCAGCTGCACTGGCTCTGTTAGATTGGACAGCTCCAGCCAACATGCACACCTGGTCTCTGTGGTGGGGCATACAGTGAAAAGACACATCACTGAGTTTCCATCCCCTTCCAAAATTCCACTGCTACAGTGAGCTGGCAAACATAGTACACCTCTGCTCTTACAGGTTAAACCCATAATATCTTTAAATAGCTCAAAAAGGATTTTATCAATAAATGGCAAAAGCATATATTTCTTTTTTATGCTTGAATCAACATCCTTTTTTCCACATTTAATTGTGCTGGAAGCCATTCACCCAGGGATATGTTAGCTGTTTTATTTTCATGTTGTCACATTATCAAAAATAATAGATATTCATATTATTTTCATATTATTATTTTTGAATGAGTGTATGTGCTAAACTGTGTATGTGCAGTTACTTGTTGTAATCATTCTGTATACCCTTGTACTATAAAAAGCACACATAGGGCTCAACAGGTAATCATGCGACCCTAAAACATGTTTGCAGCAATACTTCATTGAACATGCAGTGACAATAGTGGAGTTTCACTATGCTGCTGATGGAAGACAGCATCCTGCAGTGCAGCCAAAGTAGAACCAAAAACTGGTTGCACACAATTAAGTGCAGTGAAATTTTGAATAGAAAAGGAAGAGATGGGTGGGCATATCCACTGCCCTAAACCAGAGTTGGGATATTGGACACTTGAAGAAATGCCAGAAGTTCTCAGAACTCAAGTGGAGACAGGTGAGGGAATGCACAGACAACCTCCCAACTCCCCTCTGCATAAGGGGCCATGCAGCTACAGAGCACAACTGCAGGCTGATGCTGTGTTTGTTGTTTTTAACTCTCTACCAAAATGTGCAATCAGGAGTCAAATTGTGGCACATATTCAATACCATGTTAGGACATAAGTCTAAGAAAAAGAACTTTGGTCACAAATATATTCATCCTTGTCAAGCTATCTGCTCAAACAACTGCAATCAGCTGTCATACCCAACACAAATTCCACAAATTCCCTGGACTAATTACTGCAAATTTAAACAATGACTGCATGATGAGATAAGAGCTTTGATATACACATGCGTATGCAGAAACATACCACTAACACACATGCACATATAAACATACACCACCCTCTCTTTCTCACGCACATACACATACCACTCACACATATGCACACACACACATGCTTGCACACATGCATGTATAGAATATAGACAGCCACATAGAGACATTCATATGTACGCACACTCACAAAAACACATGCCCACACACCCTCAGGCCAGTGCACCCAGCCAAAGAGAAGCTGCAGAATCAAAGGAGCCTAGGGAGGGGAAACACAGGAGGAATCACTGCTCCTAAAAACAAGGTACTGACAGTCCACATGATCCCACAATATTCCCCAGCTCCCTACCTTACCGCGAAAGCAAATAGTCACATCGGATTGTGAGGGCCAGACCCCTCATGAAGGAATGCCACAGATTCTGTGAGGACTGAGAGCCATCGCTTGCACTGAGAAACGCAGCATCCTCTGTGTCTACAGCTGCTCAGAGCTTCCTGCGGTGCTCTGACACGCGCCGTCGAATGACATGCCCTGAAAAAAAAGCCCAATCCCTCGATTCCCTGAATCCTCTCCCCCTCCTGCTACTCCTCCCTCACAGCTCTGTGGCTTTGTGAGCCTGTCGGATTACCAACCAAATTGTGAAAAAAGCAAATGCGCAGGGCTCTCTTTACCTTTGCTTAATCTCTGTGTGGTCTTTAGTTTCTGACGGTAGCTGCTCCGTGCCTGAGCCTAATTTCTCTGTCTTGTTTCTGTGCCGCTGCTGCCTGCTACCGTTTCACTGTACTCCTCCTCCTCCCTCTCTCTCTCCCTCTGCTTCTCACTTGCTCTCTTTTGCTCTCCCTCCCCCCCCCCCTCTTGTCTCTCTTGCTCTACCTCCCTCTCTCTCTCTCTCTCTCTCTCTCCATCTCACTCGCTCTCTCTTGCTTGCTCTCTCTTTCCATGTCCCCCCCCACCACAGTCAGCCTCACTGGCCTCACTGATTGTGAATGAACAATTTTCTAATGAGCGGGATCTTACAGAGAGAATCCTACATCTGGGATGTAACAGACACAGATCAATCACTCATTGTTGCTATGCTCCAACATCTCCTGCCCCCCCCCATCCACAATCTCTGTAGAATGTTTCACAAACACATACCCATCTACTCTCCCCTATTTCCATTCATCCTCTCCCTTCCCTCTCCTCATTTTCTCTCCGTGCTATGCTTAATGGTATGAGGGCTATTTGAAGGGACTTCATGTGATTGATGCTCTAGGCAAATGAAAGATAAAAAATGGCAAAGAACAGGACCCTTCCCCTGTTCTCTTGATTCTGTTGTGATTGTGGCCCTCCTTCCATATAGAACAATGAGATAACAAAACTGCCAGATGCAGGGGTCTGGACCTCTGGGGAGCTGAACAGAGCTGTGCGCTGTTTAGAGCGCCTTTGTGCTGGGAGTTTATTCCCAAGGGATGTCTGGGCTAACGAGTAGACCATGCACAAATGTGCGCACACAGACACATGCACACACACACACAGGGAAAGGGTGTAGTGTGTGGGCATGTGTGTTTTTATGAGTGGTGTTTGTGTGGGAGTATGTTTTTTGTGTTTATGTGTGTATTCCTTGTTGGCAACTGTCCAAAGAAGCAGGGTGTGGTTGTGTGATCACTGCAGCGTAAACCATGGTAAGCAGTTGACCGTTTTGAGTGCTGTCCTCATTTCTCATTATGTGGGTAAAGGAGAGCAGCTGCAGTCAGAGATCAGAAGACAAACAGGTTTCAGGAATGAATGAGGGGGGTCCCACTTCCAATACAGTCTCATTAATTAGAACAAAGACCACGCTCCAAGGAAAAGAGCGGCTTGCACCTAAGATATTAATTGAATCGGAGATCTGTGTTAACCCTTTCCAAATGGAATAGAGACTTGAATGAGTTTCCAAACAGATTGGCATTTATGAGAGGTTAGCAGGATTCCACATTTAACAAGAAAGCAAAGGAATACTGATCATATTCTAAAGGATGCATTTACAAAAATAATCAAATCAGATGGTTTATTGCATGTATATAAACTTTTAAATTGTCACAATACAGCTCTTTGTAACCACTAAAACCTTATTTATAAACGTCCGTCATATTGATAAAATACTATAAACCTAATACAAAATCATAAAAGGTATTTTCCCCCTGTCTGATTTTATTCAAATTTGAAACAGTCAAATCTGTACATTCGGATCATGCTATCAGATCTTACATGTATTATTAACTTGATGGGAATCTGTAAAAAGTAAGATGAACTTTAATACAAGAAATGTAATACTGCTTTATTAAAGAAGGACATGTGCCTGATGTGCTCATGTGAAATGGTCCCTTGCTTGACTAAGATGGGCCCTGCTGCACCCTCCTCTCACCATAGACATGCATTCATACACAAAAAATAACATACATGCAAATGTGACTGGAAAAAATGTATTTGGTTTTGGCTGTGATTTACAGACTACAAATCCCTCTATTCCCATTTTGATTCCACCATAACTTTTTACTCCAGACTTTCGCAACATTATTTAGCTTTGGAAAAATATTTTTTAACTTAAATATTAATTTGTTTGCTTTGCTTTTAAGACATCAAATAATATTATTTCAGCATCCATGTGCCACTACAATTCCAATTAACTACTTATTTCCAACTAGTTTGTTTAATGTGAATAACTCTCTAATGCCTTGGAGGAGACTCCCCGATTCCAGTTAATCCACAATTTTGCTGTCCCCGACAAAATTTCAGCTTTGTGGACAGATCTGGAGGTCAGTAACAATGGTCGTCAGTCTTCAGATTTTACAGTTTGACAGGATCAAGGACATCAGATGAAGTACCCCGTATTCTGTCCGCTGGTGTAATGACTCACTGAAGTCTTGCAGAAATGTTCACCAGTATTATGACCCAATCCCTCTAACTGACCAATGGGAACAGCATGCTAATGAGCCAGAATGTAAGCACAAAGCATGTAGAAGAGAGGAAATTGTGAGCCAGGCTTGTAAGTTGCTCTGGATAAAAGTGTCTGCTAAATGCCTATAATGTAATGTAATGTGTCACTGTGTACTGTGGCATGGTTACCATCATTGAAAATGGATGGATGTTAGATTTTTTTTACTTATCTGTCTACAGAAAATAGTTACAAAACTTATGAGGATGATTCAAATGCATTAATGTTTTGCTGTGATGAATTCAACCTTGCTGCCCCGCTGTTCCTATTTTTGCCCAGTGTCTTGGTGATAGTAGAATCATGAGCACTGACCCTCGCCAGGCAGAGGAGCTTATGATCCCATAACTGCTGATCCCATAGTGCTGTTCTTGGTAAGGGATGATTTTACCCTTTGCTCTTGGAGAGCTTTTGGAAATATGACATGGGAATATGTGCATGGGAAGATTCACTGCTGCTCCAAAACCTCTCCATTTGGGCAATACAGCTCTGGTTCAGTGGATCTGCTGAGCCTCAGATATTACTCTGTAACCCTCCCCTGACTGATAGGTATTGGCAGATTTTAGGTCAGTGCTGGCCTGAATAAGACCCATTGTTTACCATGTATTACTAAACAGCTGGCCCTAATTACTCCTAGTAACTAGGGTCAATTGCTTTTTTTCACAGCCAAATAATATATATTGGGTTACCATGCACTTATTCACAATACCAGGTATTACTGTAAAATACTGATTCCTTTAATCAGCATTTTATTTCATCCCATTTACCATCATAACCAGTGTGGAGAGCTTGTTTTTATGTTTTTACTTGTGATCTTGTAGTGATGGTGTACAGGTTCTATGTTCAACCCAGAAAGGCTGGCACGTAGCTATTATGACACACTCCTTCTGGGCCAACCCGATTTAAGTTAGATGGAAGATTCGCCTAAGTAAACAATTACAGCAGACTAGACATGCCAGACTACAGACAAGGGCTAACTCCACAGATCTGAGCTTCACATTTAATACAATATTCACGGTCACTGCATATGTGGGACCTCTGATTTTCCTGGAAATAAAGGCAATATGATTCCTACCATCTGCTCAAAATATCAATCTTTTAGATTATTACAAGCAACTGACTGGAGAGGTTTTTGATCACACAGGACTAGATCTTCCTACATCATCTTGTTGAAATGCAGACGTTAAATTATGCACAGAATATGTAAACTACTGTCTGCTTGTATGCCTAACTGTGTAGAATGTTGGGTAACTGACATGTCTGATAATAGAAAACAAATGAACTAATTATTCTATTTTTCAATAATCTTAAGTCTGTGAATAAAAGTGAACAATGAAAAAGACCTATCATGCAGATCCTTATACCAAAATGCACACCTAAACTGATGAACTATGGAAAGTGTTAAAAATACCAGGATTGGCCATGTGAAATCAAATGTGTCATATATTATATAGAGGACATTTCAAATTTAACACAAAACATGAGTGATGCCATTTAATGTTGTTGGAACTGAACTGATACAAGCTATAATAACTTTTGATTCTGTGATGGGATACTGAAGTCGTCCGTCATTTTTCTTCTTCACTATGCATCTTTTGACACTCTAGGACACAGGCTTGCACATAACACACTCATATGAATGAACAGGAAAACTGCATCTTGCATTTAATAATGATGCAACTAGAGAACACTTTTGATATTCAAATAAAACCATAAAATAAATTAATTCTGTCAAAAGCACCTGCATGAAAAGCTTCTATTGCTGGGCAATATTAATCAAAATGCAAGTCATTTCAGCTAGGTGATTAACGTTCTTTCAGTCTAATACCAGCTTGGCGCCAGGCCTCTCTTACAATTGTACAGAGCCTTGATGTTATCGATGCATTTGTTGACTCTGGCGTGCATTAGGCCTTGGCACATGTTCTCAGAACCTTAAAGGGACATAAGGATTTATCGAGGATATTGAGAAAACAGAGGAATGGATTAATGTACTGGTGATTACATTTCCAGAGGAAAGATCCAAATTTGTATTTCATTATTTGTTTGGCAAACTCCTTCATCCTGGGAAGCCTGCATTGTTTGTATTCTATCCATTTATACATCTGTATATTTTCTGAGGCAATTTCATGTTAGGTGACCCGGGGGTGGATTGGCTGAACCACTGCTGAACGGTGAACCTTTGACTTCTGGTTGTTGACCTAATTCTTTAACCACTGCAATGCACTGTGGCCACAGCCAGTGAATGACCTAAGATGACAACTGAGTTCTAAACACTGACACAAATTATAGTTTTCTGTCTGATTTCATTCTTTAAATATGGGTTCTCAGTATTTTTTGTGTGCTTCAGAAAATCTTACTTTTTGGAAACTATATTAAAAACTCTCAGTAATTCATCCTTAAATAAGGAAGTTTATGATCATGTCTTTAATTACGCTCAGAATAACTATGTCCACGCTATAAAATTTTGTGCAAGTTATATTCACCAGAAAATGATATATACCTGTGAGAAATTACAATAGTGCAATTAGAAAAGGCAATGTGCCTCTTCAATGATAGAACATGCAAATGTTTGGCCTTTATTTAGGAGTAATTTTGCTGGATTTGAGAACAGATTAAATATATTTTTCTTTTTTTATAATGTTTTCAATTACATATCATGCCTGTGAACTAACCAAATGTTAAAATCTCAACAATTAAATACATTTTTTACCAATTGTGTCTTCACTCATTAATGCGAATGAGTTAGTAAGTTAATTGCCTCAGGAACATTTTAGCCATTTTATTGCATCATCATCGTATATTTTCACATATTTGAGAACAAATGCAGAATTCCAGGAAATTGTATCATATGTAGTGTTGAGGGAAACAGAAAACCAGAGTATGATCAGTGGCCCTAGGAACTTGAAATGGCTAGCTAACTACAAAGAAGCAGCGCCCACTATCATCCTATCAGCTACTACACTATTAGCCACCACTACACATATATTTTCAAAATTCATGGTATTTCATTCTCCTTTTACTAGAGTTTGTAAAGGGTTTGTTTTCTAAACAGCACCAGTTGGACTAGTCAACAGTTTTATTTAAATATTATTCAGTTGCTGTTGCTTACAATAACTGATAATTTATTACCTTTAATATTGATGAAAACTTTCAGTGCTCTGAAACCCTAAAACCCTCCCCCTCTGACTGGAGCAAAAAAAGAAGAAAAGCAAATTCTACTTTCACAAAAGTGTCGACAAACCTACTTTCAAGTTTAAAAGAAATGTTAACTCCTCAGAATGGTTCAGTATTCTGTGTCATTGGCTGTCATCAATCTTCACTCTGGGATTCCCTTCAGAAAGCAAGGCCTTCAGCTTTGCTTTTGTCCTAATGCTCATAAAGCTGTCAACTGGAAGGCGGAACAGCTCAGTCCCATGAAAATACGAATTCAGAATCCACAGACCATCCAACCATCCTCCTCTCTTGTCTTCCCTTCCCCAGCCCTGTTTTAGTACAACTCTGCATTTTGATGACGAGTGAAATCTCCCTAGCTTTTCCAGTTTCTGCATTGTCCATCTGTTTGGCCACTCAGTATCAGCCATCAGCAAATCCAATAATACCTCTCCATCCATTTTTCTTTTTAAAATAAATCTTTCTCCAAATTGCAGAAGAAAACAGGAATCAGCAATGCAATTGTCTACAAATTAAACTTCAAGATAGTGAGAAGAAGGCAAACACCACAGCATGCAGATGACCCATTATTAACGGTGATTATCAGGAAGGCATACATGCATCTGTGGTTTGGATAAGTTCTTGGTGCGGTTGAGAAAGGAGGGTCCCATGTACACAACAATATCTGGAAGGAGAGTATCTAGGTAGAGCAAACCCTGTTTGAGTCTAACCTCTGAACCAACGTGCCCCTAATGTTGCAGGTGGCATAATATTTATCTCTAAGAAAATGGATATGTAAGAAAAACACATGGATAATTCTTTATTTTGCCTCTGTTGTAGCTTTCCAAATTGAATAACAATAGAAATGACAGTTAATCGAAGATATTCAATGCATTTATAGAGAAGTCAATCTTTTATGGCAATTTCTCAAGTAAGTCCACATCAAAACTGTAATGTTCAAGGATACATCTTTATTCAGAGGGCACAATTCAGAACTAAGCCCTTAACTGTGAACTTCTGAGGCACAATTTACATCTGTGCAGGATCCCATCCCCTGACTGCCTGTTAGCCAGAGGAATGCACTAAATTATAATGCTAATAAGGCTGTTGAATTAAGCATAACATTTCACTGGCCCCCATTTTAAAGAGAATACAGAGCAGTCCTTAAGGGCACTCTTATCCTCACATCAAACACACAGCTGAGTGGTGGGAAGCAGACCACTGTCATGATCTGAAAAGTATGAAATCACACTGGCGGAAACCATGTGATGCAGCAGTATAAGTGAACATGTAAAATTGTTTTAGAGAAATAACCTTGCAGAAATCAAAATACAAGACACCAAACATAAGGCAGGCTTGGACAATATGATCAGACTATACTCGTTTATTGTGAACATCAATCAATATGGATCTGGAATGGTATGGATACTAAGTGGATACCTAAGTGATTGACAATAAAGGGAATGTAATTTTTTAAACTAATATTATGCTTCAGACATGCACATTACCTTTTTCTCAAACAAAAGGTAATAGGCACTGAGAGCAAATGGATGGTAAAAAGGTAAAAGATCAAGACTCATTCATGTCACCTTCATCCCTCACGCCACCACCTCAGTCCTGGAAGAACTAAACCCACAGAATGATAGTGGACAGCCCATAAGCTCACAGACTCTGAAAACTCATGTTGCTTTGAAATTTCTAATCACATTTAGTGCTGGGGCTTTCAGCAGTTCATAAATAAAAGTAAATTACAACCACCCATCTGCACTGGGGAGGGGGTGGAGAGGCTTTGGCAGGTAATATCCCCACTAGCACAGTGCTTGAAAACACTGAAGCTTCATCGCTCTGACAGTCTCAGACTATTTGCTCTGATTCACCCAAAATCTGTACTGATAGTCAGCCACAATTTTTCAGCATATATACCTTTTGAGCTGTAATAATTGCCAGATGTATAATGTTTGTGCATGCTGTTTTAAGATTGAAGGCAAAAACCCAGAAGGGAGCAGCATCTGCGAGACTCCACTAAAAGCTGGTTTAGGGGTCCCTGGCCAGGCACTGTGAACCACTGGACTAGAGCATAGTGGTCTGCCCCATTTTCCTCTCCCAGAATCCTCTTCCCATATACTAAATTATACTTGTAGCAGTATGTGTTTCAAAAAACTAACCATTCTAATTCAAATTGCATAAACGTGTTGGTAAGTGGGATGAAATAGTTTAAAAAGGTTTATCTGGCATACTTCCAATCAAATCAAACATTTTAACAGTGGGCGGTGCACTATTTTGGTGACTGTCATGGAAGCTCAGCCCTAAGCCTAACTTTAAAAAAATCTTCTCAGCAGTATTAGACCAATGGACAATGCTTCTGAGTTCTTAGCCAGAGTAAGGTTCTTTGAGATAGTAGCTGGGCTCAGGTTGCATATAGTTCAATAGATATTGAATTGTTTCTCTGTTTCCCACCTAAGGTAGTTCCGATGAGTGGATCTAAAAGGCACAGCTATGAAGCACTCCATCGATCCTTAGCAGGTCAAGGATAGTCCTCTGATAAGTACAGGGATGTGACTTGAAGTCATAATTATGCTGTGAAAATCAAAACAGAATTATTTTAATGTAATAACAGTAAAACTGAAAAAAGAAAAACACTTAACCAAGTTCCCTTCAGCATGGAGCTGAGTGAAACCACTGACAAAGATAATATAATCTTATAAATATAATCTGATCGAAATTCTCTCCATTTGTATTCACTCATGAAACAAGAGATATCTTGATCTACTAGACTTAAATAATCATCTTGAGGAAGACCAGGTTATCTATGATATTACCTATTTTGCTAAATAAAACATTTGGAAAGAAAGTATATTGATGTGTAAGTTGTTTCATTTTTTTCTTCAAAAGAATACTTGCACATACCTTACAAGAACCGGGGCTAAAAATGAGTTGTATTTTCAAATGTGCCATTTTTATCAAAGTGCAGCTTTAGGATTAATGTAAGGATTGCAATGATTAATTATTAAGCAGAATAAATGTCTTTAGAAAAGGCTTCAAATGTTCTGCAAGGATTGGTTGAAAAATGTTGAAAAGAGGGTAAAGAGTTTCTGTTCCACTTTTCTGAGGCTTCCACTGGACATTTTACAGAGTTGTGTTTCTGAGTCACATGGTTTGAGTCTCATTACTAGTGATGTTGAGGGCACCAGCTTACATTTTCCCAGTAAACCCTCCAGCTCATTGGACATGGTCCTTCTGGTCACGTGCCTGTGTACTTTGCAGTGTGATCTGGGGACCACTGGAATGTTATCCATTTTGATAGTTTCCTTGAGGACAGTTTTTGGTAATATGAATATTATCTCCAATAATGATTTTTTTTTAGATATCATGAATTATTTGATGCCAGATATTTTTCATTCGAGTATAAACAATTTTCAGCCAGTGTAGTTCTCTCTTGTCTGGAATGAATATGATGGCCAGCAGAACATGCTTGTCAAGACTTGGCATTCAAACATGGTTGTCAAGACTTGGCATTCAAACATGGTTGTCAAGACTTGGCATTCAGACATAATTGAAACACAATTTTGGATGTTAAGTTTCCCCTTCCTTTCAGTAAAGCCTCTTTTGCCTTGAAAACATTGTTTTTGACTGACATCAACTTACATCAAAACAAAAAAGTCATGAACTTGAAGAAAAATCTATTGTTTATTACAGATTGTTTCACATCAAATAAAACAGCATAATTACAGCATAATTGGAGTGGACTAAGAAATCAAAAATGCTTTCTTTGACATATATATTCTGTAAACACATACACACAGATCATTTATATCAGCACTATTATACTATACTAAGATATGAAAAACCTGGCACCACACATACCTACATTTAAATGTTGTCAATGTATAAATTCCATACTGAATCGATTTACATGCTTTCTCACAAAAACTCAGCCTCTATATTCCGCTCTCTTTTCCTCCCCATTTCTATTCATCCATGCAACAACCTTGTAAATAAATGGACATCAATGGACATATATCCCCAACAAAACATCTGATGGAAAATGGCTCTCTGATGTTCCCACCATAACTCTCTGATATTCTTTAAACATGTATGGCTCAAACAGTTGTCACAAAAGGAGACATCCATTTTCTGGTGAAAATTTAGTCAGGAGGTATTTGCAAGTGGCATGCAAGCTGAGGAAGTGGTGCATCTATATGAAAAAGGCTTGGTGTCTGAATGCTGTAGATCTCATATTGGTCAGATGCTAGATTCTCCCATCTTTGGTATGCTTGTAGAATCCTACAAATTAAAAAGGACAATTACTACACCACACACAACACATCCAGGACATGACAATCCACAACAGAAAAAAAATGTGACAAGGAGTGTTGGAATGAGACATCTGGACTTTCAGCCATGCTTCTTGATTTACGGTCAGGCAGTTTTTTTCATCTCAATTCACAGTTCAGTGCCCCCATCATAAACAAAGGCAAGCTTCCTTTGGTTGTGACCCCCAGAAAAAGGGAGCTCAGGTCATAAAGGAGCAGAGGCTGTGACCAAAGAGGCAGATGGGGACAGATGGCAAGCTGACAGACCATGGCGCCCGGAGCCAATGGAGCAGCTGACACAGAGCACAGCCCTGCCAACCACGACACGGCTCCATGGCCACAGCCGTCCTGCAGGAAGACAGATCGACAGGTCGACTCGTGTTTGTTTGCTGTGATGTGGTTTCGGGAAGCAGTCCTGAGGATTTTGCTCATCATTCACCCTGTGGGTTTATCAAACCTTCAAGGTTACATCAAGGTCTGCCTGTGTCCCCTGCTGCTGTACAGTGAACTGTCCCCCTGCACCTCCCAACACAGATCAAGGTTTTTACAGCAGGGCTTATTCATCACCAGCTGCAGTGCTCCATCATGGCACGGTTAAACGGCACTACCCCAGGCCTCAGTCTGACACTGCCGAGTTTGCGCATGAATCACCTCCTGGGAGGGAAGCTGCATGAGAGTCCGAGCAACTGCACCAATGAGTCTCATCTTTTCCCCAACCCCCTCCCAACCCCTGTGAGCCTGTGCTGCGGCTCGGGGCGCTATATCCATCAGGCTCATGCGGCTTCACTGGCCCCTCCCACACACAGTCCTCTCAGTTGCACAGGGGCATTAATGCAAGAACTTGTGGCCGTGCTGCATTCAAATGCCTCCCTCTGCCTCACTGTCACTCACCTCATAAGCTGGGTTGAAAACACCATCGCTCTCCTCAGAACGCGGGAAATCATGATGGTTATCCTCCTGCAAAAATTATTTCTCAATATCGCCATTTCCATATATGCAATGTTTCTATATCTTGGTGTTATTTAAATATATGTGTATGCATTTCACAATATATTCATGAAAATATATGCTTTAATGAGTCATATGTTTTGTAAACAGTATGTCTTGTGATATTATAAAATATATTCCTATACAGTATCTAATATATATGTCATATCTGAAAGAACTGAAAGGGCAAATGCTAGCAGGTATCACACTGACTTTAATTAAAAACATTTGCCTTTATGCTCTATTAATTAACACAGAGGTGACTCCTAACATTAAGCAAGCAAAAAATGTATTATTGTGTTTCATATCTTACTAGAGCAGAAGAGAGAGATACAAATTTATGGGAACAATAATTCAATTAGGTCCTGGTAACCCCGCAGTGCTAAGCAAGATTAATGTTGGGCATTTGTGCCATGATGCTCTGTGGTATCACATTTTCACTTTCATAGCAGCAGTGATGAACATGGTAATCATATACTACATACTATGAGAAACTTACATTGGGATATAACATTTCATTATCTATCATAATCCCTTATGTATGGAGAAATATATTGTCTCAACAATTTCTCATCACAGTTACCTCAGGAGCTGGCATGTCAGATTCAGAGGGTACATTTTTGTCATCTACGTAGGCAGGATTCTCAAAGGTCCTCTTTAAATATAAAGAGAAAAACAATGTGAAATACAGTACTAAGGGACACGATATCCATTTGTTTTTTCTATCTATCATCTCCATTACCTGATCATGCAATGCTGAGTTAGCCATGGGTGATGCCATAGTGATATCACTGGGCATGGCTACCTCAGTAGACTCTACAGCATAGGCAGGATTCTCAAAGGTCTCCTATAGTTACAAACGATTAGAGTTAATAGGGCAAAAGACACGGATATAAAACCTACAAAAATAGCCAGTATGGTTTGTTTCCTACAATAGTTACCTTTTCAGTCATGTTGGTGGTGGTTATGGGTTTAGTGCTGCCATTTGGCACAGGTACTCCCATGTGGTCAGCAGCATAGGCAGGGTTCTCAAAGTTCTCCTGGAATTATAACTGATTAGTGGCATAGCAGTGTAATTGGACCAAATGACACAGTGTAAGAAAAGTGCTTTAAGGTTTGTGGTTCCTAACGGTTACCTTGGCTGGGCCATCGATGACAGTGACAGGTGTAGCAATGCCGAGGGGTGCAGCTCCACTGCCAGGCTCATCGGTGTAGGCTGGGTTCTCAAAGTTCTTTCCAAGTGCCTCCACCTCCACGGGCACTGCATCGAGCACCTGCACGATGTGGACGAGAGAAAGGACACCAGCTGTAAGGTGCAAGTGAAGACCTCTGCGTACTTCCTCAAAACCCATGCAGCCCTCAGAACATCATGTATCCTCCACATGCCACCCTCCTCCCCCTCCTTCATAATTGTCCTATGTAAGCGCCCAAAACACTTGCCTCACAACAGTACTACTTAAAACACAACACATTGATTCTTGCATACAGTAAATCCAAACCATGCCAAAAAAAGAAGTCCTGAGGGTAAACAGGGCATCTGCTAAGCTGGGCAGACTAATGCATAGACTCCAATCCACAGGAAATGAGGATGCAATGACAGCTGTTTGACACATGTGACTCGAATGTAAGACCAGCATTACATGCCATCATGGAATTACATTTCATAATGTCACGTGCCTCACACTGCCCACTCAGAATGCCAGGTTTGACTCTCATTAACAAATACATATGATCAGTTTTATTTGGAAAGAGAAAAGTACAGATTTCTTTCTCATAAAATAATAACAGGATGGCTTAACAGAATGGAATAACAGGGTTGCTTCTATGAAAGCAGGAAGACAATGACCTTATCCATGCATGGGCTTTGGACATCCACTTGTGGTCCAGGGGAGAATCCCTGGTCCTGCTGCTCGACAGATCCGCTTGTTCTATTCCTGAAAATAACAAGTAAATTAAAGAGAACAGCAGTCAAGCCCCTTGTTGCACCAGATGGTGTTTATGTTAAACAACACATTGTCATGAATTACAGTACACCAGTCTCACAGAAAGATTGCTGTCCTCGGAACAGAAAGTCTGATGGGAGTTTCATCTCCCGTGAGGGTCTTCAAGAGCAAAGCTCATTGGCATGCTTGTCATCTCATCAAGGGAACCATATACTTTCAAAAGAAGCCTGTACTATGTGATCTCCCAGAAAATTCAACTTCTATTGTATATAGGAGTAGGAAACACAGCAAGGCAGTTTGTGGGTACAGGGAAGCCTGTGCTTGAAATTTTCCAGTAAATGTCCTTTAGAAAAATTTAAGATGCATGTGAATTTCATTTAAATTGTGGTTGTGTTTAAAAGCTTGCAATTGTCAAAAATGACTGTAAAGGAGTGTTTCAGCGGTTTTGCCTCTGAGGTGTTTTGCAGTACAGGAAGGCAAAAACATAGTAGAAACCTTATCTACTTCTACTACCAACAATAAGTACTACTTCTGCTGCTGCCAAAGCAAATGATTCATATTATTATTATTATTGTTGTTGTTGTTGGGGCTGACATACTGACTCACATACATTGTGGGGGATATTGGTCTGCTTACCTGAAGGAGGGGACATGGACATGATTAAGGGCCTCCAAAATCTTGGCCTTCCTCTGCACGGCCAAGACCAGGCCCCCCAAGAGCAGCAGGACAGCCACAGACACTCCAATGGCGATGCCAACTGTACAGAGAGGCCAAAGAATCATGGGGTCAGCATGGAGAAGTGTGTGAAAGTGCAGGACAATGAGCTACAACATCAGGGCCAGGAAACTCTGATGATTTATCCAGAGCAACCATCCCAGGGAGGAAAGATGCAGACCTGACGTGGTGATTGCTGCATAGTCATCATTCTGACAGAACTCTCCACTCCAGTTAGGTGGACATCTGAAACAGCAGATGAGGCAACAGTCAGCCACAAAGCAAGACTGTAACAAGGTGGACTACAACCTATTGCTATACTATATCCAATCTCCAGAAACACAAACAGACTCACTTGCACAGAGCCTGGTTGTCATCAAAATAGCATGTTCCTCCATTCTGACACCTACACGGGGGAGGCATCGTAGGAGGGGGGTCAAAACCTGCCAGGACAAAAGAGGAAAAGGACTATTATCAAACCTGGTGCATTCAAGCACAACCTAGATTGAATATGGAGCAAAGCTGTGCTGTATCGGCACCTGCGTCGCATTCAGTGCTGCTGCCCGAGATGAAGCTGGTTCCCTCAGGGCAGGCGCAGGTGTACCCTCCAGGCCGCAGCAGGCAAAGATGGCTGCAGGTGCCTTTGCAAGGGTTCCTCACTGTTGATAGTGAAGCACAATTCCCATTAGTCACTCCTCCACACTCACTCATCCATCACAGTACACAGCATGAGGAACATAACCAAACTAATGGCAGTAAAAAGCAATGACATCATGTCTAAGTGATTAAGCCATGACATGCAAGAGCTTGAGAAGATACTCACTTATATAGAAAGGGTTGTTTGCTCTCATTTTAAATCTAATTTTCATTCATGCTTCTCTCTTTCCAATAATCTGGTATGCTCAGTTACATCCTCTGTCTATTCAGGTGAGCAACAAGAAGCACACTGTCTGGTCTGAGGCACACACTCGCAGCCGCTGAGGCTTTTGACATCAGCTTAAACACAAAGAACAAGCAGAAGAACCTCACTTGCGATAGAGTTGTATTTCTGTTGCTGGTACACACTGACTTGTGTGAGCCAGGGGCCAGTGGTCAGCAATTTGGTCTTTTTCCCTTTCCCAAACTTGTCCTGTCGGAATATCTCCCCTTTTTCTTGGGTGCTCCAGTAGACATGGTCCTCAAAGACACTAACGCTGAAGGGGTTTCTTACATCTAAGGGGCAAGGGGAACAGCCAGTGATTACATTCATTCATCAATTATTGAAGTCCATGATAGCACACTTTAATAGTTTTTATTTTGTTGATTTATTGTATATTCATAGCAAGGTCAGTGTGGAAGTATGCACTGAAGGGGCCCCTTACCACTCAGGGGCCCGTAAGTGGTTGCTTATACCACTTATGCCTGGGGCTGGACCTGACTATGAGACAGGAGGTAGAGAAAATGCTGAGTAGAGCTATTTGGACAGGAGAACTAGTCTGAGAGAGGGTGAGTCTCCCTTCCTCTCCAGAACTCACCGATATACACAGCAGTGCGTCGATCCTCTCCTGACGGCAGGACTGATTCAATGCGACTCTCCTTGGCATCTGACCAATAGATGCGGTCATTATTGGTATAATCGATAGACAGGCCTGTGGGCCATCCCAAGCCACTGTCCACAAGGACCTTTCTCTCTCTGCCATCCATCCAAGAGAACTCAACCTTGGCCACATCACCTCGGTCAGTCCAGTACAGCATCCTGGGTTTTCCAGACACAAAGTGAGGCAAGCAGGCAGACAGAAAGTAAGACAAATAGATACATAACCAAAAAAAGACATCAAACATGTCAGCTGGGTTTTCTAAAATTTACAGCATGGACACCCTCAAACATTCCCTTACACACACACACACACACACACACACACACACACACACACACACACACACACACACACACACACACACACACACACACACACACACACAGTTCAAATATACAATACCCTATACTTTCTGATCTGCTTGCATGAGCAGTGAGATCTGCCTCAAAGACCCAAGCCCCCTCTAGTCTCTGAATCTCACCCCAGGCGTGGGTTGACAGCCACTGCAGAGGGCTGACCAATGTCTGTCTTGACCAGGTGTTTCCTGTAACGCCCATCCAACATGGCCACCTCTAGGCGCTTCACTACTGAGTCTGCCCAGTACAGATTCCTTTAGGACAGAGACAGAGTTGACATGTTCCTCTATGCTACACATCAGAGTGGCACAGTGCACCTTTGGCTAATATAGAACAAACACAATTTAAATTGACAATTTAAATAAATTAACAATTAAGAATAACACCATATGTGTTTAGGATAAAGGTCAAGGTTTGGCAAAGATTAGATGAATATTGAGATAAAGTTTTGATAAACCAAGGAGATTACATAAAACACCTTTACAAAGCTCTGCAGAATGGTTTATAATCTTCCAATTCAACTCATGTGTAATGGTTTCTCTAAGCAAATAATCTTCCAATTCAGCATGGATATAAAGTAACAAAAAAAGTTTTGTTGTTCAAGCTTTTTATGCTGGTAAAAAGCAATGTCTCTGACAAAGAAAGAGAGAGAAATAAGATTAATTCTACACTGACTAGTAAATCTAAGGACCAGTGCCCTACCTGCCAACCCAATCCACTGCTATGCCATCAGGCTTGACAATATATTTGATGCCTAGATCAACAGCGGCACCGATGTTGTTGCTGTGGTCATCCACCACTGGCAGGTAGGCCCTTTTGATGGCTCCTGGCAGGGGGCTCTTTCCCTCCTCTGTGAAATACACCATGCCTGGGAGACAGAGCAAAACATAGACACATTACGTTACAGCACTTCTACAGTGAAACAACAATGTTCGGACCGCAATACTACTGTTTAATGTTCAGTGCATCATAAAATTATTTATTTGCAATGTAGGCTGAGGTCTAGCTTTCATGAACCATTAAAGCAGGCTAAGTTAAAGAAATCAGCTTAGAAAGTGTTTGCTTTTGGGTTTTATTTCTATTAAATAGATATATTGTGCAGAACAAGATTGGTTTTGTAGCTGTGAGCCCAAAGATTTAAACTGGGTTGTCCATTCCAGTTGATATTTTGTTAAAGAGGAGTAACACCATGCTCAGTAAAGAAAAATTGAAACACAGTAGTGTTTCAATAGTGAATGTTTCTGGGGGCTCTGTAATTCTGTGGGTCACATTTTCCTGCCATGGATTTAATACATTTTCACAATCCAATTGCTACTTCAGCTTTTTGCAAGAGAGCAATGACCACTACTACAGAGCATGGGCAGCCCTCAAATGGTTTGAGGAACATGACACCATATTATCCATGTGTCAGGACCTTCTCAGTCACCATAATTGAACCATATTACAAAATTATGAGATTATGAATCAACGACTGACTGCTTTTCAAGCTTCCACAGGCTAAGTGTGAGTTTATTGACTTTCCTGTGGAAAAGTGGTGTCATATTCCCCCTACAGAATGCCTGAGCCTATTAAACTGCTAAAGTCTGGATTAACACATAGAAGTTCCTGTTTTGTATGAATAGGTTATGACTAATCATTTATTCCCTGGGAAAGATCAAAAAGCCTATGCAGGTCATTGGCACTATGCAACAAAGAAGCCATAGGGATTAATGGTGCTTTGATATGACTGGAGTTTCCATGGCAACAAAAATGATTGCACTAAGATTCCATGTGTGTTTCCTTCATTCTGACAGCAATGTGATCATGCTCCTCACAGTGGAGCTATGCTGCTGATCTGCCCTGACCATATTTAAACAAGGTTTGAAAAGGGTAATTGGGAGGTACAGTAAAGAGAAACAAAGCACAAGCAGCTCTTACTGAGTCCAGTGTTATTATGGTCCCAGTCATAGTCCAGGGCCACAATGTGCTGCTGCTCCTGGAGGAAGTTATGATACTCCTCTGTCTGCAGATTAAACCTCCTGATCCGCACATTCTCTGGGAGAAGCAGCAGAGGCCCAGCACCTGGGATCCACATACAAATGCACACACAGAATGCACATGTGCAGAACCAGACAAGCATGCCAATGCAACAACATATACACATATAAAGAAACACACAGACACACATGAACACGCAGAAGCACACACAATCACACACACACACACACACACACACACACACACACACACACACACACACACACACACACACACACACACACACACACACACACACACACACAAGCCTATACGAGATCAAGAACCTGTCAATAGAGTAAGATTTACACAAGCACGCATACACATACAAACATACATATATTTACACATACAAATATATCCACAAACCAACACACAAAAATATGTTAAAATAATGATAAAAAGAGAACATACAAGAAAGTTTTCTTTTAATCACAAACCATTATTGGTCACTGATATCCTTTACCACATGAGACTGCAACAGCACAGAGTTGGTGCTCTTGTTTATTCATTCAATGGACCATAAATAACCATGTAACCACATGCTAAATTATGTGGGCTCCAGATGAAAGCACATGAGCCCTCACCTTCTGCTTCACACTGGCTGCCATCGCCCACTTTCCGGTAGCCAGGGGCACACTCACAGTCAAACCCGCCCTTCGTGTTCTTACAAGCCTGTGGGCAGGTACCATACATCTCACATTCGTTAATGTCTGAAAAGAGAAGGGGAGACACAGCTTGAGTGAGGCACTGGATACTGGAAATCAGTTTATTTACGCAGAGCAAATCATAGCTTATGTCTTCTAGTGAACAGAGGAAGACTACATGTGTTTTTGTTCCCAGGGGCTACGCACAGACTGTGTAAATGCTGCATTTCATAGAGTGCCGGAGCCTCTTCCAGCCATCTCCTCTGACTCATTTCCACAGCCAAGAGTATAGCTTCAGGGGGGAGAAGCTGTTCACTTCTTTTATTTTTCTACTGTTAGTGTGAAGCCTTGTGAATCATGAGCTCCTAGGCAAGATCTTTGATGAGGCAATGATCTAGCTGGTTCTACTGGTTAACATTAGCAATAACTGTGTGTGCGTGTGTGTACGTGCGCGTGTGCGCGTGCGTGTGTGTGTTTGGTAGGTCTGCTGCAGGTTCCCAACAGTGTAGACTGGTTGCATCACATAATAGAAGATACAAATAACTCTTCGAACCAAAGGTCCCAAACCAAAGGATTACACTCTCTTTGATTCCCCAGGGGGTGATGTCATCTTCTGCAGCACACATTCAAATGATCACTCCCGTTTATGACTTCTGTCACATTCCTGTCCACTAAACGGCAGCAACAACCTCTGCCAATTGATAAGCATCAGTTATATCTGAGTCACTGGCATCGCTGTAAAGGATAGTAGATCTGCTATGGGTTTTTAAGCCATTTAGCCTTTGCCAGACATACTGCACTATAATAGATAGAATTAGATCATGGAGATAAAGACCAAAGGTCTAGAGCTGAGGGAGCTAGTCTTACTCTAATTAATTCTCCATGGCTGATGTCAACTTCTGTATCTTGATGCACATTCATTTCTCTGAAATCTTGTAAGTGTGTGCATGTGTATGCATTTGTGCATAGTGAAGAGACTATATGCCCAGGTGTATGTGCGAGCAAATATGTGCAGTGATACCATTGCAGGTAAAGGTACTGTCTGGGTCAACAGTGTAGCCTGGTCGACAGGAGCATATGAAGCCAGTCCCATTCAGGTTGGTACATTCATGCTGGCAGAGTTTCTCCTCACAGGTCCGGTCATGCCCAAAATCTGCATCAAATTACAATAAATGTACATCCTCCAAAATGACATGGTTTAATTCTATTATGCAGCTTCTGTATCAACTGAGGTAAGATTAAAGGTAACTTAAGGATACTGCAAAAGTGTCTTGCTGTGATTCTGAATAATCTACCAACCACTCAACAAATGCCTTAATCTATACAACCAGAATAAATAATCAGAATCCATTTGGCTATGTTCTTAAAACACAATCTCGAGAAGATGTACAAGGTAGTAGAGGATTTATGAAACCAACCCTCCTGTCCCAGAGATTGGCTTTTGACTTTAATTTATGTATACAAGTGTACCAGGGAACCAGTGCATATCGGGGGAATTAATCAAATGTCTCTAAATCTGTACATCTGCAGGGGAGCTCCTGGATTCCTGTTATTGCACTTGTCTGCACACCAGTCACCTTATGGCCAGTTTTTTGTGTCTCACAATAATGCTGTCCACATGTGCAGGAAGATCTATCTGTGGATGCAATCATCTGTATGTGCGTGTATGTGAGACTCACTGCATCCCATCTCGTCACTGCGGTCCCCGCAATTGTCATTGTGGTCGCAGACATACTGCAGGGCCACACAGCGTCCATTGCTGCATTTGAACTGGTCGGATGTGCAAGGGGCCTGGGTGGGCTCTTTACCTGCCAAGGAGAGTTGATGCTGAGTCCTGATGCCAGTGACAGCTCGTATCTAGCCTTCACCTAGCCACCCAACTTTCTATCACCTTTCTGCTGTCCCATGCTACGTGCACCCCTCTGCAGGTCAACACAAAGTACTCCCTAAAATACAATAACTAATCTCCTCTTCAGCTAGGAGTAATTTGGGTTGATTGGTTTTAAATCCGATTCTGCGACTATACACCTGAATATTTGAGAGGAAGAGGATAAAAACAGATATTATAAATAAGACAACTGACGTTTAAAGTTACAGCAATGAAAAATCATCCAATCAGCACTTACATGTAGCACTTACATAGGGTATGCCAGGGGTATGCCGATGACTAAATCTTTGTACACCACAGCCTAACATTTATGGCAGCCTCTATTTTTTACCTTCAGTGCACAGTTATCAGTTTCAACTTATAACTAAGTAGTTATAGTAAACTGAATACCAAACTTGTTTAAAAGACAATATGTGGGGACCAAGGATCCAACACCACCTTAGCTTTGTTCACTGAAGGAATACACTATACTGCAGTTTATTTTTACAGAGAATTGTACAGAGAAGCTGTGTGTGACAGTGCAGCTGAAGAGCTCCTTACAGACATCTTCCTTCTCGTCACTGCCATCCCCGCAGTCATCCCTTTGGTTGCACAGCAGGCCAGAGTACACACAGAAGCCATTGTCACATCGGAATCGGGAAGGCATCTGACAGGTGATGTTCCCTGGTAGCACATAGCACAACACACCAGCGTGTTCAGTCAGAACTGCTTATAGTCATTCTGACTGACATAAAAAGACTAGGTCAGTAATACTGGAGAGGGTGCTGGATATTCTATTGTTGACAGATTTTCATTGTTAATTTCACCAGCTAACAAACATATAATAACAAAACGGGACCTCACTTGTTGGGGGGTTGGGGGTGGGGCCGTGTTGTTATTATAAATTAAATTAAAATAAATCTGGATGTTCAATATCCTAAATCATTTTTCCATCCTTGAAATTCTGAGAGATGTATTACTTATCTGTCAATATGGTCCAGAATTTGGGAATGTTTTGTGTGTGTTTATGTGTGTGTGATCTAGTCTGGGTTAGGGAAAACACAGCTGAGATCCACAGAGCTCATGTCCATCAGGTTCTCACAGCAGAGGCTGATCTCCTCGTCAGAGCGGTCTCCACAGTCGTTGAAGCCATCACACACCCAGCTCTGACTCACACACAGGCGGTTCTTGCACTCAAACTGGCTGGTTGGGCACCATCTGCCCCCAGGGAAGCGGGTTGCTGTGCATGGGGGACAGCAGAGGAGACTATACTGTGATTTTGTTTTCATTTATTTTTTTGATTGATCAACTGATCAAGGCCAAAGTCGCTTTGACACATGATCACTTTGAACAGTTAGATGTTTACTGAGGCGATTCTGGTTTAATACCACATGCAGTTGGTTGAACACCCAACCTGGGAATCAAAGCCCAGTACTTCAAAATCTAGGCTGTAGTTCTGTGTCTCAATACACATAAATACTGAGAAACATGATTGTAGAGAACCAGTAGCCTTGGGCTTTCTCATTCAATAGCACTGGCAGTCATTCCTTTCACTGCTCTCTTTGTTTGATGCTGATTTACAGTCCATTTTATTATTTATATTTTTTTAAATGTCAGTTCCCTGGGAGCACTATGTATACATCAGATTGAGTAAATTCCAGCCCCCAAAGCTGAACATTGATTCTGAGAAGGAAAATAACTGAGTCAGGCTTTGTTCAAAAAACAAACAAAAAAAAAGTCTTGTCTAGTCTGCGTGATTGATAGTCATTTGTCTTTCCTTTTTTGTAACAATGATTTCACATTGAATTTGTCTGTTTTTACATTTGCTGAGGATTTACGCACACACATACACCCGCATGAGTTCTCAGCACACATACACATGGACAATGACATATGACCATACATATGCCTAATCACTAATCACACACACACACACACACATACACACACACACACACACACACACACACACACACACACATACACACACACACACACACACACACGTTTTATATTTATCATAGTTTTCTGATTGCAAACGATCTCCCCACCTTCTCACCTTCCCAGCTGGAGACGGCAGCCTCAGAAACTACATTAATTATCACCATCGACTGGCAGCCAAGTAATTTAGTGGAGGTGATAGAAAGGTTATGGGAGGTCGATCCCATAGGTTGACTGCTGATCTGGCTCGTGCCATCTCTAGAGATTGAAATAAGCTGAAGCTGTTCACTGTGAACACTAAAATAAATACAGCGGTAATGACCTAGGACTGAGGAAAGACAAAATTTAGAAGCCAGCACCAAACACTCATCAGCATGGGATGAGAGCAAACTTACGGCATGAGGTCTCATCAGAGAGGTCCATACAGTCAGGACGTCCATTACATTTCAGTGAGGCGGGTATGCAGTGCCCAGAGGCACACTGGAAGGCCCCCGGACGACATGTATACAACTCTGTGTGTGAGGCGTGGGAAAAACACAGACTAAAATCAGTGAAAGCCATGGGTCTGTCTGAATTTCATGGCAACTCCTGCTCTAATCATTACTTATCCTAGCACAATCAGTTATTACTCTGACATTTTAGCTAAATTTCTTGCTAAACTAATGAATGATAGCTGAAGACTTGAAGCTGTGTATCTGTATGAAACAGTTTACTGTAGTTTTACTCTGTATGCGAATTGTCATTGGAGTTTATCATCCCTGATATAGGTTAAGGTCATCAGGTCCAGCCCAAACAATTCATTTACTCAGCAGCTCTAGTTACACAGAGTGATCATGTGATACAACCCCAAACTGTGATCAATCGCAAACACAATCAAAATGTCTATAATGTCGATAGTGTTTGTACCATTGCAGGAAGAATACACTGTGTGATTAATAGTGGAGAGGAGTGTGTGAGAGTTCATTTTCCTCTTATGTGAAACACAGGATTCAAGGTCATGAGAGAAAATTCGTTGGGGATGTGGGGTCTCACCACAGTCACGCTCGTCCGAATTGTCCCCACAGTCGTTGTCATGGTCACACACCCAGGCACCGGGTACGCACTGCTGGTTGTCACAGCGATACTCACTCTCGGAGCAGGGCCTTGGCTCTGTAAATGGTTACAGGTGGACACTCAAACAGACTGCATCATGCACAGACTTACCATGCAACTCAGACACAGCTGGTTCTGGGATACGGATTTACTCACGGCAGTCCCTCTCATCAGAGCCGTCCCCACAGTCATTGTTCCCATCACAGCGCCAGCGCAGGGGTATGCAGCGGTGGTTATCACAACGGAAGTCCCCAATGGGGTCACAGGTCACATCCTCTGAACACAGTAAGAGGAGCAAAACATTCATTAACCTCTCAAGTTAATCTCATATGTTACTCGGTAACAATGAGGATCACATACACAATGCAGACCAAAGTTATTCCAGTGCTATAGTGTTACACCCCCTGTCTCTGGCCATGGCATTTGGCTTGACCACACTCACCACAGCCCTGCTCATCGCTGTTGTCCAAGCAGTCGTTGGCGCCATCGCACACGGCCCACTGGGGGATACAACGGTAATTTGTCTTGCAGGAGAACTCGGTGTGTTCATCACATTTATAATCAGGGCCCCCTGATGAGAGAAAGCAAAAGAGAGGGAGAGGAACACACAGAGGGAAAGGGAGTAGAGAGGTGGCAGGGGAAAGACAGAGAGGGAAAAGAAGTAGTGAGGTAGAGGAACACAGATTGAGGAGAGAGAGGAAGAGAGGTAGGTGGCATAAAGAAAGAGATAAAGGGGAGAAGAAATGATAGTGGGAGGGTGACAGAAGAAGATAAGTACAGAAAGAAAATTAGGTGGAAAGAGAAGGAGAAATGTAGAAAGTTGGTGTTAACTGGTGCTTGCCATTCCACTTTACTATTACAATTTCCTCACTGCTTCTGCATTGAACAAGCTGCCATCTCACACACACAGTCAACAATTAGCCATCTGACATCTGCAGTCAGTTATCCGCAATATGCCTCCAGCATCACACATTCTGCAAACACTCCCTCCAAGACCCTCCATCTACACTCACTGCACTCATTGTAGGGCTCGTCAGAATTGTCCCCGCAGTCGTCCTGGGCATCGCACACATAGCTGGATGGGATGCAGCGGCCGTTTTGGCACTGGAATTGCCCCGGCGGGCAGGTCTTTTGTGCACAGCTGTCGGCAGCCTCATCGCTGCCATCGGTGCAGTCAGGAAAGCCATCGCAGTGCCAGGTGCTGGGAATGCAGTGCTTGTTGGTGCACTGGAACTGGTTCTCCTGACAGCGGTGGTCACCTACCACAGAGGACATTTCAATGATGTGCCTGAGACATCATTCACTGATCCTATTGATCCATTCACTGGTCATTTTTTGGTTTAGAGTCTTTGCTTTCACATTGCTTCTACAAACTCCACATCAAATGGCAGAAAGATTGCCTGTTCACTAGGGTTGTAAACACAATGGGTCAATCAAGCTTGCTACCATTGGCTTGATTTTTTTTCCATTACACTTAGCAGTACTTTCTTTGATATTTCTGACTATTTTGTGTAGATATAGTCTGTAAATATATGTTGTTGAACTGTAAACTGCATAATATAACTATTATTAAAAGATGGTGATGCGCTGTAACCACCTGGATTACCTATTTTTTCACTACATGAAAATTAATGTGTAGGAGTGCACACATTATTTTGTATTGGCAAAACCAAATTGAGGACCCTGTAAGTTTCATAAGTAGCTAGCCTTAAATCACAATGTTTTATTTCACTTACACCCTTAGTCTGCATGTTAGATCAGAAAGAGCCAATTTTTATCCCTGCTATCTGTTTCCCAAAGTGAATAACGAGACAGGTGGAATGAAGCAACGGGAGATATGGATGTTTTATTAGGCAAATGTCACTTTTAATTTTATTCAGTGCTTGCTCCTCTCAAAGGAAACATGCTGCCTAGAATCTCATTAAAATGGAAATGCTATCAGGACCATGAATTGTGACTGACTGACAGCAAAAAACAGGTATTCATTCAAAGGCAAACCCAGTACCGGAATTTCAGCATGGTTATTTTCAAAAGTCACATGCTTTCACCATCAGAAATGAAGTCGGCATATTGTATGATGCCATCTGTGAGGGAGTGGGGGAGGAGGGTTGACTTACTGCACAGTGCTGGGTCCTCATCAGACCTATCAGGGCAGTCAGGGTGACCATCACAGAGGAAGTTGGGGAAGGTGCAGTTTCCATCCTGACACTGAAATTGGCCAATGGGACAGTAGCGGGGCGGACAGGTGAGGGGCTCATCCGAACCATCTCCGCAATCAGACTGACCATCACATTTCCACCAGATTGGGACACACCTGGGGGAGGGGTTGTAGAGAAGTGAGGGAGATGGTAACCCAAAAGCATTCAATGTGATTTTCAGTCTTATAAAAGGCAAATGGACTCACTTCTCATTGTCGCCACAGCGAAACTGTGTGCTAGAGCAGTCAGCAACACACTGTATGGTGAATCCCAAAGCCAGACCAATGAAGTGATCTGGGCACTCGCAAGTGGAGCGGGCCCCACCAGGTGCAATAAGACACAGGTGACTGCAAGTTAAGGAGCTCTTCTTACAAGGGTTCTCACCTGGGAAGGACCGACCAATCAGTAAAACAACCAACCAACCGACTCAAAAGAACAAGCATGAAGTCAGCCGGCCTTGGACTGAGCCTGCCAACACATTACTCAAAGCTCCTTCTGCACTACAATAAAGGCAGGAATTGTGACTTCCTACTTCAGTGTTTGTTACCACACCACCTATTGTTTCAGCTGTACAAAAAGCATGCTCTCCTTGTTGTACATGATGGAGTTAAATGACAATCTCAGTCACTGACGGTGCATGAAAGCCCCAATCACTTTGTTGTTTTAGTTTAGATCAGGAGTGTCAGATTCTACCTGCAAGGAACCACAAGTTTTCCTTCCAAGTGAACAGGGACAAACCTGATACATCTAATCAATTGTGTGAACATAAAGATCAGTTGATTAAATCAGTGTAGTCAAGGGTTTTCCTGCTAGGTTGGAATGAAAAACTGGGACCATAACAGTCCTGTGTGGATAAGTGTTGACTGGTTTGAGAACATGATTAAGATCCATGCTGTTCCAGATCCATGTGAGCGGTACATACTGCGGGGCTGCCTATAGGGGTGGTACACATGGATGTCATTAGGGCGGTGAGTGTTGTTGCCCATAGTGACCCTGCCCTCGCCCGTAAACTTGTGGGCCCTCTCCACAGTGTGGGTGTTCCAGTCTGTCCAGAACACCAAATCCTCAAAGAGCGTAATGGCAAAGGCGTGAGGCATGGAGCCCGCAATGGCCCGGTGTCGGTTCTGCCCGTCCATGTCGGCATAACTGGAAAGAAAAGGGGTAGGGATGTTTAATAAGATATTTTAGCCATGTATAGCTTAGCCACCAATGTCACATTGCTAGTGAAGGAGCTAGAACACACAAATATTCAGCACCTATTATCCAGCACTGTTCTTTCACAGTCCATTATTTTTATAAGCTCATATGGCAAATGCGTGGCTATGTATCTACATCAAAGGTATGCAATATTTTCAAAGAGCAATGATATCTGTATAGCAAATACTGAGGAAGAAATAAACCTTGTTGCTGTATTTTTCAACAGTAAAAATGGAGACATAATACTGAAAGTGCAGTTCAGTGTGGCAGAATGATGCAACTTATGGTTTGGAGGTATATTGGCATATGGTGTAAGATTATGAAGAGGTGATGTAATGTCTTGTGCTGTCAAGCATAAGCATATATGGTAGTACTACACAGTTTAGGCAAGCAATATGGTGTCACATATAAGGTTTATAGTTCTAGGGAGAGGTGTCACTTAGAGGGTTTTGAGAAACAGCGTGTGGTAGTAGCATATATTTTCAGGGATTAGTTTGCTATAAGTGTAGTTTTGGGGTTATGCATGTGTTGTGGTTTGTTTCGAGATTCTATCGAGTGTGACTTTAGATGCTATAATGCAGTGTGTGATAAGTAACAGTAGTATGTTTCAAGCTCTCACTCCAGGAAATTGAGATGTGAATCGGCAAAGAAGATCTTGTTTGTGGTGTAGTCGATGGTCAGGGCATTGGGCCACTCCAGCTTAGTGGTGATGATAGCAGTGGAATTTGTGCCATCCATGCCCACCCTGCCAATGTACGCTCTGTCTCCCCAATCTGTCCAGTACAGCCACCTAGTGGAGAGGAGAGGAAGGACTGTTGACAAATTTTCCATAACAGCCCTGCTCACACCGAATCTAACACCTGAATCCAGCACCTGAAACAAATACAATATTTTCTGTACAACTTAGATAAGAAACACAAGTCTTTGATTATTTGTTGATGAATGATTGATGTTGACAGAAGATAAATTCTGACCCTAGTAGGTGCATGTTTTTTTAACATCACATGTCCTAGATAATATATGCATATGATTTTCCATTACACTTATGGCCTCTGATTGACAAATCTTAGTTTTCATACCCAAATTTGGGGTTGACCACTACTGCACGTGGGTTGACAAAGCAGTATGTGTGATTGGGCGAGATGCAGCCACTCAAGAGCTTCTTGCGGAAACGTCCATCCAGTTCTGATACATGAAGGGCATCATGGTAGGCATCCACCCAGTACATCTTTCTGCAGTACACACACAGTTATGCGTGCGCACGCACACACACACACACACATAAGAAGCATTCTCTGAGGGAGACATCTATTCTACAAAAGTGTTCATGTTTATGCTGACAGGAAAATAGTCCTCATATAGCACTGAAGAATTCACTCCATTTATATCTTAAGTGCTGCATAATAGTTATAAACTCCTTAAAGAGTTCCAGTCTCATAGCTACACACAGAAAGGCTTATGGAAAAGGCATTGTACCTAGAGCTAGGGGAGACATTTTAAGTCATCTCTTGATAAAATATGTTCTATACTATATATAGCACAAATAGCAGACATTTCCATGGACAACAGACCCTTAACAAATCTGTGGTTTTTGTTTGAAAAATTCTCCAATCCACTGAGGTACCATCATTTTCACCTCCTCCAGCCCCAGTCCACGCTTACCGTCCCACCCAGTCAATGGCCAGTCCCTCTCCATTGGGCACGTCATGGTCCAACACCACCTGCCGGCCTGTGCCATTGAAGAACATGCGCTCTATCCGTGTGGTGCCCACGTCAATCCAGTACAATCGCTGTTCGTAGTGGTCAAAGTCCAGCGCCACAACATTGGACAGGCCCTGCAGCACTATGGACAGCGAGCTGCCATCGGTCGTCAGGTTGCGGATGTAGTAGCGGTTGCTGTAGAGCAGGTAGGGTGCAATGCCACTGTTCTGCCGGCAGGTGTGGCCATCGGGCTCCCTAATGTAACCTGGTGCACACTTGCAGAAGAAGGAGCCCACTGAGTTCTCACACACCTGGCTGCACACAGCTGGTACTTCTCGGCACTCATCTATGTCCTCACAAGCTTTGCCATCCGGCATGAGCCGGTAGCCGGTCCGGCAGGAGCAGTAGTAGCCCGTTGGTGTGTTTGTGCAGTTGTGGGCACATTGATGCACTGCCGGGTTCAAGCACTCATTGATGCCTTTTGGGGTTACAGCGTATTACAGCAGTTAATCATCATATCATTATCTTATCATTTTTCAATATAATTTTTTCAATGGTAAAATGGACAGACATAATTTTCTTACCACAGCCCTTCTCGTCACTATTGTCAGGGCAGTCCTTCTGGTTGTTGCACACCTTGTGGCTGTCGATGCACTGGCCTGACTTGCACATGAACTCCCCAGGGGCACATGTGGGTGTGGGGGTGTGGCACAGTCCGTCCAGCTCATCAGAATGGTCCAGGCAGTCAGCTACCCCATCGCACACAACAGACGCATGGATGCAAGCGCCGTTCTGGCAAGTGAACTGGTAGCTGGCGCAGGTGCCGTAGGTGCAGCCCATCTCGTCGCTGCCATCTCCGCAGTCATTCACCCGGTCACAGCTGTGGGGGGGGTGGAAGCAGATCAGCCTCCTGTTACCTCTGCATCACAATGACAACCTAACCATTCATTTTGTTATTATTACACAGGTGAGTCACCTCACTTGGTTTCCCAAGTCTAACCTGGTTGCTGATTTTGAGGTAAAAACAAAAAAGAGTAGACCCCCTTTGCAGAACTAAAGTGGAGCTTGACTAATTTAGACCCATAGTTCATGGTCACAATTATTACAATGTGGTAGTTGGTCATGCTGTATCTGATTTAAAGGGGGCTGAGCCCTGCGGAATGGAACGTACTGGTAGTGGATGAGGATGCACCGGCCATTGGCGCAGGTGAACTCGTTCAAATGGCAGGTGCGGTTTGGGCAGTTGTGTAGCTCATCAGCAGCATCTGCACAGTCTTTCTCACCATCACACACATAGGTCTGCGGGATGCAGCGCGGGCTGCCCGGGTACCAGGGGGGCGGGCAGGTAAACTCCTCTGGACGGCATGTCCTCTGGCCTTATGATTTGATCACAAATATGGGACCAGCTGAGTGACTGTACAGAATTTCTGCACCATATGTTCTCTTGGCATTTCAGTAAACTGTGACAGTCAAAATAACTGCCAACACTGTTTTAGGTTCAGGGCACATTAAATTAAGTGTTATTCCACAGTGTTTAGTTGTAAATGTACTGTAACAAACTAAAGCATTTCGTATGTGTAAAACTGTTCAGCTGGTGCCAGAATCTAAGATGGCATGTGATGGGTTGAGGTAGCTCATTTGCTACAGTCACAAATCATGTCACTGACACTGCATGCGCAAAACTTTTAACATGTGCTAAAGGCTCTGGTAAATCTGGCCTTAAGCAGCATACCAACAATCACTAAGTTAGGAAAATAAAGCTAGATGACAGTTACAATCCTTCATAATTCCAGCGTCTGTACTCAGTAAGAAAAGCGTACGTGAATTAACTTCTAGGACATCAAAAGAGGCAGAAGGAGGCAGATTCTCTCACCACACTCCAGCTCTGGCACCTCGTCACTATTGTCCCCACAATCATTGTTGCCATCACATGTCAGTGTTGCAGGGATACAGTTGCCATTGACGCAGGTGAATTGATCAGGGTGGCAAGAAGTAATAACATCCCCTGGAGAGAGACAGAAGCATAGGAGTAACATTTCCTTAAATGTAAATGTTCATATGAAGAAATCAACAAACACCATTGTTTCAAACCCACCAGTTGTTCAACCAAAAGCTACAACAACAAAATGTGATAAGTTGAAGGCCGCTTAAGATATCTGAAAAATTAGCAGTACTGTGTAGTAGTTTGCCAAACCATGATAATTTAAAGTGTGTATTTTCAGCAGCTGGAATTCATTATTCATAATTTCATTTATTCCAATGAAAAGGTGTTCAGTCCAGAGTACTGAATGAATGCCCATATGTGTTGGATGCCTATAAAATCTTGCTGTAAGCTTCTGAATGCACACTAATGATTAGATTAAAAAAAAAAATTAAGTTATGATTGTTCTCACTGCATGAGGGTGGTTCATCAGAGCCGTCCAGGCAGTCATAGACAAAGTCGCATACCCAGGAGTCTGGGATGCAATTTCCTGCATCACACTGGAACTCATCAGTTGCACATGTCCTGCCAGCTGAAAGTACAGAAGAAGGAAATGAATCAAATTACCCTTGCGCACGCTTACCAGCACTCCAAGACTCATTATGGCCTCCTATCAGGACCCATGTCTGTCTCACTCACCACAGAACAGTGGGTTTTCATCGCTGTTGTCCCCACAGTCGTTGTAGCCATCACACAGGCTCTGGGGAGAAATGCATATGTTGGTGGTGTCGCACTTGATCAGGCCTGAGGTGCAGGTTCGGTCCGCTGGAAAATGGAAGATGCTTTTAGTCCCAAACATCCACAAGGTTGTTTATACACATCACATACTCATAAACAAGAAAACCAGGGTGTGTGCGACAAGCCATGAAGAGCTTGTTTGCTCCCTCTGATCTACTGGCTCAACAAGCGCCATAATCCAGACCTATTTAATACCTAATCCATTTTGAAACACTTTTCTTCCAGTCAGAGTTTAGGGACAGTGTAAACAATGCACAGCAGTTTCTCCTCTCAGTGACTCACGGCAATTTATCTCATCGGAGGTCCCGTTGTCCCGGCAGTCGTTCCGTCCATCACACACAAAATCAGCGCTTATGCAGCGGCCATTATTACAGGTGAACTCTGTGTCAGGGTTGCAGGTGGGGAAGGGGCAGCCTTGCTCATCGCTGTTGTCCCTGCAGTCATCAGTGTAGTCACACAGGTAGAACAGGGGCACACAGTGGCCATTGTCACAGGTGAACTCCGTGGGTGAGCAAGTATGGAAGGCTGCAGGAAAACATGAAGAATCAATGATATTTTTTCATCTGGCCATGGTTTTATTCCTGCTGCATCAAAGTTCAACATACAGGGTCTCATACCTGTATATTGATCTGGAAACATTTGAATCGTTTTCATGGTAATTCATAAATCTCTTTTTTGTATCTAGTTTCTGAATTTACAAAGAGCATGCATCTTTATTTTGTGTAACATTTCTTGCTAAACTTGCAATTTTCATTACTTTTACAGAAAGAATTTATTTAATAATTAATAAAAGTAAGAACACACCACCATTTTAAAACAAAGAGTCTAATGTATGCTCTATAAATTCTACAAGGTGCTTGGGAGGATTGAGTCAGGGTTATTGACTGGATAGTGCCAGGGTCCTCACCGCACACCCTCTCCAGCTCGTCTGTGTTGTCCAGACAATCCTTAAACCCATCGCACTTCCACCTCGGTGAGATGCACTGTCCATTGAGGCAGGTGAACTCCTCGGGCTTACAGCGGTTCCCTGTGTCCTGTATGCAGTCCTTGCCATTGTTGGCCAAGTACCAGCTACCAGAGGCGGGGCACTGGCACTCTGGACCTGAGGGACCTGTGGATGGATGGGAGAGGGACAGCGATGGTCATGGGGAAGACCCCATGGCTGCAGATTCACATGACCCAAAGAGCTGACTGTCCAGTTTACACTTAATAAATGGCCCTTGGACAAACCTGCAGAATGTGATTTGAATTAAGCATATGAATTACTGTATATACTCATACTGTACATGACATTACATTCATTTAAAGCAGCCATTGTATTTCTGTTGGACTGTGTATGTGAGTATGATTACAAGGTTCATGGTATAGACTTCTCACTAAGCACAAAGGGTCCAGGGGTGAAGACTGGCTCACCAGGTACACACACGTGGCTGCAGCCCCCATTGAACTGCTGGCAGGGGCTGGAGCAGCGCTCCTGCTTGGAGGCTGTGAGAACATGGATGTCATTGGGTTTGTACTGCAGCTCTTGGATGAGCACCGTCAGGCCCGAGCCATCGTCCTTGCTGGCCCGGTAAATGCTGCGTGTATTCCAGTCCGTCCAGAACACATGCTGCTGGTATACAGTTATGGCATAAGGGTTTTGAGCTCCGCTAATTATCTCCTGCCGGTTCTGACCCGTCAGAGAGGAACACTCAATCTTTTCCCTGCCAGACAGACACAGCAAACAATAGGGACACTTTAACCTCACACTGAAAAAATACAAGCTAAGGAGAATAGGCTTTACTAAAGCACTAGCACAGTCATGCTGCTGTCCTTCAGACAAGACATTAATTTGAGGCCCTGACTCTCTGTCATTACTGGGGATGTCATAGCAAAGCACAAAAGCATACAGATATTAACACTGGTATCCTAGCCACACTCCTACAGAACTGGCTCTCAGCATCTGACCACATAATTATTGCCCTACATCTGATTAGCAACACAACCCTTTGTAATCCCTACACACTTTGATTCCTCACATTTTCAAAACAAGTGAAAGCTGAGGCGCAAGGTTTCCTGCATGATTAAATACAGGAAATACATGCATTAGCATTTATGGCACACACTATCATTTGAGTTTGGTTAATTTGGATCATACAGGTAAGCATCAGTCCAGTAGAGCAGTCTCTCTTCATAATCCAAGGAGAGACCATTTGGTTGCACTAGATTGTTGTCGATGATCGCCGTGCGGAAGTTTCCTCCTAATGTGGCTCGCTCAATCTTTGCAGGGTTGCCCCAATCCGTCCAGTACATGTATCTGCAGAGAGGAAGACATAATACTTTAGAGGTTTTGTATATGCTGCCATCTGGCTATGATAGGTAGATTCTATGAGCATGGCTAGTGCTACAGATCACAGAGTAGCTGTATTTTGAAAATTTGGTAGTGTTACCCATAGCAGGGGTCTAAAACAATGGCACGTGGACGGTTTGCATGAGCGATGACAGAGCGGTTCTGTCCATCTTGCCCCATGGCTTGGACACTCCTGTTGTAGTAGTCGGTGAAGTATATGCGCTTGTGAATCCAGTCGTAGGCCAATCCCTCTGGGTCAGCTAGGTCTGATAAAGGAAGAATTTGTCACTAAGGGATTTTGAATTCTTCTTCAGATGATGCTACCAAAGCTATGGTCCTGTTATAATTATGCACACGATTTAATGCATCTTAACCACATACAGTGCCTAAAATAGGTAAGGAAGCATTATCTTACCTGAAGCAATGATGACAGGTGGGCTGGAGAGAGAGGTGGTGCTGATGTAGCCAATTTTGCTCCTGCCTATGCCAGAATACTGTGCAAAGTAGACACGCTTGTCCTGGAAGTCAAAATCCAGGGCCATCACAGTGTAGCCGAGTGAGACAAATGGGAAGGGCATGCTGTGGTCATCCGGATCTAGACGGGCGCTGTTGAGGGTGTAGTCAGTGGTGTAGATGAGATACTCATCCAGGCCAAATCCACATGACACACCATTGCTGAGTAGAGAGCCATGTGCACAGTCACATTTGGGCTCCTGCTTCTCTGGCAGAGCAAAGCACAGCTGCTGGCAGCGCCCATTGTCCTCCTGGCAGGGGTTGAATCCCACCTGGTTGGCAGCCACTGGCTGGACGTGGGAATCGAAGACTGCCACATCCACCAAGCCCTCCAAGTCATCCCGAATCACCTCCACAGCATCTGTGTTCCCCGGCAGCTTGCTGGCCTGGAACACCTTCTCCAGTCTTCGGTCCACCCACACCATATAGTTCCCGAAGATAGACAGCCCATATGGTGCTGGGTATCGGCTTCCATAGCGCACAATCTGCCTCTGGCTGCCATCCGCTGCCATGCAGGAGATCATGTCCAGGGCATCATCTGTCCAGTACAGAAAGTCATTGCTGTAGTCCACAGTCAGCCCCTGGGGCGAGACCAGGCTTTCAGAGGCTAGCACTGTGCGGTTGCGACCATCCAGCTGAGCTCGCTCAATCTTGGGAGTCTGGCCACTATCAGTCCAGAACAGATAGCGCAGCTTGGGGCTGACAGCAAGGTCCTGGGGCCGGTCCACACTGCTCTTTAGCAGAACCAGACGCAGACTGCTGTTGAGGCGCAGAACTTCCACATAGGTCTGGGTATTAAAGGTGTTGGTGAAGTACAGGTTTCCTGTCACAGGTTAAAACAAAATAGCAGTTTTATATGTCATTTTTGTTTGATCTACAATTCATCAGTTTAGCCATGAGGCAGGACACACTACACAGAATGAACTACAGCCCTTCCTCCCAGGGTGGCATTATGGGTAATTTTTTACTTGAGGACAGGGAGATGTGTCACTATATTAACGACAATTGCTTTTGCTGGATGTGCCACTTGGGAGAAAAAACAGAGAACCCGTGAAATTTCACTGCACAGAGGCAGGGATTTCCTATGAGAGTTGAGAGCAAGTGATCAATATGAAACTATTCATGTGACATAGGTGTTTGTCATACTGCAAAACAGCTGTCAGAGGAGGAAAAACTAAGAGCTGAAGATGATTTTAAATGCCAAATGCACCTTCATCCCTCAAGAATGTCAACAGAATTCCTTCTTCAAGGTGATTACAACACACAGTATGATAAGTGGCCTCCCTGTGAAAAACCAAGCTTAGTCAGGCATGCCTTTCTTTGATTGCTTCAAACTGTCAGGAGCTGAGATGGCTTAAACCTAATGACCCTGATGCTCTAAACAATCTCGCAGTGCTTGTTTTGAAAATGATGGTCATTAAAAGTGTAAAGTAAAAGCTTGAGGCTTACCTGCAATCCAATCTACAGCAAGGCCTTGTATCCCTCCTGGCCCAATTCCAGTAGTGACGATGCCTGAATAGCGGGAGCCATCAGTTTTGGTCCTATAAATGCCTCTGTAGTAAGTGTAGGTGCTGTTATCGCTCCAGTACAGGAAACCAGAAGCCACGTGCAGATCCAATTTGTCAATCATGGTGTAATAAGAAGCTGTGAGCAGGACACAGTTGTGGTTATACTGTAGTATGTATCTAAGCACTGGTAGTTAATGCTAGCTGTTTATTCAATGATGACCTGAATTTAACATCTCTTTTATAGCCTCTTTGATATCACACTTAACTTTCTATAAACACAAACAGTTTTACCAGAAGTAGTATTCAAACTAATTGATTAACAGTGGTTAGAGTTAAAAACAGTTTACTTAAAGAATCTTCAGGACACTGATAATTCAAAGCACCGACCTTCCTCTTTTGAGGTATCACACAGACAATATTCTTCATCACTTTTCATATATTTTCAGTGAAAATAATCACATGACTGAAATAATACTGATGGGGAAAGTGTACTGAAATACCATCCCTCTCGCTTTGGATACATACAGCTGCCCACCGGCACCATGGCATCAGAGTGGTCTGAGCTGTTGATGTGAAAACCACGGATGAACCTGGAGGTGGACACCACAGCGAAGGAGTCGTACTGCTCGCATCGGGAACCATCATGGGAAGGTGTGAAGCCCGTGGTGCAGGCACAGACCTTCTGTCCATCAGGTTTAGGAAGGCAAAGGTGGGGGCAGCCCCCATTGTTAGTACTGCAAGCATTCGTGGTCCCTGCAGAGTCTGTGTGGAAGCATAACAACAGCATCCTGGGTCTGAACAGGCCTCTTAACACATGCAAATTTCAAAACCACATTATTTACTGTATGAAAAGAAACACACCCTCACAATCACACAATAAAATGGAACACAAATTCTTGTTTCTTTCAAGCCACTGTGAACGTTGTTTCAAGCATATAGAATGGGCTATATTACTTTGTTCTCATTGCATTCAGTACACATACACAAAAGTGTAACCACTCATGAATATATTATAGCTGTGGTATGAAAGTATAATAATGTTTCTGTTGATAATAGTTATTTAAATGAAGTTTCCAATAAATCCTTCAGTGGTGTAATTAAATTATCAAAATGAGCAGTCATTCAAATACTGTCTCAAGCAGTTAAAAGAGTCAGAGGCAACACTCACTGTCCCTGGCGTGGACCTTGAGGGCTCGAACCCCTGCCATGCCACTCCTCATGACCACCATGTTGGCCCCATTTGCCTTGTCCACCCTCTCGATGACCTCATAGTCAAGGTCGCTGTAGTAGAGGTAGTTCTGGTGGACTGTGATGCCCCAGGGGTGTGACAGGCCACTCACAATGGTCAACCGGGCTACACCATCCATTGTCCCACACTCAATCTGTAAGAAAAATATTTTTTTTCTGCCCCTGGATACACTGAATTATCGCCATGATCAAGGTTAAATACTGCAGCAATTTTTACACTAATTATTAATTCATTAATTAATTAATCACATTAATTTTTAAAATTACTAACAGAATAATTTTTTAAAATCATATCTCTACTCCTAAGTATATAAACAATTCTGACCCAGGAAGGTGAGCAACCCACTCCTACTGACCCACCTTTGGCCTGACATGAGTAGATATCTCAGCAATGCTATGCAATTAAGTTAGCAATTATGGTGGTTGCATTATTGAATGATGTTTCTTCTATTTTCTTATATAATTTACACACCAGAGAAGGCAAGCATCCTGATCCCATGTGTAAAAGCTTCAGTCAGTGTCACATTTGTGTATTCTAGCAAGGGCACATGCCATCATGTTAAAAAGAGTAGATTTATCCACAACACTTTACACTCGAAATTTTAACAATAATAGAAAATAACCATCTAAACTTGAAAGCCTTTGTGGTTTGTACTGAGTTTGTATAATGGCTGGGGTATGTAGGCCAGCTTCTTGTGGATCAAACAGGCAAATGTTACATATGCTAAGGGTAAAATGAACTATATGTAAGTGAAACGAAATGAATAAAAGATATTTTCTGAGGGTCACATCATTTTTATCTTGACTGTGAAAGCAGCATTTACATACCACCCCAGAGCTGGTGACGCTCCAGTACAGCTTGCTCTCAGCAATGTCTGCAGTGATGAATTCAATGTGACCAAGGTTGCCAGTGTACAGGATCTTCAGGTTACTTCCATCCATGTCTGCACTGGCCACCTTGGGTGGGACCCCCCCATCTGTCCCCCTGTCTGTCCAGAACAACTTCCTGCAAAACATGTATTCCACATCCTCAAAATTAACATAGATATAAATAGAAGCACACAAGCACATAGTACATGCATATATGAAAGGTACAGGATCATTTATTACATAATGCATATATGTAACGACCCCACACCAAGAGCATTTAGAGACATTCAGAAGAGTGCCACTGTACCCTCTGGCTGGATCAAGAGCTATCCCAATAGGTTGGCCTCCCCCTTCTGGCTTCCCATTGTTTGTGATTAGTGTCTTCCTGTAATGCTGACTTCCATCCACTCGGATGACCTATATGATTAATCATCTATTCAGGTTAGTACAGCAAAAAATATGGGGAAGGAGAAAAGACTTTAATGAAAAGAAACAATCATATATATGTACAATCAGATATCTCTACTTCTACAACAGTTCAGTTATTATTCCATTTTCAGTCGTGGATTATATGAGTTTATTCACTTAACACAGAGGCAAAAATACCATCGCCATTCAGATTTTAGCAAAGAAACATGAAGTTTTACCTCAATAGCTTGACTGGTAGGATTAGTGTAATACATCAGTCGGGTTATCCAATCAAAGGCCAGCCCAGAGGGAGAGCCAATAATAGCAGCTGGAACAAACTGAGTTCGATTGCTTCCATCCGTCTTCACTCTGAAAATAGACCCCTGTTGAGACAAAAAAAAACTTTCATTACCTCTCATTTTTCAAAGATTGCTGAATACAATAAAAACACACAAGTAATTAAAAATTATCTCTATGCTATTATACTCTCTGCCTGAAGGGCAACCATTTCAGGTTAAAAATGTCAGTATTTCCTCAACTGCTCTCAGTAATTTTTCCTCAAAAGATTCCTATCATGAGCAAAGAGGAATTGCACTGGTAAAATGAAACTGAATTATACCAAAGGTTTGTATGGAGGTTTGTATTTCTGAACTGAATTGTTACTGTGTTGCCTTAGGCATAAAAACTCTAGTGCCCTGAATTCATTGTACTCTCTGAGGTAAAGTAGTTTTGTAGATAGTAACCTGAATACATTGAACACAGACTGCACTTAAAACCACATGTCACTCACAGAGTCCTGGACCCAGTAGACAAACTGCTCCCGGTCATCAAAGTCAATGTCACGACCTTGGCTGATGCCTGACACTGGGGTCATTGCATTGTTGGTCATGTCGTTCGGGTCAAGCGGAATGCCCAAGATCACTGACTCCCTGACAACCATCAGGAAGGGGCTGTCATCTGGAGTAATTAAACAGCCAGGTTAAAACATACAGTAAACATGTAGGCTTTTTATGAATTGTCTGAAGCATATACGTCAGGCCCTACTTTTGGTGCATGTGCGCCCATCGTTGTTCAGGTGCCAGCCAGACTGACAAGCACAGGAGTAGTACCGTGGTCTGGTCGCAGACAGCAAGCACAGCTGACTGCATGGGTTGCTCTGACAGGGGCTGAATGCTGCAAGCAAGAGAAATAGTAGATTTGTTACTCCACAGTCTTATAAAACCAAATGCATAACATAGAATGGTTCATTACTTTCCAAATACTCAAATAGTGTCAATGTCCAACATTTAAAAAGTCTTAAAAACTAGAAGATGCAGCTTATAGAGGGCAATTAATGGCATGCAGTCAAATACTTCATCCAGCCCTTACCAGGCGGCTGTTTGACAGGGTGATCCATCACGATGCCCATTGGTTGGTAAATGTTAGTCATCAGGATGGTCAGGTTGCCTCCATGCCACTTGTTAGCCCGGATGACCGTTTGGGAGTACCGCTCAGTCCAGTATATATAGTCCTCGAAGATGGTCATGCCATGAGGATGCTGTAGTGTCTGCACAAAGTTCCCCATTGTGTCAAAGATCTGCCTTAATTACCTCAATTACTATGACATCCCTATAATCACTGAAGGTTAGACAATGTATACATAGATAGGCCACAGACTCACCAGATCACTAGCAAAGACCTGGAATCGGTTGTTGCCATTGTAGTCGCAGTAGTCAATGTAATCTAGATGGGCATCTGCAAAGTACAGCCGCCGGGTGGGGTAGTCTATTGTCAACCCATTGGGCCAGTACACCTTTTTTGTCACTATGGCTCGCCGCAATTTGCCATCCATGTTGGCCCGCTCAATCCTTGGATTCTGACCCCAGTCCGTCCAGAACATCAAATTGGTGCTATCACAGAAGGCAGTCATTTCACTTGTGTTTACAGTATTAATTAGGGGGTATTAATTTCATTAAAAACTAGTGCATGTCAGATCAATGTGTAAATGATGCAAATGCATCCCTTCACACCTACAGTCTGTATTTGAATAATTGATTTATAGAAAAATTATGTTAGACCATAATATACACCATTTAAAAGGTTTATTTAATTCAAAATATGACAGTAATGCAAACGTGAATCAATGTGAATCAATGAAACAAAAGCCTACTAATTGCGGGGATCTAGAGCAAGCCCACGAGGGCTGGTGATGTTCTTGGACAAGAGTATTTTCCGAAACCGGCCATCCAGAGAGGCAACTTCAATGTTTTCCATCATAGAGTCAGTCCAATAGAGGTTCCGGCCGACCCAGTCCACAGCCAGGGTCTCTGGCACCGTTAGTCCAGTGGAGAATACCTGAGGGGACCATTAATACTGGTGAGTAATGCAGTTCTCATTATAATTTGTTAAAATATATGCATTTATTTATTGATGACTGATAATATTTTAAAAGCAGTCCTCTATGCAATGAGAGTTTGTGTCACTTACACGTCCATGAGTGCTTTATATTTAAAATTCTGTATTTAGGACACATTCTGTTTTACTGTTGTCATATTTCCTATGATTACCAAACCTAACTTTTATGAACACATAAAGCCAAACTGATGGTTTTAGTATTTATGAAAGACTAGCTTCAACAAACCTATTTTAAACCAATTCAATTGCATGAATACTTGTTTGTATGCACAAAACCTTCTTGCACAAGCTCAAACTTTCATTAAATGTGACCCTTAGCTACCGTTTATTGCCTTATGTAACACATTACACGTCTGTCACAGCCTCAAATTACAGCCAGTCACATTAGAAATGGTCCCACCTCTCGTCTGTCTGTGCCATTCTGCCAGGCACTCCAGATCTTCTTCTGGGAAGCATCAGCCCAGTAGATTCGATTGGTTACCCTGTCAAAGTCCACCGTAATGATGCTGGAGCCAGTGACCACAGGCCTGATGATGGTGGGTCTGTGCTTGATGTTGTTAGAGATGATTTGACTGCGTTTGGTGATGAGCAGTATGGCATCCCGGGGGTCTGAAACCAGACCATTCTAATGTAGGGTGACCAGATCATCGCAAGCATCATCTGTTGGCCTACTGTGCAACTACAGGCTGCTCTGAGAGAAGCTGAAAACCCTTTTAGAAAAATCCTATTCCCCAACTGACACCTAAGTGTTGACAATAAGCACAGAAAATGTCAATGAATCATGGTAAACATAATAAATTCAAAACAAAGACAATTACTTTATGCTATTATGAATATCTACAATGCACCACAGACACATATAAAAATGAATCTGTGTTTCATTGTTTTTGTGTCAAACGAATGTATAAATAAATACCAGAAGCCTTGCAGACACGGCCATCGGGCTCCAGCTGGTAGCCATCTTCACAGTAGCAGCGGAAGGAGCCACGTTCATTGAAACATGTCTGACTGCACATGCCAGGTATCAGACACTCGTCAATGTCATCACAGGTCTTGGAGTCATTGAGCAGCTGATATCCAGGGTCACAGGTGCACTGGGCCCCAAAGGGCCCCTGGATGCAGCCGCCACTGCAGCCCCCATTGTTCACAGCACAGTCATCCTCGCCTGGAGAAACAGTGCAACAAATGCAACAAATTTCACCAGCACATCCCATTCACATTATTAGAGAAGGGGAATGAGCTGTGATGGCCAGGGATGTGTATGAGGTGAAAACATATTGATTCTCTGTGCTAAATGCAAGAGGAAGATGTTCCAGAGATGGACGTGTGCAGGAAAATAGTTTCAGTGTCTCCTTAGGGCTAAATGGTGCAGTGGATATTATCTTGATTAGTGTACCTTTTCAGAAAGCAGGTGAAAGCCCACGGTTTGCCCCATTCATACTCACTGCAGAGGGGTGACTCATCAGCCCCATTAGGGCAGTCCCGCTGCCCGTCGCAGACTTGATCCAGGGTGATGCACACCTGGTCAGTGGGGCACAGCCACTGGTCAGCAGGGCAGCTAAAGGGGGGCGTGGGGCAGCCTCTCTCATCACTCATATCACGGCAGTCATTTTCTCCATCGCACACCCAAGCCTCGTATATACAGTTGCCGTTGTCACACTGGAAGTAGTTGGGCCGGCAGGTGATGGGTGGACAGCTGTTGTGCTCGTCTGAACCATCCTGGCAGTCTGGGTGGCCATCGCACTCCCATGTGTCTGGTATGCAGAACCCATCTACCTGGCACTGGAACTCGTCATCATGGCACAGGCCAGGCCCACGTGTCGCTGCAAGTTCACACCAGAGTCAGTGATTCTGATAGACTGAAGGATATTCATGGTTATGCAGTAATGGAATAGCAAGAAGTTTTAAAGCCCTTATGCTGAAAGTTTGACCGCACTGATAGTTTAACAGACATTATCCAAGAATCGTGGATTTTTTTGTCCAAATAAAATGACTTTCTGTTTTGAGCTTCAACCAGTAGCTTGTACGCAGTCGAGAAGCATTCATTTTGTGTATAAATCTTTTACTTTACCTGGTTTATTGCTGATGCACTTGTCAGACAAACTCTGAAGGACAGATATTAGAACTGTATTTGCTCCCATAATGGCAGCTGAACTGCATTCACTTACGGCATCCTCTCTCATCAGAATGGTCTCTGCAGTCGAAAACTCCATCACACCGGTAGCTAAGATAGACACATTGGTCTCCACTGGCACAAGCAAACTCATGGGACCCACAGGAAAACTCTGAGAAAAGAAGCAGAAGCAAGAAATAAGACTGACTGAACTTTTGCAGTAGGGAGAAAAAATTAAACAAACTGATCATGAACACTCTTGGCAAGAGGACAAGTGCACCTCTAACAGCTCAATGAGGCCAGGGTGTGTTAGACACAGTCAGGTGTTATATGTGAACATGATAGGTAGTTGATCACAGAAAGAATCTCTCACCACAGTCCTTCTCATCAGAACCATCAAAGCAATCCTGGTCACCATCACAGACGTATGAACTGTGGATGCAGCGGTGATCTGGACAAAGGAAATATCCTGGGAGGCATGTGGTGATGGATGAATCTGACAGAGAGACCGAAAGCGACAGCAAAAACAAGTCATTACTGTCAGACTAAAAAGATCAAATTCAGTATGCATAGCTCTAATGACTGACACAAATTGGGAAAAACTTGAATCAATCTTAACAGGGATACGGATGGCCTTCGGGTACCTGATATACTGTGCATTTGATAGGCTGATAAAGTACAGCATTATATAAACTAAATGAAACTGGTATATTAAAAAACCCTAACTGAATTGGTGGATTATCACTACAGAATGTTTCAAAAGTCTGCCTGTGCAAGCTCCTGTTCTCTCCATCAAAACCAAAGCTCAAGTTTCATATTCAAACCGTTAAGTGATTCCTCTGGTACAATGGTTAATGATCACAACCAGATTAAAAATGTAGCAGGAACACAGAACTTTTACCTTGACCCACTGTCCTAGTCTCCCTACTATACTCACTGCAGTTCCTCTCATCTGAGCCATCTTGACAGTCGTTGTCGGCGTCACACACCCAAGCTTTGGGAATGCAGTTGCCATTGGTGCAGGCAAATTGGGAGGAGTCACAGGTGGTGGGTCGCCGGGTGGGACAATTGTCCTCATCTGTTCCATCCCCGCAGTCATCCTGCCCATCACAGCGCCACCTTGAGGGGATGCAGTGCTTGTTCCCACAGGTGAATGCATAAGGGGAGCAGGTCATCCCTAAAAAGGCATAAGGACTGTGAATGATCCTCTTCATCCTCTTATCTTGCATACCATTATCTATGGGTCTGGGCATTGTATAACCATAACTGTGTTCTTTGTACTGTGTTCTTGATTTAAAATATGCAGCTGTACCTCTTCAGCTGATATGAAAAAAACAAACCTAAAGTTGAGGATCTATGTATCAAGATGTATAAAAATGCACACTCACACACAAATCTATGAATATAACACATACACATTACACATATACAAACAAATACTCAAACACACAAAGAACTGTATACTCATACAGATATACACATCCACTAACCCGTTTCGGTACAGTTGGTTTCATCTGTGTTGTCCACACAATCTCGGTTACCATCACAACGGTAGGAGTTGGGGATGCAGCGACCTTCATCACAGGGGAAGGAGTAGGATCCACAGCTGGTATCGGGTGGTGGCACAGAGTCATCCTTCACACAGTCACGCTGGTTCTCCTGCAGCTTCATCCCGTAGGGGCAGCCACACACACGACCGGACAAGGGTGTTGGGAAGCAGAAGTGGCTACAGCGGCCATTGGAGATCAAATTGCACTGACTCTTAAAATCTGTAAAAGGGAAATACTAGGCTAGTGAACCATTTTCTGTCTCACTTAAATCTCTAAACCTATAACCCTTGTCCATTTTAAATGTAGATTGTTTCCTTTTGCACATTCGAAAACATGAGGAGTGGACTCAAGAGGAGTTGCTTTTACACAACAAATACATCACTGACACCATTAGCACCATAGCTCATTACTACTGAAAGAACAAGTGTCTAAGTTGAATGCATCACCCTGGAGCTCTAAAGATAACTGGCTGAATGTCTCATGTTGTTAGATTTGAAGGACTGAGTCAATTCACTCACCGCTGTGCAGTGAAGCAGCGTAGGCCTTTACATTCATCACCCCAAAGACACCTTGGCGAATGGGGAAAATGTGTCCCCCGTCTCTCTTCCTCAGTCTGAAAACTGCATTTGTCCTCCAGTCCGACACAAACAGATGGTCTGTGAAAGAGAGGTGCTGATATGTCAACAAAGCGTGGTACACAAAGAGAAAAGAGAAATGAAAAAACAAGGAGCTGAAGATTTAAAACAGTGGCTTGTCCCACCTGCGTGGATGGTGAGAGAGAATGGATGAGTGATCTGTCCAATGTTGGAGAACGTCTGCCTGTCCAGACCACTCAAACCAACATGCTCAATCTGATCCAGGAGTGCATCCACCCAGTAGACCCGATTCATCCTTAGGGATTGAATCATAAACAGTAAAACTTGGCTGAGAATTATATAATGCACTTTAAATATATGTTGAAGACATAGAGTAACGTATGTGTTTAAGTCAGTAAGATATGTGCAGAAATAATCATGTGTTTTGTTCATACATGAAGTCGATGGCAAGCCCATTGGGCCAGCCCAGAGTGGTGTTGATGAGGGGAATTGCATTGCTGCCATCTGTGAAGGCTCTCATGATCACAGCTGGGCGGTACCAGTCTGACCAGAACAGGTATCTGCAGGTAAACATGATGTAACACAGACATCAGACGGGAGAGGAAAGCATGGGAACTCCTTCTCTCCTTTACCTTTAGTAATCATTCATTTTTTTAGTTTCTTGGTTGGTTGACACTCTGGGAAGTGTTATCTCATTTTGAAATACAAGTGACAAAAAGAAGGAAACACTGACCAAAGAACATAGTTAACCCAGGTGGTTTTGTGTTTTCTGTGTTTGTATCATAATGCTGTCATAAGGCTTAAAGCTGAGTGAAATAATGTGTAACAAGTAGCTTGGTACTAAATATTCCACTTAATCATGTGGTACCATATATTTTATTTTATTAGCTTGGATACTATGAGTGTATGTGAGGGCCACTTGAGTGGACAACAGCATGGTGTCTTTTTGCAGCTGGCGATGTCTCACCCAGCACTGGGGTGCACTGCAATTCCACGTGGGTTTTTCAGGTCCTTTGCAATGTCCCGCCGTGACTTATCAGTCACCTTGAAGGCTGTAACTGTCCGGTAGGAAGTTGATGTCCAGAAGAGAACCTTGGAGGTCCAGTCATAGGCCATGGCTTCCACCATTCCAATTCTATAGCCAGTCAAGATCTGCTGACCTATGTATCATAAAGTCATGCAACAGCAGCACTTTATCTTATGTCACAATTACAATACTGTCTTAGTAGGATCTCACTTTGTTGCCTGTTCCATGTTCAGGAATCTCCTTTAAGTCAAAATAAATATTGTTGTTGAAATAAATCTCTGGTACTAAAATTTTCCAGTGATTAAGTCCTTTTTCAGCTTACTGAATGACCTGAATGACTGGCAATGACTGTGCATTAATTACAATGGGTCTTAAATGAAGCAATCTATTGATGTATCACTTTGAAACAAAACATTATTAATTATGAACACATACATATATTGCCACTCATTCTAAACTGCTTGATCTAATATTTAAAAAAAAAATCACAAACCTGTAAATTCATTCAAATCCCTTCATGTCTATTAGGTAAGATTTTTTTATCTGATCATGAGAACCGGTTTTAACATATTTAAAACATGAGGAAAATCAGTAGTTTGTCTAATTCAATCTTGCCCTGTCTGGACAGTGCTTCTCAAACTCACTTGTGCCATTGACAGATGCTTTATAAATGAGTGACCTGCTCCTGTCATTATAGAAAATGGCTTCCTCGTTGGCATCATACTCCACAGCAGACGAAGAAAAGGTTGTCCCCAGGCCACTGAGGGGGAGTATCACATCCTCCTGCTGGGATAGGTTCAGCGGGATGCCTCGTACTGCTGTCTGTGCGGCCACCAGCAGGTAGTCTGTCAGCTCTGAGCACAGGAAGAAGAGGGGAGGCTTCAGATAATCCAGGGTAAACATAGTGGCTGACTAAAAAACATTCAAAGAGACAAAAACGCTCAAGAAGGTCAGCTTTGAGGTTTTTCAAACAGCTTTTAAGTCTGGTCAGTGTTACTTCACAGGCTCATAACCTTTTGCTACTATGTGTCAGACCAAGATAACACTCCGATTCACTCGGTTTCCTAATTTTCTAATTCACCATTTCACAATGTCACTTCTAGTAAATCACAATTCTGTATGAGTTTGGCTCAATTCAAGGTGGCATTTTATATGTTGGACTTTGTTGCATCTCTAGCTATAAGTTGTTAGTTTCAGTCATATTTCAGGATTTCAACAGAAACAAATGACAAACTGTAACTTCCATTTCAACTCTGAAAACATTGCAGATGACTCACTAAAGCAGCTACGGTGGTCAGCCTGCAGGTCGTAACCCAAGCGACATTTGCAGCGAAAGCCCAGCCCCTCATTGTCAGAGCGGTGACTCAGCACACAAATATGCTGGCAGCCCCCATTGTGCCGGCCACAGGGGTTCATCACTGCATAGAGTAATGAGAATAGAAAACCAAAAAACAGAGTTGTCAAAATCTGGGCTCTGACCCAAGAAGAAAGGCATGCAAAATCAGAATTCAGACTCCTCTGTTTGCTTATGCAGTCAAACAGCATTGAACTGGTGTTAATGGGTTGGTTGTACACTGTGGTACAGTACCTGCAACTTGGCAATGGTGTGTAAATTATTAAATAATTTGTTTAATTAACACAACTTACAATTCTGTAAATGCTATATAGTACATTCTTTTCACCACATATGGTTATACAAACAGACACCTCTCACCGAATGGTTGCAGGACGGCATGTGAGACCACAATGTGACCAGGGCGGTCTGTGGTGCGGTACAGAAGTTTGGGATTACTTCCATTGAACCTGTTGGCCTGCACCACGGCCATCTTGGTCCAGTCCGTGAAGAAGACATGGTTCTCAAATACAGACAAGCCAAATGGATGTGGAACCTGAGTACCTCCGTTAAGCACAGTTTTCCTGAAAGATGAGAACCATGGGTGTGTTTCTGACAAGAATACAATAGTTACAATTACTGCAGTACACAATACAGCCTGCTTGAGAGAGAATCCTTGACCAGTGAGAAATAAGCCAATGTCAGACTCATAATGTTAAAAAGGTCTTAAAACATAGAAAATGCAGGGCTTTAGAATTTATGAGGATCAATCCAACTACAAAAACATTTAAAACCACACTACCTCTCAAGACCATTGTAGGTGACTGTCTCCACCACATCAAAGTGACTATCTGCCCAGTACACTCTTTGGGTTACTATGTCCAGGGTGATGCCAGAGGGAGCTCCCAGTCTGGTCTTGACTAGGTCCAGTCGGTTGCTTCCATCCATGAAGGCCCTCTCCAGCTTGACCTCTTGATTGTTGTAGCCCATGTCAGTAAAGAACATATAGCTGCAAACACAGAGGATACAACATCACCTGATATGAAAATTGAACTGCAGAATATAGCACAAAGAGATTCTATTGTCAATCAGTTCATCATCTATCACATTCTGATTACAAAATGGAAGGGGTCCTTCCAATTAGTATTATGAAGATTGAAGAATCCATCTGTGGCTGACTGGAACCAAAACTCTCCACATATGAAAGCAAATTTGGGAAAAGTACATCTGTAATAATGCCAAGCTCTTACAAGGGATACAAGTGAGATTCCACAAATAGCATAGTTATGACTTGGAGACTTACAAATAACTTCTTTTCCTAACTTAAAAAGTAAGAGTGCATATCACTGTCACATTTTACTGTGTGATCTTGCACAAGCTGCAGATAATCAGGTGTGTAATGAATTATAACACTAGCTGAAAGTGAAACTTTTGGTGAGGCTTTCACCATAAATACTATGACACATTTAGAGTTATGTTGCTTACCCAACTGTGGAGTCCAGTGCCAGTCCATGGGGGGTCCGAAGGTTCTCTCCAATCAGTGTGACACGGTCCCCCCCGCTGAAGTCACATAGATCAATTCGATCCACTGCACTCTCAACCACATACAACTTGAAATTGATCCAGTCTACAGCAATGTTCTCAGGGCTGTTCACTGCTACTGACAGCACCTCTTTCAGGTCCCCACCATCATAACTGACTGAGTAGACCTAGGAAAACATGCAGGAATCACCCTGAGGATTTCTCACATCAGAACAGGAGGGGTAAACAGTCCGTGTCACTGAAGCCTTTTGAATGACCCAAGTTTACAGCAGCAACTCGGCCTACCTTCCTATTGATGGTGTCGGTCCAGAAGACCCGCTGGCTGTGCCAATGGTATGCCACACCCATGGCCCGGCCCTTGTTCTGCGATTGAGCCAAGGTCCGAGCAAAACGCCCATGCACATCTGCCATCATCACATCTCGGCCATTGGAGAAGATCAGCTGGGGAAGGCCAACTAGCAGGGGGAACAGGAGTAAGATATCAGGCAGACTTGGATCATACAGGCGACACTTCCGTGGTATCAATAAAAGGGAACTAGCATTCATCTGGGTATACTTATTTTGAGCAAAAGTATGCAGAATGTAATGACAATACATCATATATAGTGTATATAGTGGGGAGTGACTGTACTTCCTGTACCTGACACATTGGCTCGGCACATGTGTCCCTGCTCCAGGAAGTACCCCTCTGCACAGGTGCAGTGATGTGTTCCAGGACGGTCCTCACAGAAATGGTCACAGATACCCCAGATGTTACAATCATCATAGTCTGGGAAACAAAGCAATACCTTCCAATCAAGCCACCATTATCATGCTGCTGGCCATGTCAAAACCACCATATGATGAAGGCAAGATCTTTCTGACGCCAGTTTCTCTGATGTACTTTGCTCTTTTGCTTTGCAAAAGTATTTTCAGGAGGCCTCACCTGAACATGTGCGGCTGTCATTGGACACAATAAAGCCGTCAGGGCAGTAACAGGCACCGCCCTGTGGGGTGGGGTGACAGCGATACTCACAGCTCAGTGCTGAGCACTGCTCTAGACCTGGAAAGGATAACCAGTAAGAGCTCATGGCAGTCTACACTTCACATTACTGAACTATGGTTCATAGCTTGCTTGAGCTAAATTCTCACATGACCTGGAACGAGAATCTCAGATAAAAGTATTCATGAAATGAGACTAGGATCAGAGAATGGCCTACATAACTTTATGGTTTGAGATAGAGGGGACTCTTGAAATGTCTAAACACTGAATTCATTGAGTCACGTAAATATGGATTATATTATAGTTACTTTAAGTACTGTAAACCCTGAGTGTCACAATGTACACCGGGGTAAGAAAATAATTTCTCAGGATACTGTTTGATAAGTCTGTATAAAATGCTTCTGGGGAAGATAAGAAGGAGAAAATTTCAAACCATGAAGATAGCCATGAATGCCAGTTATGAGTCAGTAAAAAGGGTTAAAGAAATAAAACAATAAAGTATACAGACTTATCCCTCAGCTTGAGGTATACAGCACTATAAAATACCTCACCCATGAGTTTTGCTTGAAAGACAGCAGTCTGCAACTTTGAAAATGAATCAATACATTCTTTCCTCGTAAAACTCACACACGCACACACATGCACGCACACACACAAAGTGACTCTGTAAGGGGGCTGTTTGTCCCCATGAAGTTAGCAAATAATTTAAATCTTATATAAACATAAGCACTACATCGAACTACAACTGAAGCCCCATATCTCAGTAAAATGCACAATGACTGTTTTTAACCTTTAACACTTCTTTCAACTGAATTGCTGTTTGCCAAAATGAAATGTGCTTGGCAGAAGCAGACTCACCGCAGGTCATCTGGGCAGTCACATTGGTCTCATCCGCTCCATTGGGACAGTCAACATGTCCGTCACAAACCTTATCAACTGGCACACAGACAGGGGCACCTGGACATGCCCACTCTCCAGGGTAACAGTCTCGAGAGTTGCTATCTGAAAATGTATACATGCCCAAATACATCCTTTACAGAAATTTGTGCTTCAGTCCAAAGATGCACGTTGTGTTTTTTGATAACAAAAACTTTCCTTTCTTAATTTTACTTGTTAGAATCACAAGAGTTAAGCAAAGGTATTTTTCTGAGGGATGTTGAGAGACATTGTTTGAAGCTGTTTATCTTAAGCTCAGTTGCATTTAATTGGGTTTTAATCAGCTGCACGTTCTTGAAAGTCTGATTTGTTATGCTATGACATATACTTTTGTTTGTTATCTCCAACACAAACTGCAGGATAAAATTCTTTCAGAAAATTGTACAACATCTTTCCGATATATGTATTATTGTTGTTATTATATTTTAAAGTAATTGCTGCCATACAATACGACCTAATTACCCCATCTACATGTTAGCTATACTTACTGTTTTAAATATAACTAGGTCAATATAGTACTTTCTTTCTACCTCTTTTAACTAAAACTAGTGCAAAACAGCCAGAAAATGCCCTTTTTTACCTCCGTGTTCAAAAGGTTAATGACTGTATACTGCTGCTGTTTTGCTAAGAGGATGGTAACTTAGCCAACTGGCAAGCTATCTTGCTAAAGACCTTTGTCATTTTTATGTTATATAGCTAGCCACTTAACTCATAATCTGCAAAACATCAGCATTATACTGTTTTAGCATAGCTATAATGATATACTGTATAGTACAGTACAAAGAAAGTAAGTCTGTCATTTTCCCAAAAAGGGTTATTGCTGTGTCAGTGTCAGTAACAGGATTTGATATAACCTCATCACATTTGACAAATATATTTAAATTCCATTGTTAACAGATGGGCCAAGGCAGTGAGTTTTTCTTTTGAAGCTTTTATTACTGCTAACCTCATTACCTGGAAGCATTTCAGGGGTAACCAAAGCTGTTCTGTGGTATACCTCCTCCTTAATAATTCACCCCCTGTGGGGATCTGAATGACTCATACATCTCGGTGGGTGTGATGTAGCTCACATTCTGTTGATCTGTAGTCAGTCCCACTTGTCTTACTCACACCAAAGAGCCTGACATGCTGCTGTACCTGTTATGGTATAGCGCCTCCCAAGTAAGCCAGTGGTCACTTACTGCTTTTCAGTAATCATAATCTTATGCATGTGGAACTGCAACTGGATGCGTCCATTCAGTTCCCATAAAACACATTCTATCATCCTTTTTCACATTTGAATTTGCAGTTCTTTCCTCATTCCCCTAGCTGCTTTTTGATGGACGTTTTCAAGTTATGAAAATTACATTTTTATTAGTGTGCTTTTAATCTCAACAACTTTAGAGCTCTCTTGCCACACTTTCACATATTTTGGCTCATTGGTGAATTTATACAGGTTCAATGCAAGTTAAGAACAACTGTATGCTAGACACATGTATGATAATTGTTGCGTGACCATCATTTTTATTATTAATGAAATATGTATTCTTTCATTATTATTAAGCATAGTGTCAACGGTGGGATCAACCTTGACATAGAATGAAATCACTGTGTTTGCTGTTAATCTATTTGAATTGGAATCTCACCACATCCACTCTCATCACTGTAGTCCCCACAGTCATTGAAGCCATCACAGACCCACTCCTGAGTGATGCACCTGCCACTGGTGCAGGTGAACTCATTCCCACTGCAGCTCTGGTATACTGCAGATGACAGTGAACACTATCATCAGGAAACACTGGGGCCTTCGCTCTTTCCCCCCTTTCACTCAAAATAGCATTGTTTTGTATATGTACACTATGCATGCATTTTGTGTTTTATTATTTAAACACAAAATATTTAAAATTAGTTAATATGAATAATCACATTAATTTTATATTGTTTTCTAGATACATTGTGCGATTATACTTGCACATGCAGAATTCAATAATATGTGTGTTAGGGGGATGTACAAAACAATTTAAACACTTTGCAAAAAATTACATTTTTACTGACTGAAGTATACAAGACATTTGACCCCCAGAAAGGGGACTTAAGTATGAGACTGTCTCTATATGTATAATTTCGCTTCCTTATTATATGACCTTCACTAAAATGTATTCATTTCAATGCTTATTTGGTAAAAATGAAAGCTGAGTTAACTGTAAAATATTTTTACACTGAAGTAGTAAGCCATTCCCCTGCTATTTCCCATAAGTAGTCCCTCTGCACTCACCACAACCCTGCTCATCACTGTTGTCTCCGCAGTCATCCCAGTGGTCGCAAACAAAGGACAGTGGGATGCAGTAACCATTCGAACACTGAAACTGGTGCAGGGGACAGTGTTGTGTTGCTGAAAATAGAGAGGATCATGGGATTTGTGAAGGTTTCAGTCATTTTCATGATTGACTAAACTGGCACATAAAACGGTGTATTTGAAATCAGCACAAATCTGGGGTGCGTTTCACAAACAACAACGGTAGTCACGAATAACTATCGTTGTAAAGATGGATCGTTCGAAAAACTAACGTCCTAGTTACAACTGTTTCCCAAAACCATAGTAATTACGTCGCAAATGGGAACAACGGTTGTACGAACCACAGTAGTTCGAACTACGTTGTTAATTACACGATTCAGCGTTTGGAGTATTTCACTTTCTCAAAATACTGCGACCTGTTCCAAAACTCAGGTAGTGTCATGAACAATGACAAAGATGATCTCTGAATGTTTGACTTATATCACATTGCAACCAATTTATGCATGTTAATTTAGGGTAAGCCATTTGGTCTTTAGATGTATGGTTCACTGTCTACGTCTTCAAAGTGTAGGTATGCAACTATTGAATGATGGGCAGCAATAGTTCAGTAGGAAGGGTGGCCAACGTGTGAATCAGTTTTCTAGTTTCAGTTGTTGCATCCTTGAGCACTACATTTAAACTTGTCTGATATATTGTAAAAGCATTTTGAGAGGTCGGTAGACCAGAAAAACGTGTTATAAATGCAGTCCATTTAGAATTTGTCGACGTATGTTGCTATTGTTAGGTTTATATGTCAACCCGTCTGACCACATCTTGTCCTGTTTTCCTCTGTAGGCCTATAGACCTCTTATATACCTACTGTTAAATAAATCAGATTTAAAAGACTGAAAAATGTTGTTTGGGATTATTATACCTAAATGTTCATGTGTACTGTGAGGTCTATCTATCTATCTATCTATCTATCTATCTACTCACACCTGAGGTTACTTAGGTAGGGCAGGTATAGGTTCAACATGCATCCGGCAGGGAAATGTATTTATTTTATTTTTTACCAGAGCAAGAGAGACAGTAAGACCTTTTTTCGGCAAAGCCTCTTTGTGTATCTAGAAAAGCGGTCTATAAGTAAAATGCATTATCATTATTTTTTCGCATATAAAAATAATTATGCAACGTTCAAATTTATCAGGAATATTCTCCTCCTCTCCTGAGTGCATCTTGAATTGGATCTTCTCTCAGCTTTAGTTAGGAATTTTGCATCACCCGTAGCGTCGGAGATTGGTTTAATTTTTTGGACAAATTAGCGGGTTATTGCCAAGACAAACCATATTGGAATACAGTATTCTCGTAGCCTAAATGGACATGCGAACTGTATAAATACGATATCCGTATGAACAAACCTATTTCGCTCCAGACCTGTCTTTCCAACCTCGCAACTTTACAACGGTGGTTGTGAATGTTCGTTGGAACTACGGTTTTCAGAAACGCCAAAACTGTTAACTACAGTTCTCATAACAGTAGCACAACCATAGTTAGACAACGACGGTTTTTGGAAACGCACCCCTGGTAAATGTATATTTGATGCCAGTATGTTAGGCCTGATACATGAACTCACTGCAGTTGTTCTCATCTGATCCATCTCTGCAGTCCAGCACGCCATTGCAGTGTTGGGAGTTGTTGTAGCATGCTCCATTAGCACAAGTCTTCTCGGCACATCTGGGATAGTCTACAGTGTATCGCACCAAATCATTATATTACAGAGGCATTCTTCTTTGTCATCCAAACTGTGCTTATCGATTATATATATATATATATATATATATATATATATATATATATATATATATATATATTTTTTTTTTATCAATGTTTACTTCTCATTTCTTTTACTTCTTGAAAGTGCTAGAAACATTTTGCAATCATGTCAGACATGAGATTTATACACACAGATAATAAGAAAGTTTAGCATTCATATATTTTTTACTGTAGTGTTTTATTTGTTTCAGCACTTGCCAAACAATGCAGACACATGTCCTTGTACTTGGGGGCAATTGAACTGTGAACATGGGGGGAAAAGGCACACAGTTCCAAAAATCTAAACTTACTGCATACCATTGTAAACAGTAGGAACTATGGGTAGGTTTACAATATAATAGCCCCAATTACAATTTTACCTTCTGCAACTACTGTTCTGTAAGACACATGACAGGAATGGTAGTTTGTCATTTAAATAGGAGTAAAAGCTGTTGTAAAGCTTTCTCAATGTCAGTGCAACTCAGCAAACTTAAAAAATGAAGTCTTGCAGCAAGCAATTATATAAATTAATAATATTTACTATTTAGAGCTATCAGACTGATCAGAGCAGGAAAATGTGATTATGAGTCAATATAAATAAGTTCTCTGAAGAGTGAAAAATTGAGTCTTACCACAATTGCTCTCATCTGAATTGTCCACACAGTCCTTCACTCGATCACACCTGTACTTCTTAGGAATACATTGGCCCTCCTGGCATGTAAATTGTTCTGGGTTACAGGTGCGCCCACCTGGAGGGTATACAATATGTAAGAACACAGAATAAATAAACAAATGCCACTGGATGCTGCCGTGTGTATGTAGGCTGGCCAGATATGCTGCAACTCACAGGGTAGTTGTTAATTTCCGGTGTTTGTTCTGCATCTCTTAGCATTATGTTAAAGGCAAACTTTAAGCTGATAATCATGGTCACTTTCATGTTTACTTAATGCTTGTTTCCGTTCTGTGCAGATTTCCTTGATCTTAAGCATCCGTGTGATCAATGAACTCCACAAACAAATAGTAAATGTAATTCTTACTGAAATGAATCCCCCACCCCTTTTATTTCTCAGAGTACTGCATTGGAGGGTCTAGTGTTGCTCAGTTGCACTAGACAGATTTTGCTACAATATTTATATCCCAAAAGTCATTTAGCGATGATGGTATTTAGAGTTATGCATTTTTAACGACTTCCATGTCATGCTATCAGGATGAATGCTCTCACCCTTTAACTTATAATCAGAGCTCTGTCCACAGGTCAAATGGAGCCCATTTCGTAAGTGCACCTTAATGCAGTCTAGTCTGTCATAAAAGAAGATATTATGCTGTCTGATAACAGGCTTATGTTGTGCTGGACACAGGTTGCTAAGCATGGCTATTGTCTATTACCATCTGTATCTGGGCAATTTTAGGCTGTGAGAAAGGGGTTCCTCCTGGGCTGGGCCAGGCCTGTGAAAGACAGGGGGGTCTGAGATGTGCTTATGTGAGATGTGTTTTCCCAAGGCAGTGTCAGGTTCATCCACACATACCACAGGTGCGCTCTTCATCAGACCCATCAGCACAATCCCGCTCTCCATCACACACAAACAGGCCAGATATGCACTCGCCTCCTGTCAAACACTGGAACTCTCCTGTCTCACAGGTGGGGGGAGCTGCAAAGAGCAGGCCAAAATCAGCTCAAACAACATTAATGGCAACATCCTCCGCATGTGCGTGGGTCAGACTAGATGGCAAATATCAGCTGCTTTGAATTTGCTGTAGTGGATTCTAAAACAGTAAAACAGTACACCAGTGCGAGTGTTTGTTGTGATACTGGAAAACTCACGGCAATTGAGTTCATCAGAATCATCACTGCAGTCCTTGGTCCCGTCACATCTCCAGTCCTGGTCAATGCACTGGCCATTGGAGCACTGGAACTGACCGCTCTCACACTGGCCTAGACAGTGAGAGTCAGGCGCACCAGTGTTCAACTGCATGCCAACCATACAACCAAGCCTGCTGACTCCATACCTTTAGTGAGCTCATTGTTGCAGGGGTAATAGCAAAAGTAATCATCTTTACTTTTTTAAATGCTATATATTCATACATGTTATTCATAGTTTGGGGATACCTGTCATACTCCATGCATTTTATAAAAATGTGCTACAAAATAAAACAATATGAATGCTTATCCGTGGTGATGATTGGTAATTTGATATTCCTGACAAACTGTATTTGGCATCTTAAGCATATGATAAATTGCTCCTTAAAAAGCATAACTATAAGTAAAATTGAACCAGCATATTATTCATCATATTATCCAAATAGTACCCTACAATCACACGATATTGATCCTCTCTTGCAAGACTTCACAGCCCAAAACCAGCTACAGTTTTACCCTTAGAGTGCCCAAGGTTTGGAACGACCTTGCTGAAATGATGGTGAAGCAGAGAGTTACTGCTTTGACTTTTTACTTATATTATATCTCTGCCCCCAGTGTATACCCTCACAAAGCTGTGATGCTCTTTACCTGAAACCTGAAAACTACAGGGAGTCCCCAAATTACCAAAATAATTGGTTCTTGAAAGTCTTTCATAAGCCGTTTTTTTTCTTTCACAAGTCCATCTTTTCTTTTGCAGATAATTTATATCATTCAGCAAGATGAAACCCTCCCCTTAAACGTCTGTTAGTCTCGTTAGCTTCTATTTTCATGCGTGTATGATTAATATAAACACGCATACATTCAAAGACTGTGATGCATTTACGTATACTGTACAGCGCTGTATAGGAAAACCACGCTTTACATTAATTCCCGAGTCGTTTTTTTTTTTAATATGGGGAGTTAGTTAAAATTTTAAATTTTCACAGTTGCCATCTGTTGCCGACCACGTACTTTGGCACGCGGTTTGAAGTAGGTTTTTGTTTGTTTGTTTGTTTGTTTTTGTTTGTTTGTTTGTTTTGCTTGTTTGTTTACCCCTGGAAATTATTTTTTCGTATCTGCGGATTTCTGTAAGTCGAGTCTTCGTAAGTAGGGGTCTAAGTGTAAAATCGTGGAGCAATCGTGTGAAAATGTGTTTGTAAATAGCTCCATAAAACATTGCTCCATACAATGATGAATTAATTAATCAGTTAATTACTCAATCAAATATTTTTTATACACTATATTAATAGTATTGAATTAAATTAACTTATTCAGACTGCAAATCTTATAATTAGTACTGACCATTATTTAAACAACATTACACAGAACAGAACAAAAAACATATAGACTAATACAGTAATTGTGCTGATCTCTGAACTCTATGGACAGTGTCTCACAGAGAATAATTCCCATTCTTTACAGCAACATAATACACAGCAAAATAGCATCCATAGACATACCTTGAACAGACAGAATCCAATTACTGTGGAACAGAAGAGCAAGAGAGAAAAAAGACAGACCTACATGGCCCATCCTGGAGACTCCCTTCAAAAGCTCAAAAATGTGTGTTTTTTATTCTGGTATACAGGAAAATCTCAATGATCATATACTGTTTGCATTGCATTCATCCTTGAGTGCCTGCTCTAGTTATACCAATTTTGTCCTCTAATGAAAAACAACCCACAAGAAGCATCAACACTACCGAATGACAGTCCTTCACCCTGTGTGACCAGAGGTTTCATTTGAAAGACATAAAATATACAACTGTTTATGGCCCTACAACATTCATGTAAGATTAACTTTCATAGGCTAAAATGTTAACAGCATCAGCAAAAAAAATGTATTCTATGTCATTGTTGTATAACATCTGGGAAAGTTACAGATTTAGCATTTAGAGAGACAAAAATGTGTGCTTATATAAAATGAAATAGTGCAGATTTTGAGCAGCTGGCTCATAACCAGATGGTTGTAGGTAGGGGCATAGCTGCTTCACCTTTGTGGGGTATTTAGCCTGAATTACTTTAGAAAATATGCATATATGTAAACCTTAATTTTTATGTTTCAGTAAATCTCTTTCACTTAATTTTAAAGGCTAGTAGGGGGTCGTGTGGTAGGACAATCCAGGTTAAGTCCATCCCTTCATTTCCCTTTGAAGATATGGTGAAAGCAGTGAAGAAAGGAAAGTCAATTTGCAAAGACAGATCAGAACAACCTTGAGGTAATATATTAAAAAGGAGGAAGATGATAAGGGGAAGAAGTTAGTTGAACAACAGTGCATTACAACGTGCATTACAGAAAGGAAGTTATTCAATAGTTCAGAGGAATATGATGATTGATCACGTTATGATACCCCAGCATGAGCTACATGGTTGATTAAATTGGTGGATAAATTGAGCCTCAGAGAAAGCAAAGTATCCTAGAAATATCATCCTGCTGTCACCATGCATTACTACAGATATGGCAGTACTGTAAAGTGGGAATCCATGTGGCTTGTTACAGCCCAGAAGTATACCAATATGTCAATACCAAATATGAAGAAGCTGGCCAAAACACTTAGCCACCATGATCACAACCGAATACATCTAAACACACCCAGCAGTGTAAATCAAATTACAAAAAGGACAAACAACAACAAATAATAATCTTATGGCACAATTAGGTGTACATCAATGGAAAAGTGTACATTTATAATTTAAACTTTCTTTTACTCTAAGGTTTTCCCTTCATGATCATCGACTTGGATGGCATAATAAAACAGCATCCAATTATTGGGTAAATTTGTCATAATAACTATGTATACAACTATGTCTGAAATATACCTAGTAAAAAGTGTAAATCATTCCACTTTCATACACCTCTGGATGTAGCCTGCATATCAGTCAGAATGAATCGCCTCCTGTTGGCTACTATACATACATCCATGTGGAGAGTTTATGGGTCAGCTTGAACACTGCACTCAGCTTTAACTGCTGGTCCATCCATTTTTACATTGCAAGTGCGGTCTTTTATTTCCTTTACACATACAGTGCATATAATTCATGCTCAGAATTGCAAAGTGATGCCATAATCCATACAAAATACTGCAGTCAAAACACCTCTGATAGCAAATGTATGTTTCATTTATTTGAATTTTCATTCCCTCACCGTTCCCTCCAAAAAAGTGACCATTTCATTTACAAAAATATGTACAATTACAAAACAGTTGCATCATTTTGTGTTTAAGGATATTATATGTTATGTACATATGTGTAAACCCCACAATGGTGACAATTACAAACATTCACTGTTATACAATATGTGTAATATTGGCACATTGAAAAGAAACACTTCATCAAAATCTTGAATTTTATAATATTCTTGTTCTTTTTAAACGTGTTTGGGAGAAAGGCACATACATTGGACTGAGGGACCATCTTACAAACCTAAACCACATCCCTTCTTGGATCACATAGCACAACATAAATTCCCTCCAAATTATTATGTCTGGGTTCCAGCCCTTACAAAAATAAAGCTTCTGTTGATGTTAACAATCAAATTCAAACTTGAACACATTCACACACACATTGATAAATTAAGTGAACCAATAAAATAAATTCCAAAATGTGCAGTCATGAAATTCTCTGGTCAATTTAACATTTTTTTTTTTTTTGCTTTCTAACATTACATTAATCATGGTGCAGTAATTAAGTATTTATTGAGTCCAAGCCACTGCAGTACCCATTGACTGGACAGTCAAAAGAAGAAAGGCAGTTTACATTCTGTTGGTAGTTTTCCAAAATTAAGAGTGATTTTTCATAGTAGCTATGAATGAAATTATATTAAAATAAAAATGTGGGTGGTAACATGGTGGTTAATAAACAGGGTTTCTAGCACAAAAGTTATTGGACCTTCAGTGAGAAACCTGAATTTCCCCACTACCTATCTGTATGAATGGACTATAAAAAAACTGCATTTAAGTCATTTCAGGTATAAAGCTCCCCACTGGAAACAAAGGTAGTTGTCATTAAATGTGTTGCTGTGAAATGTGCTCATTGTTATTGCTGCACTAAATGCAATAGGTGGTTGACGACAGATGTCTTGATCCAACCGGATTTATTTGCTAGAGTGGAAAATGTCTAGTGTGATGTGCAATTCACATTTTAATAAATGTAATATACAACATACAACAACAAATGAAGACAGAATCCACTCCAGAGGGGTGATCCTTGTATAAACAATCTAAAATAGCTTCAGAATAAAAATAATTACTGTGCCTTCCCAATATCCATCTCACAGGGCACCTGATGTACATCTGTGTAAATCATTCTCATATAATGATTTAAACATCTCAAGTGTAAATAATTATGTGGGAATAAAAACATGTGAAATGTGCTGACATGATCAAGTGCGTTGTGTCCCACATGTGACTCGATGAGCAAATAGTGCCATCTGCTGGACTGAATGTGCACACAACACATCCTATACAACAGGGATTCCAAACTCCAGTCCTTAACATTCACAGTGTTGGCTAGTGTTCAGCACTTGAGCACTTTATTTACATTATTTTTGGGGATTAAGGATCATACATCCTGTTTCCAAGGCCTAAATTGGTTACTTATTAAAATATCAGACATCTGCAAATATCTGCAGATACTGCAGGACTGTATTGCTGTGCAAGCAGCTGCTATATAGTATGAAACCTAAGGACAGAGTGACATAAATAAATGATGTCAAAATACATACGTACTGTCAATTTCCTTTTATGATGATTTTGATACATAGAAATCTAACAGTTTACGCATCTGTCAAATCATTTGTCATGACCACAAGGGTGCATTAAACATAACCATAGAACCAATACAAGCTTTTTCCTGTTCTTTGCACTGTAACAAGAACAGGTGAATATTTCTGTATCTATTTATACCACAACGATCAGCTATCACTTATTAGGTGCCTGGGGATTCATCTTTAATATATTTTAATTAAAATGAATGTACATCTTGCCATTGAATTTTGACCTGATATTGAACTTGTTATAAATATTGTAAAGATAAAATGTATTGGAGAAAATCCTTTAGCCTGAAAAAAGAACATGTTTTTGCATATCAAGCACATGGGAGCTACACTGATCTGCCCCAAATCCCCCTGAAGAGTCAAACTTATTTAGCTGTGTGTGTCCACAGCAAAAGACACTGCAATGCAACATGTGAGGAAATGTCAAAGGGGGGTTTAATGGACGGGGGAAACATCATGCACATCTCCACAGATACTCTTCCTTTTGGCTGCTGCTTCTATTTGGTTCCCTGCTCATCAGAGTTGAAGTATGGATTATCATGGCCTTGGACCAGGTAGGAGTAACGTGTTGGGTCTTTGCCTGTGAAGGTCCTCAGGTCATCGTTGCTGACATTGTAAGAGGCCATCTGAAAAGCAGAAAACCCATTGAGCTTATTAAGCTTTATGGCACTCACAGTACAGCAGTGGCTGCATGCACAAACGGACAAGCTGAGAGTGTGTGTGTGTGTGTGTGTGTGTGTGTGTGTGTGTGTGTGTGTCGCGCGCGCCAAACTACAAACAATAGACAATGTTAGAACAACATCTCGCTTCATAAAGGAAAACTTCAAAGCTACACCTGTAAGTTTCCCAGAGAAAGCCAGACCTCTGATGACGCTGAGTAAAAAAGGTCAGTGTTTGGGTGTGGTGGCTGTGTTTGCTTACCACTCCATTTCCAGGGCGGTCTTTGGACACCAGGGCCCGCGTGCTGCCACTCTCTGTCATTTCCAGCTGAGATGGGTCCCAGCCAGTGTTGGCACTGGCACGAGGGATCTTCGGAACTTGCTGATTAGACCAAGTAGACCGGGTTTGCTGATCAGGGTAAGGGCTGTTGAAGCTAGACTCCCCTTTGGATGTCTGTTTTGATGTCCTGGGAACACAAACGAGACTTAGAGCCCCAACCTTCTCCTGAATGCAGAACCCCAGATATCAGAATTACATGTACGCTTACAGGCAAATCTTCTCTATTCACCCTCCCCTCGTCCTTCATCACAGTGCAACTATCACAGTGTCACCAGCAGAACTAAGTACTGTTTTGATGAAACAGACATTTGTGTGCAAGCACAATCATGGAAATCAAACCAAACTTATGCAACAGTTACAATGCTAGCTAGCTAATAGTATGACTTATACAGAATGTAGAGAATGGCAGACAGACCACAAACAGATCAGGGACACATAGTAATAGCTTTAACTATACTATAATAGGGGGTTCCTATCGCAAGGGACTGGATACATGTGTAATAATATGCGTGTGTGTGATAATATGTAACTTTACCTACAAACTTTCATAGGGTAAAAGCTATGATGAAATGTGAGTTTTGTGAGTATAAATCATAATTGGTATTGAGTTCCATGCCACCCAGTTGTAAATTGTAAAATGGTGGCTGTATTTAGATGCTATGACAAATGATTTTTCACATATCCATATTTATACCATACAGGAAATTAGAGTAAGATGGTGTGGTAGCTAAGCAAAGAGGTATGGGCACAGGTGTGGACAGGAGGTATCAGAAGGTTTAGATGAGAATTATGCTGCACACATTTAGGCTGCCTGTTCATAAAGGAGTCTTTGAGGACAGGGTTATTGTGTGGTTCTGTCTCACCTGCAGCAGTAAATGAGGAATGCCAGAAGCAGAATAAGCAGCAGTCCACCAAGCACACAGGAGATCACCACCACTGCCAGCAGGGCCGCTGCAGAGAGAGAGTAAAGACAGGTCAATGTGTGCAAGATCCACCCCTATAATTTACAGCAACTGTTAAACACAATTATGGAGACTTTGGTTCTTCACCATGGAGATGCATGGAGGGGTGCTGCTAGCCTATAGTAAGTTGTTATCACCATGAAGGGAATGTGAGAGCTTAATGAATCCCAGAGTTGGTGGAGGAAAGCCAGGCTGCTATTACTGCCTTGTATAAACCTCTCACATGGCTTTGCTCTGCACAACAAAAATACTGTGACTGACTCAAATCAATTGGTCAGTGAAAGTACATCTCTACTAATATTGGGTTTAATGAAGTGTCAGTGATAACCACACATATCTGCCTCAGACTAATGTATAATGGTGCACTCATTCAGAACAGACCAGTTGAGGGAGCTCTGCTTGGCCTGCACTGTTGAACAAATTACTTTTCAAAGGGGAAGGGTTGATTGTCCAGTGAAATAATATTCACTATTACACAAATATATAGGTAACAATATATTGTATGCCTCTGAAAACTCTTGTACCAAACAGGCATGCTATGGCCCATGAGCCATGCTTTGTTAGTTTACTTGTTTTCCCAATTACATGAAGCTTTAATTTACTCTTACTGTTTATTTCCCCACTGTACAGAAAACTCTACCCAAACTTCACATAACAAGCTATGCACCAAATCATGGATTTTGTGAATCTTTGAACCTCTACCTCAAACTGCAAGACCTCAAGACCTTCCCTGTGATCCTTTTGATACCAGCCTTAACAAGGTGCTACTTACTGACATAAATCTGCCTTTTGGAATCAAAAGATTTCACATGTTTCTAATATGTAATATTTGTGCTCATTCCTTTTGATATACAAATAATAGCAACAGCAAAAGCCTATACACAGAAGAGACATCTAGAAGTTTAGAAGTCTTGTAGTACTTACAGTCGTTGCAATTAAATCCAGAATAGCCAAATGGACATCTAAAAAGAGAACAAAATGTATTCTTTGTATTGTATGATAAAAACCCATATAAACCTAAAACAGCAAGTATTATTTAAATGTATTTATATCAGCATACAAATCCTTTACTTGAAATTTTGTCTGCCTTAGACTTTGATAGAAGGTGACATCAGTAAGTGGAATTCAAAATCTACACAAAATTTCAGTGCAGTAATACTTACGAAGTACACTTATCACCCACGGCTTGCTCTCCACTGGGACAAGCTGTGGAAATTAGGATGGAGCAATATTTAACGGAGGTAGAGGTAGAAAGCTGGACAGCTTGGAAACCCCCACCCCTCCACACAAAAACATGCATATAAACACAAACTCCAGACAAAATCTGCCACTGGCCACTGTGTTGGTCTGGCACTTTCTACCAGTCATTATCCAATCAAAACAAATCCTTATCCAAAACATTACCCTACCAATACAAACCAGGGTCATGTAGTGAGATCTGTCTGATTCAGTAAAATAATTGTTTGACATCTGAAATAGGTGGAGGATCACAATGTTTCATGCTAGACTGTAATGCCAGAGGGAGACAGACTTGCTCCATTTGGCAGCAGGAGAAGCCAGGAACCCAAGAAAGATGGACCAACACTCAGGGCTTTTGTTGGTCTGCTCAAAAACCCATCCATTCACCAGCAGAAAACTGTCATTCCTCAATGTGCACCCATAGAAACTGTGTCTTAAAAGAGTACTGTAAACTGATAAATAAACAATGACCCTTGGGGTGCCGAGACCATGGACTGCCAATACTACTGCAACACTTGGTCTTAACCTTGCTCTCTGTCTCATTATTTCTCATTATCTCATTATTCCTCTCTCTCTCTTGCTCTTTCACTTCATCTTTTTTAAAGGTAACTCTTTTTGCTGTTCCAGCTGTCTCTGATATTCAGAACTGTTGAACAGACCATTGCTTAGCAGCAACAATCACCAGACACATGAAATGCCAAAAAAGAGCAGTACTAATCTTAACTTACCAAAAATAAATAAAAAAGAGACATACAACACCACTTCATCTCAGAGTGCAGTTGATAAGCACCTGAAGCTCCTCAAGACACTTTCACCTTCTAGGACCCATGACACACTGCAGCTCTTTCATCAAAGCAGAGATATGGCTGCCCAGGGACTGGCCAGATTCTCAGAAAGTGATTTTTGGAAGGTTTTATGAACCTCAGCCATGCAGGGGATCTTTGTATGTGAGAACCAAGAGTCGACTGCTTTACACACTGTGTCACATGGTATCTCCTAAGGCTAGTACTTACTTAACCCTCTTCTCCCGATAAATTCTCTGATATATTTAATCAAGTATTTTGGCTTATTGCTGAAACTGAATTACCTTCATAAAAGTGTTGAACCCACAACCCAAATATACAGAGTCCAGTGATTCAGACACTACATTACACTGCTTCAACCCCCAAATGACGTGTGCCTTACACACACACACACACACACACACACACACACACACACACACACGCATACATACACAGGGTTAAATAGTTTACTAGTTTCTCACCCAAAATGAATTATGTAATCAGCCCCACCATGAAAATTCCCAACATACTCAGGAAGAAGCAGTTGCACATGTGTCTGTTCCCCCTCCAGTTCATGTGGTGGCTAACATATTGACCATCCCATTACAAAAATATGGAGTCAAAGAATGTTCAGTTCACAAACCTGCTGGTGCCTGGCTAGCCAGCAAAGGCTGCCAAACAGCAATGAGACAAATGTGTTTAACCAGCATGCATTGTCTACATCCCAGCAAGGCTGAGTCAAGCTCTTCATAAACATTTTGAGCGACAATACAGATTCCATGCCGCAACGCCGCACCATGAACATGTGTACGAGCTCTGAGCACCACCCACAACCCTGAATATATTTTATTTTAAGAGAATAAACAAAGAAACCATGGCAAAATCCCCAGATTCCAAACACTCACCTGTACAGCTTCTGTTTGAGAAGGCAGAATTGATGTAGCCTTCCTTGCAATTGCAGGTTGCAATGCCATTGGCATAATTGCATTCCGTTGTATCACCATCACAAGGGGCTGGATTCAACTCACACAGATTAATAGCTGTGGACAGAATTAGAAAGGCATGTCAGCCTACTGTAACAACTCCTGTTAGAGGGCATCTATCTAAACGTCAATAAGGTTAGTAAACTTGGTGTAAGAGTACAAATATTCCATTCACATAAAACATGATGAATAACTCATCACATTTTTTGTTTCACATTTAAGGCACAAACATTGAGCTAATCCACACTCTGGCAGCAGATGCACCTGGGCTAACAGCAACATGTGGACATGTCAGAGAAGACTCATACAGCTTTCAGGTAGTTACGTTTCAATACAGGTGATAGTAAACAGGCCCATACGTTTAAATGTTGAACCCAGCAGCAGTGAACAGTTGCTCCCACAGCTCATGGTATAGTCATCAAAGGCTTTGTTGAATGCCTCCTGAGTGACATTTGAAGTGGTGTTAAACACGTTGTCCACAGTTGCGACCACGCTGCCTTTTCTATAGAGCAAAAAGAGACAGTATGAATGAATTCCTGGTTAGTTCTTCTTAGTGTAGGGTTTCTGTGATTCACATCTCCATGTACTAAACTCCTGTAATGTACAGGGGATATAGCTCACTGCCTGAAAGCATCTGGACACTCAGCTTGTTAAGAAGCTGAGTAAATCAGTTACATTGAAATATTAAAGAATAACAGAACATAAAAAGAATGAGCACAACACAAGGAAAACATAAGTAAATAACTTTCCAATGAGTTACTTTAAAATGGTACCATTTTATTTTTCTTAAGGTAAACATATAAAATGAAATGGCCACTGCAAGGCTTACCTGAGTGTCAGGACATTGGTTCTCTGGTAACCAGGCAGGTGTCCCACAGCCATTTTCATCTAGACATATACACAAAATGTGCATTATTGCACTGGTCTGTTTATCAACACTTTCCTGCAGACACTATACCATTCCTTATCAAAAAAATCATTACTTGATGAATATGATCATTGCTTGCTTAGCTATTACAGTCACAAGTAATTTACATTGAGGGAAAATATATAATGTGCATATCTTCAAATTAGATTTATCTACCGATACTGCTGCTGTAGATAACTGAATCAATTCAGGTTGAATGTTCTGCTCAATGGTTTACTAAAAGGGCCTCACCTGGGAGTCATAACTGCCCAAATTTCTGTCCACAAGCCCTGATACCTTACCTCAAGTCAAAACTGCCACATAAGACACACATCTCTAAGGTGTACATATCTCTACAGTAAAGGTCAGTGTAAATGTTTGTCACTTCACATCCGTCTTTTACCAACGTAAATTACACACATATGCCCAGATGCATACTTGCGTATAAGGTGCTACGTCTTCTTTCAAAGGTAGCAAACTGTGCTGAGAAACAGACACACACTCACACACACACACACACACACACACACACACACACACACACACACAATCGGGATATGGCATACCGTTTCTGAGATTTTTTTTGCTGTTACTTCAAATATTTGTGAATTTGTGTTTTCCATGCCCTTTTCAAATTCCAATTCCTTGAGTGTGAGGTTGCCAGCAAAGACCCTAGCTGAAATGAGAAGACCCATGGGACACAATCAGTCACTGAGACTTCACTATTAAGTATTGATGACCAAAAACTTTCTCTCCTCTAGCAAGAAGCAGATCCAGTTATTAGTCACACCTCAGTTGTAAAGGAAAGATCTTTTAAAGCCCTACCTGGCATACAGATCTCCCCTGAGAAGGAGGCCCCAGCAAAACACTGGCAGGTGAACCCTCTGAACAATTCCACACATGTACTATCTTCTGGGCAAGGGTTGGAGCTGCAGGCTGCAGGAAAGGAAAAAACAACACATTCACTCTAACAGTATAAGAACTTTGCTTCATGTCGTTTTGATTTTTCATCTTGACAGTACTGAAGATCAAAGTCATAATATATCCCTTCATAAAATATCCAGTCATTTTCACCCTGCATCAACAATGGATGCACTTCATTGTTCTTTACAAATCTCTATAGCCAACATTTTTTTGAATGAGCCAGTGTGTACAGGAATGGAACTTGGAGAACAGAGGATATTTTGCATTTTGGATGGTTTTTGATGTCCCCAGTGTGGCCCCTGGGAGCCCTGGCACAGGACATACCTGAGGGTACAGTGGTGGAGGGCTGGGTCGTGATGTTCGGGGGAACACTGGTGGTGTTGAACCCTGGAGTGGTCAGCATTGAGCTGTTATCTGAGGAAACATAGAAGTATGAGAAGCAACAGCTGATGCATGTAGACAGGAATTAAAAATAATGGAGAGTAATCAGTCTTTCAGTTTGAATAATTTTGCCTCAAAAGTGAATTGTCTGAAAATTAAAGGCTAAACAAAAGCTTTTTGCAGATAACATAAGGACAGTTTGGAGGTGGAGACTCACATACCTGCAGGTGTTGTTGCAACTGTGACATTGATGGTGGACGTAATGTTTGGGATCCCAGGGAGGTTAGTAACTGAGGGCGAAGGGGTAGTAGCTGAGGGTTTAGGAGTAGTGGCTGGGGGTGTTGAGCCAGTAGCTGGAGGTTTAGCTGCGGTTGTGGGGGGTGGTGACCCAGTAGCTGAGGATGCAGAGGTAGTGATTGATGGTGTAAGGGTAGCAGCTGAGGGCTTTGGTGTAGTTCCTGCAGTTGGTGGGCCAGTGGGTGGAGATGCAGGTGTAGTGGCTGAGGGTGTTGGAGTAGTAGATGATGGCTTAGGTGTAGTAGCTGGGAGTGGTGGGCCAGTAGTTTTGGATGCAGACGTTGTGACGGAGGGTTTAGGTGTAGTCTCTATGGGTGGAGGGCCAGTAGGTGTGGATGCATTGGTAGGGACTGGGGGTTTAGGTGGAGCATTTGCTGTAGTTGGTGGGCCTGTAGCTGGAGGTTTAGAGGTTATATTTGGAGATACAGGGGCAGTGGTGCTGCTCTGGGCTGGAGCTGGAGTTGCTGTTGCCTTGCTGTCATTGGTTTGGGCTGCAAGAGTTGTTTTAACAGTTGCGCCACCAGGTGTCACAGACTCTGTGGTTGAGCTAGGTGAAACTGCAGAAAGGGAAAACACACACACACACACACACACACACACACACAACACACACACACACACACACACACAAACATAGTACGTAAAAGGGGTACTTTGAGGTAAAAGGGGCACTGCATAAAGGCAGTACACCGTACACTGTGAAGTAGTTACAGTAAAAGTCAGAATAACAGGAGACTAAGGTTGGCTGACATAAAACTACCCTTAAAAACTAATTTTCATTTCATATATCAATGTTATGTGCTGTCCAGTACAGAGATATTAACATTCAGTATCATTGTCTAAAAACACTCATCTGAGGTGGGTTGGGAAAATGAACTCCTGTTCTAGGCTGCAGTGTGCTGAACAATGGGCTCCTCCTACTTCCCCTGTTATCACAGCGACAGCTGTGAGCTCTCCCACAACCAACTGACTCTGCCCTGCTCAAACAAGGCCTCTAATCTCCCCTCAACTCTTTCACCTGATAAACTCTCCCCATCCACAAACACCTCAAAAAGGGGTACCCAGCAACAGAAAAAAGCTGCAGGAAGGCAAAGCAGCCCTATCCCTCTAATCCCCTATGATTTCTCCTCATAGTGCATTTAGAGGGAAAATTATTGTTGAGTGTCAGGTGAAAAACACTGTCCCAGCAGAGCTGAGCACAAAACAAAGTGTTTCATGTATGGATGCAGACATGGTGATATGGGCTGAGGAGTCATGAAGAAACGCTCTTTATTTCTCAGACTAACATGACTTGAAGCTAAGCTTTGAGTGCACCTGCAAGATAAAAGCAACTACTGAATAAAGAGGCTGCCACAAACTCATGATCTGGAGTGCCTCCACTTAGAATTCTGAGCTTATTTTCAGATAAACAGTAGATAAAGAATAAGAAACAGTCCAAAGAGCACCATGTCAAGAAAAAAAGATTGAGAAGCAAAGTGAGAATTCAGTAAAAAAAAAAAAAAAAAGTGAATAAAAACTTTCTAATGTAAGTGATTTAGCCAGTCCCTGTGAACACCATTGAAGGCCCCTAATTTACAGGGGGCACAACGGAATTTGGACAGCCCAAACTCCAGCCCAGCGGACCTGTAACTAGATAACCACCTCAGGGACAGCCACAACCCCCTTCACCCCATTCACTGAGTAGAAGCTGTGCTCTGAGTAAAAGAAAAACAGTAGCATGGTTTAGAATAAGGCTTTATCAGGGGTGCAGTGAGCCCAGCCCCAGGCAGATAACGATCTTTCCCCAGAGAAAACCTGATCCTCAGCCCCACAATAAGCACAAATTCCCATGCTACTGCAAGCAGATGGATAAAATTTCATTCAATATAATGTGTTCAGGAAGATTTGAGGACACCAGGGGGCATATTTGAAATACTGCAAAGAATGTTTTAAGTTGCTATTGGGTACAGGAGGGTGGCTTAAAACCTGTCCCAGCCTCCACTGCAAACACAAAAGGTAAGCTGCATACAATAAAAATATATTTCCAGGAGTAGTAACCGATACCAGACTTTGTGCTGTGAGTATGACTAAAAGGATTTATCGCTGGGTAAATAAATTACATTTGCTGATAGGCCCTGCCCTATGAAAACATGCTTCTGCTTGTTGATTGGTTTAAATTACATCAATACCAGTAATATTCAGTCAATGTCCAAATCCTGTTTCCTTTATTTTACAATAAAAATTTAAAAGAATAACACACACACACACATACACACACACTTATATAAACTCTGACAGATTATCAAAATACAGGAACTACAGCAGAGTAGCAGCAGTGCTGGGGAGAAACAGAGATATTCCAGCCCACATACTCTGAAGCCACAGTCTCAATATTCAGATAAAGTACACACCACAGAAATGAGCAGACTTAAGCTATATCGGTTGGGTAGGTCTGGCAATTTCTCCAGGGCCAGATAGCCATGTTGTTTTCCATTCCATGCACCTGTGTTTATCTCAGGCACGGGAAATCAAAGAGCTAAACTCTCAACTTGTACAAAGGTCCCACAGCCTCTGGATTGGCAGACAGCAGACTTGCTCGTGGTAGTATATGCACTTTGCAATAAATGGCAATGAGGTGGAAAGGGCAGACTAAGCAAATATGTTAAAATGGAGAAATAAAGCACTGAACCAACATGGCCTCACTTTGCCCTATTCCTTAAGATGAGGGAAATGATGGGTCTTGTCACGCCTGACAAACATCAAACGTTGTAGGTAAAGGGAGGAAGGCACAGGGGCTACAGAGGCTGACTGTGCCTGGTACACCCCCACCCCCACACCACTTCCTTTTATCAGAGGCTGTGCTGCTGAAAAAGAGCAGCCCCCAACAGACTATTCCAGCTGCAGCCCATCAAAGGGGACGTTTCTAAATATCTCAGAAACCAAAAATAGCACAAAGTGTGATAAAAGCAGGACCTAAAATGTTTTGTTTGTTGCTACTGATTATATCCTCTCTTCTGTATTATGTAGTCAACACATGAAACAGACTCAAATCATCATTGGAACATGATGAACTTACTCACCATTACACAAAGCCAAGAGGAACAAAATGAGATTCACGACAAGAGATATAGTGGAAAGTACAGCCCTCAAAAACACAAAGAGGGCATAAAGCAGGAAACCATATATGGATGAAAAGGCGGCTGAAATCCCACCTCCACCATAATGCTTAACAGGCCCTTCAGGAATGAAACAGGAGGCTCCCTGAGGGTCACTGTCACCAAGCTGCTAAGCGATGGTTCACCACAGCTGACATTGTTGTTGTCAAGGAAACCGACTTACAATCAGATCAGTCCATGCACACAGTGGCAAAGAACTGGAGTTACACCTGTGTATTAACTTGTGTGGTCATGTAATGAGCTGTTTCATTCAGATATACTGCACAATTTCACCACAGAATACAAACCTCTGGGAGGAAGTTGGCTTTTGCTTTCTTTAAAAAGGTAGTTTCCCTCTTTCTTTAGAAAAAAAGGTAAAAAAACAGGTATTTTTTTTATACATGTGAGGTTAGAGCTTAGGTTTTTCAAACATATACCTCTGTATTTTGCATTTGCATGGATGTTGGTGCATGGACCTTTAGAATACCTATGCAATATTATTTCATTTTATTTCACAAAGAGTACACAGTTTAGCAGCTTGAACCTATTCCTCACTATACCAGTAAGGATTCATTCATTCATTCATTTATTTATTCCAACTTCAAGGCATTATTATCCAGGACCTTAAGTAACTGCCAAATGCCACACAAAGACATCATAAAGAGTGCCTTCTCACAGTGGGTACACCCTTGCCTCAGACCATACAGGCTCTGACAAGACCATTACTTTCACTGTCATGTTATGTTCTGGTGTGTGAGAATAAAACCCTGCCAAAATCCAACAAACACACCTTTCTAGTAACGGTTTCCTGTTTCTCTATGTCACAAGGCACACCGTTCCTCAGATCAATGCACTTTTGTTTCATTGTCAAGCAACATGGCCATAGTTTTTGAATATCAGGGAATTTTTTTCAGTTTCTCCAATCCTTTCATTTTGATTTTGCCTTTTGGATATACGTCCACACTACCACAGAATACAAATTCAGTACAGGTTATAGTTAAAGTTACTCTCTCTTTCGATGTCCTACAAGCTGTGATATTCCCACCATGTTACATTAGGTTCAACAGAAAGATTCAAAATGTGCCAAAACAGATATGAAATGTTATAAAAGGGTTTCATAACAAGTTAATAACTTATTCTTCCACATTTTTATTCCTTGTGACAGGTGTCAAGTTGATTGAGCATATAAAGCATCTATAATTAATTAATTAATTATAATTAATATCATATCAATATCCTTTTATAAATACTAAAATCACTTACAGAATGGGGATTTGAAAGTTGCATATGATATACACAACTTGTTGGGATGCAAGCAGACATAATGAAGCATCATAAAAATTCCACTAAGAAAAGATTAACATGCATATGATGAAAAATGGTTCCTGACCACCTCAAGCAAATACCACACAGCTTGAACACAAATGCTGTGGCTTGTGTTGTAATTGCACAAAGAAGTACTCTCCTGACGCATTTGGTGATGTCATGAGAGAGGAAAGACAAACTGGATAAGCTTCAAGAGCATTCTTTGAGGTGTTGTGAACCTTTCAGAGGATACAAAGGGAAAGACTTGGTCAGTTTCAGGTCTCTATGTACTTCACCCATGGAGGTGAAGATAAAAGAACAAATGAAATCCATTGAAACCTTTCCAGAAAATCCCTACGTCTAACTGCTTGTTTTCACATCAATACAGGGAAAAACCTATTAAGGCATCCCTCACATTTAAATGTATTTAATACTTGATTTGTTTCAAGAATAACCTTGGTGAGGTAGCCAGGTGAGCAGCTAACACCCAGGAGAGAGAGACACTGAGTCAGTTGTGGAGTATGGGGAGTGGATCCATTGTGACTACCCTAGTGTTTCACAGTAGCGGAAAGGCTTGGTACTTACTTTAGCATGATCGTTTATCTGTACATGTTCCTCATCAATGATTCATCTCTCAGCAATCCATTTTTTAGATGACACCATCATCTACATTAAACTTGCTATTTTCAGCTGGTTTTTTTGCAACAGTTTTGCTGGAGGACCAATAATATATTTTGTCTCCAGATTGAACTGTGAAAGATATCACAGACTCTACAAGAACCTACATTTTCCTCACATTAAATTCTTGCTTATCTACAGAGATGTGGGATTAAAACTGGGATTTTGTGAGGGTCTTAACCAAGCACTCATGAATGTACCCAGGGCCTATGCCAGCCTCAAGGGTTGCCACGGAAACACGTCCTGCTTACTCAGAAGGATTAGAGAGCATTCTTGAAATAGTTTGTCTCCCATCAAGCAGTTTGAAGCCATGATTAAAGAACTGAGTTGGGTTTGTAAGTTAACTTCTAGATAGAGCATGAGGTCAAGAGGACGGAATCCTTGTGTCAAAACTGTATGATTTGTTTGGGACTTTAAATAGTTTCAGAGTTTTTCATTAAGACCATTATCGATCAATTCACTTTGGCACACTGGGATAAACAGAGGGAAGTGCTTGAGCTAATTTATGGTTTGTTTGTAAAGAGCTGCAAAAGACTGCCATGGGAACAGTTTAATGAGCTGGGACAACACAGCTAGCTGCCCAGATCTCGGTGTGTGGTTAAACATTACTTGGTTAATGAGTCTCAGGGCAGATTGCCTGCGTCATGGCCCAGCTATACCACATCATTCACCTGATCTGTATGGTGACCATGTCCGTCTGAGTGGTGTGTTGATTAATCAATTTTCCCTCCCCTCTCAGAGGTATATTCACCACATACAGCTCTGTCCTTGCGCATGTGAGAAATAAGGGTTTTGCCTGATGAATTCTGGTATTTTAGGCAATTGTCAAATCTCTCTTGCAATTGCTCTTTGTAATCTGACAGGCCAATATCTTTACTTAATTACTCAAATGTTGCAACACTGTGATACCCTGGCTACAATATTGCTCAACAATGATACTTTGAACATGATTGAGGAACATTTCCTTTTTTGTCACACCTGATGGATCAACCCAGGCGAAATAGCAGTCATTACAAAGACCCCTGCAATAATTTTGCCCCATACACAGTTGCTTTCCCTTCATTTTGCCATCTCATTCACTACTTTGTCATGAGTGCTATTTCTAATGAAAATGTTATATCTACAGTATACATAACCAACTCTCTGTCTTCATGGTTCCCTTGAAAGTTCCACCGAATTTTCTGAGTGTAGTTAGATACACTATAAAAGTGATAAGGACCTGACACTGCAAGGAAATTCTGGTAAGGATTATGTGTGCTGCCATTCCCTTCAAATAACAAAGGTTTCCCCTTCTCTTATCTCTCTCCCACAAAGCAAACATGCAAGTAGCCTGATCCTGCAAAATGAGTGGATGGAAACTATCAAGCATCCCAAAGCACTAACACGGAACTCCCAAACACTTGTTTGTAGTTGAGAGAAAAACAAGACAGCAAGTGCTGCTATGTTTCACTAGTTGATACTGCCTTGACATCCTGGCTCCTTATGACAAGTGTTAACCAACAAGAGCCAGATTAGTTAGGGCATAGATAAACCATGGAGTAGAGATTTCCCATGACCTCATTAGAGGGAATATGCCTTTTCCTCTCTCTATTCCAGTCTGGAAAATGTGTTGCTTTGAAGAACTCACAGGATCTGTCAAATTCATGAAGCAAAATGCCCTGATCTCAAACCATGGCCTAATCTTCCACATGGGACTCAGAGTTTTTTCTTGATATACTGCCTGCCTCAGTGTGCTGACAGTAATGCATTCTGAAACCAGCCACTCCTTGGTTTGGACTGGGGGTGTGGCTATTGTTCATGGTCTAAACAGGGCACTCAGCAGCAACAGGTACTAACAAGTTAAGAATAAACAAGACATTTCAAAACTCTGTATTGTGTATAACAGGAAACTAGTTCAGACTTCTGCTGACACACACAACAGTCCTATAGCTTGGAAATACTTGATCATAGTACCACTCCCAAAAATACATAAAATTGGCCAGTTTCTTCAACATCACCTAGCATGGAGATCTATGAGAGTTATGGTTGCACATTCTGTAGGTAAATGCATCATACACATAACCCTTTTTTGTTTAGAGCAGAGGATGGGGAATGCAAGATTTATGTTGTTCAGCATATACTTACAGAAAAAGGCCTTGGCACTATACTCAAAGCCTTTTTTGCTGGTTTGTGATAAGCATTAAATATCATCAACTGGAACATTCTGATTTTAAAACTGTAAACTCGCACAGTAAATAATCATCAGATTTGTGGACTCTTTTAGAACTGGCTGGGTCCAATTCATCAGGGTCACTTCTGTGAAATCCTCAGTTAATATTACTAAAACAGTCACACCTCCAGGAAGTGTAAATCTCCTGTTCTGTTTACTCAAAGGCATGTGCAAACACCCAGCTGAAAAACATCACTATCAAGGTTACTACTTGAGGACAGGCCAGGTTGTAGACACACACATACACACACACAGCATCCTTATTTTTTGTTTTACTGTCTGGTATTCTTCCCTATCTATAAGCAACAAGAAAAATAACCTTTTTAAGGCTGGCATTCAGTTTTAGCTAAATCATATGATTATGAATAATCAGGAATATAACTCCATGCTCAACAACTTTACACACCCCTAACTTGGCGATATAAGCTGCTGCCCTCAGACAGACCATAGACTGGCCTCATAGGTCATTTCTGCCATTCACCTCATCTTTACTTCATAATATCTAGCATTGCTATAACTTTATATGTGATCATTTAAATAATGGTGTGTTGTATATCATCACTGTCTGCAAATGTGGCCATCTACAACATAAATTCCATGTTGTACTTCTGTCTATATGTAAATATGTGCATGTTGTGTGTGACATAGAAAGAACTCAGAATTCTAAGCATGAAACATGCTGTTGTTTTACTTTTGTAGTGTGACTCAATTGTGCAAGAAATCCTGTTGGTTTTATCATGCCACAAGGATCAGCCATTGAGTTTAAAAATTCTAAATTCAGGAGGTAAAGCATGCTTCCATTAGAGAATAATCATTTTTCATAAAACATAGAAAATCCCAGCAACCTCTATTAAAGATCCTTCCAGGTTCTACATGTTTAATGAATAGATGGCTCCCAGAGAAAGTGACTGCTCTCCAGGCACTGTACAATCTTCCTCCATTAGCACCTCTTATCCATCAGCATTTTCACTCTAATTACAGAGTGAGATTATTCCTCTCAAGTGCGACCATAATCCTGTAAAGCAGGGCTGAGAGGCACTGACTTTTGGAATGGTGTGATTTTAGGACAGCACATTAACTGAGTTCCATGAGGAGCGTGATAGAAAGTGCAACGCACTGCTCCCTGCAGAGCCCTCTTCACAAAAGCCTGCTTTTAGAGCCACATTTCAGAAGGTGAATCCTTGGCGGCACAGGAAGGGAAAAGATCTGGCCTCTCCAACAGCCCTCTGCAATGTGATCACTCCTGTTTTCAGAGTTTTGTGTGCTTTCACATACAAATTCACTCTATACACCCCTCTATATCCCCTGTATACACCTGTCATTCCTCTGAGAAATCATTACAATTTAGGGGATGTCATGATGTTTTCAGCCCTCCTTATTTCAAATAGTCTCTTATCAGCAGTACCAGGCTGTGGCTGACAACTCCATGCTAACAGATGCTTGAGTTCACCTCCTCATTGTGGTCAGTACTTAACTACAGGATCATCTGCTATGGTTCCACACAAATCTCCAGGACAACTACTACCGAACATATCCCAGATAATTGCTTTTAGTCTCCTGGTGCCATGATACTGGGAGCACAGATTTCAACATAAGCACACACTAGCCTCACATCCCTTTAACATCCCATGGGCACCTTCACATGCAAATAACGAATGCCCAAGGAGCAGACCAATTTAGGGATGCACAGACTGTTATTTCTGTATTAACGGGCTTAGGAGCTACACCACTGTTAATTGATTGGCCCACTTGCCTAGACTCAGGTGACCACTCCAATGAAATAAGTGGTGTGGCTGTGAGTCAGGGCTATTGGTCACATTGCATTCACTCAGCTCTTTCTGTTCAGAGAGGCAGTGTCACCCTCAGCTAAAACACTAGCAATGTATGGCTTTTACGACAGTTGGAATTTTTCCTGGGAAGAAGATTCTTTATCAGCCTCCTCTACTCATCCTGAAAAAGATAATAAACCTTTAAGGTTGTCCAATATACAGAAATGAAGTGTTGCTTGTCAGCTGTTCAGGACTTGAGGATACAATAGGAAACACCTTTCCTAAAGTTCTTGTGATGAAATGCATCTGGTTAATATTTACTAGAGTTTTAGTCTTGAGGGACAAACTAAAAACTTTACTCAATCACCAGTGACAAAACTGGGCATTCATGCACATGAAACACAATGTTATCTATAAACCAGCCTCTAACTAACCGAACCCAGGGGAAGCACAATTATTTTCCCAAAATTAATGTGGCGTGGGGGTGTGGGCGTTTACTTGAAATCAGGGCTCAGAACCAGTATTTTTTTATCTTTAGGTGTCCCTGCATTGAATTTCCACACAGTGATACAATGATGGATAATACTAATAACAAACCTTTCGAATATAAATGTAAAAACATTATAAGCTACTTGCAAAAATTTCACATTTTCAAATTCAGCATGTGTAAGTGCGCTAAACAATGGAAGACTCGTTAATAACCTGTGAAAACTTGAGAGCGACAATGTAGGCTGTGCCATTTAATTCCTTATATGTCGGATGATTAATCAAAATGTAGTTTCTAAGTTAAACCAACCGTCTTCAGGAAATACTCCAGTGACATAAAACTACATAAAAAAAGGTAAATAACCTATGAGGACACGTTCAAAAGACTGTTGATCCCTGTTAAGAATTTAGCTACAGCCGTTGCCATGAAACCCACGTTAGCGGACTTTGAAATACATAAAATTAAGTCCTGGCCGGCTTTTTAACTAAGGAGCGTGTTTCACTCTCCATACTTCTTTACTATACATTCAAAGAACCACTTTCTTCTGAATCCAAAAATCTGGCCATTGCCATGGGCAGTATTAAAATGAGCTAATTGGACTAGAAAGTGAAGACAAAAATAGACATTATGTGGTTGTACAATATCTGATAAGAACTGATATAATTGTCCCTTTACACGGCTACCACATAGTGAAGGTTTGACTGGCACACTTTATTTTAGTATTGGTATTATGTAATGCATAATCGGTAGAATTCACTTACCGGACTGTCCAAATCCCGTTGACATGAGCCAGAGGAAAATAACTAATTTAAGAACGAACATATCCATAATTTAGTTCTCTTCACACTTGTAAAAAACGTATTTTCGTAGTAATGACAATAAAAACAGTATCTATCCTAATGCTGTCTTCGTTGTTCGTAGGCTTTCCGTTAAACTTCTATCAGCCCTGAAAGTATATCCACTTTTTCACCGCTTGGTCTCGCTCAGGTGTTTCTGAAGTAAGAGCTGTAGCACGCTCATACCCATGCCAATTTAAACCACTCCTTGCTCGCGTGGTCTCCGCCTTGCCAAACCTCTGATGCACTGATTCATTTAAGTTTCTGTCGTCTGCATTTGTAATGGCCAGTTTGATCTATTTTTAGCAACACCTGGGTAGATCGTTAATTTCATCCTGAATTCCATAACGACATTATTCTACTCTTGATAATCTGTTGTATTGATAAATTCTATAACACAGGTTATTATTTATAATACAGGCTATATGTATACGTCCAATAAGTCAATTGAACCGTTGACACCAACACGGCCTACATCACTCCCGTCTATTAATTTAATTCTGCGGTGATTGCTGAATGTGAACAGAAGAAGCAAATTGATAACAGAAAAGAATGAGCTCAATTCTTTGTTCAATAAAATATCAAAATTAATAGCATGCACACATGTTTGTATACAAAGGGGTGTAAAATTTGTATGAATGTGAAAATGTCAACGATCAATCACATACAGGAATTTGTGTGAAATAATTTCAAGGAAATCTTACATTTCAGATTGCCCACTGTTTTAATAGCATGTAAACCAGAAGGACTACCAAGAAAATAGGTAGGTAGGGTAAATAGTTCTTCATTCTCTCTAAAGTGAAAAAGTTAGACAATGTCAAAGAATATCTGCTCTGCCTCTTAAAAGACTTTCAAAACCATATCTTATGAGCTGAAAACATGTCACCTATTTCTTCTTATCAGTCAGTTGCAGTCTGTTAGTAACTCACTGCTGAAACAACTAGCTACACATAATACACATGTAAACAGGTGAGTGCCAATAATTTTTTTTTCACTTATCACAGGAGCATCTATTAAAAAATGACATACAAAAATAGTTTTGTGGAGCACCATGGTGAAATGTACACTATGAATCACTAAATGAACACAGCTACTTTTCAGGATAACAGACATAGTGATAATTTCATATTGACATTAAAACAGTCATAGGTGCAACTATTCAGCGGGTATAAACAGTAAGCCATAAGTCGAAGATAGATCCCATTTAGTTTTGTGATCATTCAGCATGGCAAGCGGCAAAAATATGGTTTTCTCTTTCCAGAAAGCTCAATAGTCGACCTGTTATATTTTTCAAGGTTATCAGTTGTCAGTTTTTACTTTACTTAGAATAGGATGAAGTAAAAGCCACATTAGCTGTGATTACTGATCTGATACTGCGCTGCGTCCTAGCCTGAATCCAGGGAATTCTTCAAACTTGTCTTATTTCATTATTACACTGTTCAATTTCATGGAAATTGTCCCAATTACAATAAATTAGTTAGTAAATCAGGTTTGGTAGTTAATTTAAATTCTGCTCATGAACTAATTTCTAATTGGTATGAATTTTTATTTAAACAATAACTGATACACAAATAAATCCTCGAAGAGCTTGCAATTAAAAACTCAATACAAACTAATAATTTGAGCCAAAATCCCGTGCCCCACCTGGACTAGGATTGGGGGGAAAGTGCTTTCGGCTATCATGTTCTGCCCAGTAATTACACAAGTCTGGACTTCACTATCCTCTTCTGAGTGTAAAGTAGCTGTGATAAGGGTGCAGTACATAGTTACTAAACATCACCTTGGTGGAGTCCACAGAATGTTGTGAAAGAGTTCAATCTATATCTTAACAAGATTAGCTGAAAATGTTCAGGAGTATCACATAATTATTAGAATGACATAGGACCATCCAAATCTATGAATATTCAGGAAAGAGTTTCTTTCTATACATTTTCTTCTGTTTCACTTTATGTATTGATTGAATATTAAACAGCAATGACATTAAAACCTTTTTTTCAACAGATTAGAGGATAGTGAGGATATCATTGGGCCATAAATGTTGTCACGAACAATACACAAATTAAACTCCATGGTGCTACCCATTTATTGCTGCCTGTGCCCTTTATGGCATAACTACCTCCTTGGGATGGTACATGTCAACATAACTCATCTTGATGGAATGTCCTTACAGCATCATTCACCTGCAGGTGAAGAACCAGGGACATGAGAAGATCTGCTCTTCCCCTTTTATTTTATCTCTAACAACAGGGCATACATACAACACAGTGTGTGGCCATCATAAAATTAAGAAATTGGAAATTGATTCCATCTATATTTTAATATGTGTACATGAGCCTAGCATAGGACAGGATAGGGTAGAAGTGTCTAGGTGTGTCATATTATTGGTTATGTTTTAGTAAGGAAATCGAGAGTGGAGGTGTGTGTGCCGAAGCAGGGTGGCAGTGTGAAATGGACCATGGTGTAGTTCACATATAACTTAGAGATCAGTGACCTAAGTTATCTGTTTACTCACCAAGAGAATTCTGCACATGTGCCAAATGCAGGCATAGTTTTGTGATTACATTTTTATGGTTGAAAGGCACCACAATCATTCTCTGGCCATCAAATAATGGTTTTGTACTGATGTATGGGAATACATATAGCATTTCATTTGAACTGTAAGCAGAAATAATGCACTGTCTTCTCATATATTTGTCTTCTATATTTCTGCTGTACACGTATCAAAAGAGGATGTAAAAAATCTACAAGAACTTCCAAGCATTTATAGCTCTCGATTATATATTACCCATTTTGGTAGTTGCACTCATCGAAACAATAAGTAAACCACTTCCCTTTCAGAACAAATAAGCACTGGACATTGTGACTAAACTGGTAAAAACCAGAACAGTATCAGCTACATTTCTGTTTCACTGATGTCATACCTCTTGGGTGTTACCTGATGCATACAGACACTAATCCATCAAATTAAAAGGGTCCCTAATAACTCTTTTGTTTAACCTAGGGCAAGTATAAAACATGTTTCAGTATATAAATGTACTGCACTATTAATTTACTGGACAAAACTCTCTCAGTGTGATAGAAGAAAAATGTCTTATTAGAAAGTATATCCAAAGGAAGTTTTCCAGAACAGTAGAAAAAAAGACACATTTCCAGTTCTGTTTAAGATCAAAAGTCCACAAAAGAGAGCAAGCAAAATGTGGATTTCTGGTTAATGAGAACCAGAGATGAGGAGGAAGAAGGAAGTACAAAATTAAACTGATCATTATTTGAGAGTTTGGTAAACGATTTCCCTCATCATTCACTCAGCAGCAATACAAGGTGTGTCTAATCTGTATTCACATAGTAACTTCTGTGTCTGTTTGCTACAACAACAGAAAGGAACAAGGAAAGCAAACCAGTTTTCCCACAATGCTTTCTTGGATACTCTTGACACAGAAAAGAGACACCCCATTTAAACAATAAATACATTTTTTTTAAAAAAGCACAAAAGTAGGTGGGCACATATGAATCAGCTGTCAGTAATTAGGCCCAGTCTCCACTCTGTTGCATACAGCCAGACCAACTGTTATTGCTCTCAAAAATGCCAGCGCACATCAGTTGCCCCTCAGTAAGACACCTATTTTAATGGTATGGCCATATTAAATAAAATATCTCTTACTACATTCAAGATTCCAAGGCCAAATGGACTTCTTTCAGAAGATATACGATTACTCCACAGTATCAAATGTCAATATGGACTTAATTTTCCACCACGAGCACTTTGTGGGAATAGATATTTACATTTAGAAATAAAACTAATGTACAGCAACATTTGCCAAAGACACTTTGGCTGGCCACACTATGTTATCACAAGGCAAACACAATGGTGCCAATGGTGGAAAAAACATTCCTTCTGTTTTCTTTTCCAGGAATCTGGTGGGGGATTAGGTGACAGCCAGCTGATCATCTGACATTTCACCCAGTTCTTCACATTTCCATGACCCCATTCAGTGCAATTCACTGGACTGAATTTCTGATCTCTGTTTCACTGTCATCCAATGACTTGTAGGACTGGAATGGACTCATGAGACATTAAAATAATTTGAAGGGAATGTGTGCAAGTACAGGAGGAGACAATTATGAGGAGACGATTAACATGGGAAAAGCCAATACGCAAATCCTGACATAATGGTACAATGTAATGTGTATGAAGGCTTATGGTGACGGACATTAAGACTATCATACCTATGGTTCAACAAACAAACTAATCCATACATTAACAGATGGGTATAGATTTAATTCCTTTTATCTACATAACCTACTGATTTTTCATAAATGGCAGTAGAACTGTCCTTCGTGGCAACTGCAACCCTAAGTCTGCAATTAACAAAAGCTGAAATAGGGTTGTAAAGTAATCACAAGTTATTTCATTTCACAAAATGGCCCTTTCAAACAAGAGAGCATTTGAATAATGCAGAAAAAAGAAATATTATATTCCTTATCTTTTAAATATGAGAATGGTATAATGCCATGCTATTTTGCTATGGGGTGTGGAAACTTGCCTCATAGTATGGATATAAGTCAAACAATCATGATTACAGCTACTCATTGGCTGTATTGGCAGTGGATATGGTGCACACCACATTCTCCAAAAAATTTCATGGCACCCTGTCTTCAGCTCAGCTCATTTAAATGCAAAGCCTCACTGACCTAGTAAGCTTTAGCGTATTGTGCAAGAGTTTGTGCTTATTAAAGCACCATTTCAATCGATTTCTCGCTTCTACATAGAAACAACGGGCCATACTACTGACATGGCATTAGTAACCTCAGCAGTAATGACAACATCCCTACATTTCTTTACATAATGAGGATGATGCAGAAACTGTGGTGTGGTGTGGTGTATGTGACACTTGCTTGGAGGAGGAAATGTAATATTTGATGGATACTTCTCTGACACATTGGGAAAATTCAGTAGAACACACTGAAGAATTCTCAAAAACAATGTAGACACAGTTTAGCAGCTTATTGGCCTTGATACAACCCATCACATTTAAAAATACTTAACCTAAAAGCAGCAGAGGCACATTGGACTTAAACATATACTGCCGTCCTGAACTTTTGATAACTGATTAATGAGGTCCATTTTACTTGTACACTAAGGATTCTGCATGTCTTGAAAGTGGCCTCTTAACGGGTACACATAACAAGAAATAAATATTCTGTACAAGTTATCTTGATATCAGATCAGCAAAACAATGGTTTAAGCTGAAAATAATCACCCCTACCCTCCATGCCAGCAAAAAGATTGAATGTATGTCCTATTTTTACCTTCTCTCCATGTCCTAGATGTATTAATCATATTCATTGTGAATTACATGAAAATATTGTCAATTTCTGTACATTTTACACTGTTAACAGTGATTAATGATTTTCTATCCCCCAGTAAGATGAAATTGCTGAGACAAATGCTGCAGAAAATGTCTCTTCACTCATTTTAGCTTTTATAATTTTTAATCCTGCAAAAATTCAGGTTCATATGTAATTTTGTGAAGTGGTACGGGACACACTGCTGTAGGTTGAGAAATGCAATCATTAGAACATATGTCCTTTCTGAGAAAATGATTCTACAACATATTAACTGGTCAACTATCAGCAAGACATCATGGACAACCTCAATACAAGGTGAACAAGATGACGGAAGTTTTTACAGGAAACACATACATATAGATAATTACCAGATTCTTTTAGAGAAAGGTTTCTCTCTCAATAAATGGTGTGGCTGATATGGTCTGTCTGACTCACTCAAGGGAAGGACAGTGGTGATATTGCTACACTTTACAAGTACAAATATTGTCTTGCACAAGGCATAGCAGGTGTTGCTGTAACACTTTACTCTATCCTGTTCAACACAGAGGCAGAGTATTAGTTATATCAGTTAATGCAGGATTGTTCATCTTCAAATCAGAATTTCCATCAAAGCACCACCACTCAAATTTCCATCAGTGCACTCTCCTGAATCGATGGAACACACACTGCAGCAATGAGAGGGCCAGCAAATACAATATTTCAGTCATTCATGCTAACTGAACTAAAAAGAATGTCAATTATATATATCTCAGTTTTAGGTCACTACATTTAGCCCCATGATAAACTGAGAGAAAAAAATTGAGATTCTTTACCTTCTTTCAGAAGATAAATAGCTATACAGAAAAAATGTGTAAACAAAGCCATACAGAGAAAGCACACTTGAAAGAGATGTCCAATCATAAAATCCTGTTAAATGCCTTTGGGCTTGAGCGTGTTTAAGTTACAGCGCTAAAAAGATTCTCATTGTACAGGTAATCTATCAGTCTTACCCCTTTGGTGAGGAGCTTTTACTTGTTTACTAAAATGCATCTCAAAACTGAGACATTATGGTGAGCTTCAGTAGCATGCACTAGCAGAGCCCAGAGCGGCAGCTTGCCATAATGTCCATGATAGGAAAAGATTTGAAAGTACAAACATCAGAGTAACAAAGCATGAGGTCAAAATTCTAATGTCAATAGAAAGTCCAATCATACATGTAAGCACTTCATGTAACATGAAGACATTGGAAAGTTTAAGAGATTTCAAGAATCAAATTATCACACAAATGATTGTGGACAAAATGAGGTCCACATTATAATGACTCTGCAAAAAATTATTCATAGCTAGAGATGTCTTATGACTTTAAAGTAAAAATATGGCAAACTCATGTCAATTATCATTATGAAACACAAATGTGGATAATTAACAGTCATAATGTGTCTAAAAGACAGAAGAAGAAGATGATTATTTAGCCTTACTTAACCTCAATTACCTTATTTGACCCCATTTCTACATCAGGTCTATTTTTACGGCCACTTTCACAACAGTTCACACCATCTTTTCCTTGTAATGCCATGCACATTTGGTTTGACAAATAGCTGTTTGTTCTTTGTGAGTGGCAGGCACTCCTGGGACCTTCTCACCTGCTTCATAAGGGGAGACAGAGGTTATGTTATTGGGTTCACAAAAGAGGTCCAAGGAGGGTATGGTTAATAAGGACCAGGAAGAGACGTGAAACAGATTAAACATGCACTCAGATGTAGGTAGAGTTCCATGTAATATTTCTAGTTTTACTGTCACGATTCTATTCAAGCTCACAACAGAAACACACGTGTACATAACTGATATTTAGATTCATTAAACATGAGCAAAAAGATTATCTGTTATAGTACCAGGGAAAGTGTTTACCTCAGTCTTACCTTCGACTGAAAATATTGATGGGATAATGATATCATGTGCAAGATACAAAACATGAGTTGCTTATGTAAAATTATCCTGCCATTGCCTGCTTTAAAACACTATTATAGCATGGTGATGGGCCCTACAGTCTGATGTGACAACTGGCCCATAACCTGTGTAACTGATGGCAGTGTTGCCCAGGGTGGGAGGGATTTTATTATACAGCATGTCCCCCTCTGACTCAAAATCTGTGTAAGCTTCACTTGTGAACCACTGTATGAAAAGAAGCAGTGGCTGACATGTTTTGAATGAGATCATCTGCATGCCGTCTGATAAGTTTGACTTTTGATTACACATGCTAAGAAAATAAGAGTACATGGTGCAGCTCATGAGGAAGCACACCAATCTGTTAGACCATACTGGTGTAACCAGAATTAAAGAGAGGCTCCCAAAATTTGAGTCAGGATACACCATATACCCTCCACACAGCACTGAATTAATTTTTCCTGTGTGTTGGTCATTTTACAGGCAGCAACAAGTTCAGATGAGCTTGCGTGTTTACTTTTGTTGAGAAAGAGCCGGGTTGCAAAAATGCTTTGGCCATGAGTTGGTTACTATGGCAACCAAATAGGGCAACCTGGTACAGAGCACCACCATTTCCACCTAGTGGCTGAAGAGTGGAGCTGTGGAGTCATTAAGTAAACCTGTTTAGGGTGACATTACAGGTCTGGGAAAAACAGGTGTGAACTGGGTGACTTTATTTTTTAAAAGGTGACAACAAATATAATGAATGCACCCAAATATCCTTTCAACAGAGGGGCACTTTCTGCAAAACCAACCGCTTTCTAGATTCTGATGTATTTTTAGAAATACACTGGATGCAGATATGCTCACACAGTTATGTACATGTCAATTATCAGTGTAAAAGTTACCTATCAGCATAAAAGGCAGCGTTGTCAGAAGAATTTTGCATTTCTTTACTTCCATGAAAACTGTTTGTTTAGCTGACTTGTGCCACTAAGTGGTCAGATATTAGGCTGATAGGATACAGTTCAGTAAGTTCAATCATACATGTAAGCACTTCATGTAACATGAAGACATTTGAGAAATTTGTCCGTTAAGAGATTTTAGGAATCATTACCACTCAAATGAAAAAAAACTCAAGACCTTGGTGCTCACGCAAAATAGTGTAATAAAAAAAGCTAATTGACCCTTGAATCCTTGTGAGATAATGCCTTTTCATCCTCTTCCTGAATTGTACCTATCTTACACAGTGATATGGGCTTGTGAAAATGGTAAACATTGGCATTTGGGGAGGTAAAGGTGAATAAATAAGGGTTAACAAGGTTGTTTATCAACAAGCTAGAATTGTCAGGCCCACATTCAAGATATGTTTTATTTTATTGCTTTTAACCTTCCTCCAAAGTGCATCACCCACTTTATAGACACAGATAAGGGAACTATGGAAGGACATGTTCATATCTGACATCACTACACTTAGAACAATTCTGGCCTGAAAGAGCAAATCAAACTTGATGTCACATCTACAATTACTATCATTCCATTAATTTACTCATTGTGGGACAAAGGCTTATCAGGAGGCGAAAAGCTTCATTAAGTGAAACGGATGGACTGTCCACCTTGAAAAATGTGAATTTCAACTCAATATTGCACCACTGAATGATGTGACAGTAAACCTTACAGATTCCCTATGGCCTTAACACAATGCCCAATGAAACCAGGATTACCAAACAAGTACTAAAACTATGGCAGAAAACTATAGTATAGTGTCACCACCAAACACAAGGGGGGACAACAGTAGACTAATGAGAGGCTATCTTTGTGCAAAATCAAAGAGCAGCTGAGGGTTTTGTCTCACTGATGGGACAACTTTTCCCATGACCTGCTCACTGACAGCACCTTTCATACAAACCTTTAGGCTCAAATGGAAAAGTGTTGATAAGTTTTTTTTTTATTGTTTTTTTTTCTAATCATATAAATTCATTTAACAGGTACAGCCCTGCAAATCATGTCACAAGAATCTAGAACAAAATAAGCAAATGACAAAATAAGAAAAACAAAACATCTGCTACAAATTTGGTGTTGTGGTAATCGTCAAAAAAAGTTGTACAAACCCTTTCATATCATGCATATTTGAGAAGAAAAAAAAATCAAAAACACACATTTTTAGTGTTTTTTTTTGTACAATTTTTGTAAACAATACCTGTCTAGATCATATTAAAACACATTATGGCAAGTAACAAAAAAAAAAAAAAAAAACATGAACAAGGAAATTCTATGTGGTAATTACAGACTGCAACACTGCTTGGCGTAAATGCTTTACAGAGCTAAAAAAAAAAAAAAAAAAAAGTTAACAAATCCATCTCTTTCCATAATTGTAAACACTGTTTACATAAAAAGATGTAATATGGTTATACAATATGTTTAATATATACTACAGTAATCCCGCTACATACATGAACACGTGTCCCTGGTTATGTTTAAACAGTGATATGAGGTATATAAAGGTCAATCCTAACTTTTTATTTTTATTTAAAAATGTAGCGCATGGTTTGAGTGGTCAGTTATTGTTCCCCATCATCTTACAACTTTGCAGTCTTTTAGCAATTCTTAGGGCTCTGTTCACAGACAGAGGGGGTGTGGAGGGGGCAAATTCACAAACAACATAAAAAACAGCATACAATATCTGCTCCTGCAATTTTTAAGGACAGTGATCCAATTGCAGTGGAAGACAAAGAAATCAATGTTCATTTTAAGCTGCATGACTGCAGACAATTACTCACGTTCATCACTTTTTCTACATTTTTGTGGCATAAATAGGTCCAGTTGTGTAGGTCCAGTTATTCACATTAAATGGCCTATATGTTCATTTACTAATGCCTTCTTTTTGCCTCTCAGTAACAATTTAAAACAAAGAAAACATTTTTTGCATACACTGAGGAGTTTACTGCTCAGAGGTAGGACTTCAATGGCAAAAGCTGGAACCACTGTGTTATGTAGGAGTCTCTGAATTTTTATATCTTCTCATTCACTAATTCAGCTCTTAATAGAGGTCCTCATCCTCTATTAAATGCTCTCCTATATATCAGATAATATCAAGGCGATAATGGCAGAAATGCCCCCTCAACCCCTGCCCCCACTGACTTTCGCCATCCCAAACCATGAAAACTACCCCCTTCCCCTTCCTCAACAAACCCTTGCAAAACCCCAAGCTTCCCCATTCCCACCCAATACCTCCCACCCCACAGACCCACTGGCCAAAATATCATTTTATGTCAACAGATTGCTTTAAAATCAAGTCAATCATCTATACTGAGCTGTTCACAATCTTGACGGGGATGTTTATTCAATACAAATGGCAAAAAAGTGCTCACTGGATTCCTTAAAAAAAGAGGAGGGAGGAGAAGAAATGAAAATAAAAGTCAAGCCATCAGTGAGTGCCGGCACTTTGGCTGGCCAATGGGCACAGCTTCCACACTGGCGCACGCATAGGACCTACAGCTACAGCCACAGATGTTCCTAAGCTGCGGCGAAATGAACAATATCTGCTGAAGGGGGGTGCTGATGGCTGGACAACCGTTTCCATGTGTGCATGTCTGTGTGTGTCAGTGGACTGTGTGCATCAGTGAATGTCGTTACAGGTGTGGGGGGTTAGGGGATATCACACAACTTTAAAACCAGACCATTGCATGTCTCTCACTGACCCAGCAGCCTTGCTGTCACGACTTAAAAACACAAAAGGAACTCCATACATCTAACTACCGTCCCTCTTACCTCGCAGTCCCCCAGAACAATTCAATGTCTTATATATACTTATAAATATCTATGGCCCTTGTTGAAAGAAATGTGAGTGTTTCACATTGACAAAAAAAGTACCATAATCTCTATATAGCTAAGTGGAAAGTGTTATCAGTGTAACTGAACAGGCAGCAGAGTCAAAATTTGTTGCACTCATTTGTAAAGGAATAAAAAAAAACAAAGCTTCTTCTTTGTAGTTGCAAACTTACACCTCTAAAATGAGTGCTCGCTGCATCTCATAATAAAATTCTCCATATTACACTTTTTTTCCTGAGTAATACTTTCAATTCTTGTAACAGACAATATCTATTTTTTGCTATTTCAAATCTGGGCTATTCCCTGCCATTATCTTTATTATTAATTAACATTATTAATATCTTACAATTGTAACGTTGATTGCTAAAACACGTAGGCTCATGGAAAAATAATCAAGCCAGTCCTTAGCTACCCTCTATTTTCGCTTAAAATTACTTTTCAATCTATTCTTGTTTAACGATCAGACCTAATACTACACTAATACAAATGAAACTGACTAAATACAAATAAAAAAAGAATTTTAAAAAATTGCATTTGAAGGAGTCTATGAAGACCTCTCCGGGTAGAATATTGTATAAACATTTAATGGCAGTGTAATAATTAAAAGTTAACCTTGCTTAAAAAAACATAAAACAAAAGGGAACAAAAAACAATGGGGGGAAACCTTCCAATCAGGTCCTTGACCTCATACCTCACCTGTAGCTTTGGCTTGTTGGGGTCTTGGATCCTGTACTAACTGGCTCATTGACATCAGCTAACAAACTAGTATACCCTGAGAATTCTGACACTGGAGTCCTTAGTCTATGGTCAACCTCTCCACTAGAGTCAGTGCTGAACGGCAGGGGGACTCGACTGCCTGACTTGAACTGAGACCCAAAGGCCTGGGCGAAGTTCTCAATCTGGTAAGGGGATCTGATATCCACACCCTTAGAAGGGTCCAGCTGGGCCAGGTCCTGCGGGGACAGCTGGTAGCCGGAGGTGGTGGCACCACTGTTCTTGGGTTGCCGGTCCTTCTGACCGGCCAGCTCCTGGGGTGCCATCTGGTAGGCGTTGGGGGAGTGCTGCTTCTCGATCTGGTCAGTGAGCTCCTGAGAGGGCGTCAGCTGCTGGTGGGTGGGTTCCAGGCTGCTCAGGTGGAAACTGGGCTGGGAGGAGCCCACCAACATCCCAAAGTGGGACTTTGGCAAAGAGTTGGGAAGGGCTGAGGTAATGGACTGACTGAAGCCACACTCCAGGGGGGGCGTAGTGTAGACCTGCTTGTCAGAGAAGAGGGGGCCGCCAGGGTGGGTGCTACTGGAGACAAGGCTGGGGAAGGGTCCACTGGGGCCTAGTGGGAAACTGCTGCTGTGGCTGGTGCGCTCCAGCGCCTGCAGGAGGAACTTTGAGTATTCATGCATAATGACCGTTTTGTCACCTGAAGAGCTGGGAGATTCCTCATCCTGGCCGAGCTCAGGTGTGCCAGAGGCTGGGTGGAGGTCCACGTGCTGGTCGGCAAGGTCAAAGGGCACGTCATGAGAACCATCGGGTTTCTGGGAGTAGTGGTCAAGCAGGCTCTGGAGCACCTCGTCGGGAATACCCGACTTGTCATGCTTAATGTCCACACCCATGGGAGAGGAGTCCAGGAGGTTAAGCGATGTCTCACTGTCCATTACACCCTGAACAACCGTCTGCTGTGGTGGCATGTGTACTGTACCTGCTCCATAGTCGCCACTGCTGTTGGCTGCATGCAGGTACCGCCGTTTCTTCAGGAACTGCATGGCATCATCATAGTTGCTGCTGGTGGGGCCCTGCTTAGCCCCAGGGCCGTGCAGAAGTCCCATATTGTCCATGCTTGGACCTCCAGATAAGTCTAGGGAGCCTGTCTTCTGCTGCAGCCCCTCACCCGAGGCCTCGCCCAGGGACAGAGCGCCCTTGTCCAGACCCTTCCGGCTGACCTTCTTGAAGACGAGCTTGGGTGCGCGGCCCTGCTGGGTGTGCATGCTGGGGCAGGGCAGGCTGCTGCTGGTGGCTGCCGAGGGCATGTCCACCCCATAGTCCTGCAAGCTGAGGCCACCTGCCATCGTCGCCTCTGCCGCCTTCTTCTTCTTGCGTTCACCTCCTTCGCCCGTGTTTTTGGACTTGCCCCTCTTGCGCCCTGAAGCATTTCCCTGAGTGATTGTGTAGCTGCCCTGTCCCATCTCTCCACTCTGGTCCATCATCCCCGGATCCAGTCCTTTCTTTATGGCTTCTCCGCAGGTTCTTTTGTGCTTCAGTAATCGATCTGTCCTGGAGAAATACTGGAGCGAGCAAGCCGAAAACAAAGTGTGAAAACAAGCCTTCATTTACAGTGGGACAAAATATTTTCCCTTTAAGAACTACAAATTCAGTGGAAGAGAGACACACACTTCTATTAAAGCTATTAAATCGACTTAAATGTAATGATTTCAAACTCACTTATACCAGCTGACTCACCTGTTGGCAGGTGTCACATTTGTATGGCTTTTCTCCACTGTGGGTCCTCTTATGCCTCTCCATATGGTACTTCTGAATGAACCGCATGTTACACTGGTCACAACTGAAGGGTTTCTCCCCTGTGACATGGATAAACATCAAAGTCAGCCCCTGGCACTTTTACCCATTACCCATCAACTCAATATAGAAGGAAATGACAAACTTCACATAAAACTAGCTTAAAAAGGCACACATTCCTATAGGAGACTGATGAAAGAGGTGATCATAACATAATAAATAAATGTATCAATCCAGCACTGGAGTGAAGGCCTGATCAATGCAGGAGGATGCTGCCCTGTCCCGAGTGTGTGAGGACCTGTCAGTCCCATAACTCACCACTGTGAATCTTCTCATGCCGCTGCAGAAGGTACTTCTGGATGAAGCTCATGTTACACTGGCTGCACCTGAATGGCCTCTCACCTGTGCCATCAAGAGTACAATGTGCCATTTCCTCACATTAATTGCACAGCAGTGGTATTGAGAAAAGAAAATACATATTTAAAATATACATTTTCCTTTGATGAGTTGCTGCAAACTTGTATATGAGTACATTACAGTTTTTTTTACATTTTCTTCTACAATTCTTCATATATTGAAAACATATAAACAAGTCTATGCACTGATAAGCAAAATAAAGATTATGAGGGAATGGGTTTACACAAGTTCAGTGTTTACTTAACAGCATTGATTGCAACTCAACATCAACTTTCACAACAGCACAGCTTCATCAATACATGACAAAACTTCATTTGAGCCATCACAGGCTGCTGAAAGCATACTTTGAGGTATTTTCTTAACAGTTTTGGCTCTGTATGAGTCTAATATCACCCCTGTTTTTTGGTCTCTTTAGAGATGCATGCGTCCATCACCAGAATTCTTGTTCTCCATGTAGCTCTTAAAGTTAATCATGACCCAAGTATATAAATTTATGGCACATTCAGGCTTTGAACAATGACTTATAACCTGCAGCATGTTTGCTAGGCATCTGTCAGATGACAAATGAAAACTAACACAACAAGCACAATGACGGTAGACATCTGGGGTGATGTGTCATACATATAAGGTGGCCACACTCAATCAACCTCAAATCAATCCCAAACCTACTTGCACTTACAAAACACCATGGACTAAACAAGTCTGCAACACCTGCAAATGCTCTTTAAAATGAATAATCTGCCCCATAAACAAACATGCCACCCAACAAAAATATTTTTTCTAGAATTAATCTGTGTATTCATCAGAAGCAATGTTCTGGAATTACTTCAAAGCCAACTTTAAATGTTATGTTTCATCGATCTGTAAAAACACATAACTTTGTGTCACAAGTTTGAGTCAGCCTACATCTAAATTTGTAAATGCAGATTAATGAAGAAAGCAAAAATGCTTCAAATTAATTTTACAAATTTTTAAGAAATGCTTTAAGGAAGAATGAAGTTTTTGTAAGTTGTACAGAGACAGAGTCTGTGCATTTCTTCATCAATAATGTAGATCTCTGCATGGTAACAAAAAGAAGGAATAAAAACACCATCTAAAAATATGACTTAAGATTCATAAATAGTTCTCTTTTAATATGGTGGGTGTAAATTCCAAATACAGCAGCCATGAATATTGAATCCACCAGATTCAATGCCAGAGAAGAAAAACACAACACTATGTATTTTTCTGTTCTTTTTAGCATGCTAGCAACAGTATTAACAGTTTCTACACAGCTTCCTTGAGCATATGTCAATACATCTGTTCCCTAACCAATTATATACTCAGAATATTCCAAATTTATATAGGTTTTGCAAAACAGGATTTATACCTTTTAAAATCTCTTCCAAAGGACAGAGTGATGTAATGTGCAAATGTGTGTAAACAAGCACAATACTTCACTGAAAGCTGAACAGTGCAGTACAGGGGACACACAATATGGTCTCAGATCCATTCTCTCAAACAACCAAATACAGACTCTAGCAGAATAAAGTACAGTACCTAGCATAAACGTTTTTCCTCACAATATTTACATGGCCATCGATGCTTAAAATCAATTTATTTTGTGACCTTTTTGAGACGAAGTTCACCAATCTATCATCAGCACACCTTGTGTATAGCAGTCAAAGTAGTTAAACCTTGAGTCCTTGTTGCAATTTCTTGAAAAGCCTAATAAATTATGCTGGTATCATGGCAGTATCATTCATTCCCCTTTTATTGGGGCTTTTGGCCATTTTAGCGTAAAGGTAAAGTGAATTAAACTTGTTAACAGTGTGTAAGGGGGCATTATCATCTTTGAATATGGGTCATAGGCATCATAGGTATTACCTAGTAAACTAAAATGGCTTTGCATTCCTTTGCCATAATTCCACCATGAAGTATAATAATCTGACCCAATGACTACAATGATATGGTTTCTCATACCATAACAGATCCACCACCCTCATGTTAACAGTTGGGAAATGTGAGTTTAAGACCTCCTCAGGCATTCTTACTCTGCTCTGAAGTCTTAGATGTTATGTACTCTTGCACACTGGCATTGGTCTTTCCGTAATGGCTCCCAAAACAAGAATAAATTAGAGCTTTAAATGAAACTAGATCTTACAACTTTGGAGTAGAAGAAAGGAGAAATTTCTTTGCAGCATAATACTAGGAAAACATAAAAGTAAACATAAAATCAAACAATTAACAGGTAGAGGTTGGGCCAAAGGTGAGGGTGCAGCCCTGAAAGCTTCTTACCTGTGTGGATGAGTACATGTCTGCGCAGGTGGTATGAGCTCCGAAAGGCTGCATTGCAGTGTTCACAGATGTGTGGCTTGGAATTTGGAGAAAGGTTCCCTCCATCACCATCCAGCATCATGGACTGCAATGACCACACATGAAGTACAAGCAAACTGTCAGTCCTATAATTCATTAGCCAGCCAACCTCCCCACTGCCCCAACCTGCTGAGGCACAACACATCAGGAAGACAACACATTTTATGACTGCCCTTAACTGGCATTTTCCACAAGGGATCTTATATACTTTTTTGCAGCTCTTCTGACAGCTCAATGTATGCAAACCATGAGATTTTATTAGTGTCTACCTGCTGCCATCAAAAAACAAGATCCTGAAGCTTAAAAGGGATGCTGTGTCAGTACCTTTGAGGATTCTCCACGCTTCCTTCTGGCTTTCCCCTCCTGTCCATCACCGTTTGACCTCCGCCCTCTTCTCCCTGAGGTCTCTTTCGGTTCTTTCGATAACCTGCCTGACAACTGCGAGGGGAAACAAGGACAGGGATGACAGTGAGAGGGGCTGAAAATCGAGGAGAGGACAAGGAACGCTAAATGTGGTGCTCATCTGCTTGAATTACTTGATGGCTGAGTGAGAGTGCTTGGAGGCAGAGCTATAAAAAGCTATTTATGGGGCACTTCATCTTCCTCCGGAGGTCACTTAGACATGGCAGGAGGACAACAATGAGGTGCCTGACTCGGACACCTTGCGCTGAAGCTCACATATATGAAATAAGTATTCCAGCTATACTATGTGCAACACAGATCCACTTGCTCAGGCTCCCAAAATCTGTGTGACTGCAGTCAAATGCAAAGTCTTCAATCAATCAAGCCTGAAATATTGTAGCTCAGTCCAATCAAGCCTGTTACTAGAGGCAAATGGTGAGCTTTTTGTGCTTTCACGGATTACCCACAAATCATATGGAATTCATCAGGAGAAGCATAAAAATGGCCAGTCTTTTGCCACAAACATCACAGCTCAATTACCTAAGTGAGCCATTTCAAAGGTCTCTTTGCAGATCCTGTTACATGAACTACTTAAACATCTGCATGACAAAAGTGTAAAGGATTGCTTTTATAAAGCATCCAAAATCCCAGTTGTGTTCTGGCTATTGTTAGGCAAAGCCAGGAAAGCTGGCAGGAAGGCAAGTGTGTGCTTCAAGATGTCAAGCAGCTTGATGAATTAGTGAGTGCTAAATCTAACCATGCCTTCCTTAGGCTGACAAAAGCAAAATGACATCATGCTCTTGGAGTTAACAGCAGAGATTTATATTTCTCGTCATGGATTTATGCGGTAATCACCACTACGCAAACAATTAATGAAATTTAGGCTGGAAGCAGACACCTTACAGCTGCAGCCCTCCTGGACAGAGAAGCTGTGTTTCCAATATAACCTGGGTCACTAACACAAGGTGATGCTAAACCTATTTAAAAAAAACTACATACCACTGGAAAATAGGTAAGGTAAAAAGGTACTTAAAAGATAATGCAAATGCCAGGATGGAAGGAACCTTTGAATTGCAACGAGTGAATTCTTCACTGACTTCTCAATAGCAAAATGAAAACACTGCTAATGGAGCTTGAAATATCAAAAACAAATGAATGAAATCAGCTTATACCTAGGTCCTACATGCAGGAGCATCAACTGTGCTTTGACCTCTCTTGGCAGCATTGTTACACAGGCTGCAATTCAAAACGTTCAGATAATATCACACTAAGCCTTTTTGCTCTTAAACCCAGGCATTCAAGCTGTTTTATTTGATTATACATTCTTTTAGCATCTTGCTAGCTCTGGTCAAGAAGGCCAAACTGTTTTGGCCTCCCTTCCCTCTCCCTGAGCCATGCGCCCAAGGGTCTTACATTGCTCAGGCTGAGGTCGTGCACCAGAAGGTTCTGGTGGCTGCCGAGCGACATTTCCAGCAGGTCCGCACTCTTCCCTGCGCCACCACCATACAGGGGCAGGCGGTAGTCGTGCTCCGTCACCTTCTCCTGCTTGATGCCCATGGCGTGAACAAAGCTGGCAGCGTGGTCGGGGGAGTCACGCTCCTTCTTCAGGATCACCTCCTGTGGCAAGGGCAGGTCCTGCATGACGGACTGCGCCGCAATACGAGTGAAGCTAGTGACAGGAGGCAGGTGGCTGAACATGATCATGCCCGGCGCAAAGTTGGGCTCCATGCCCCCGTTGCGCAGGAACTCGTTGCCTAGCTTATCTTGAATAATACTCATGGTGATCTTCAGGCAGGAAAACTAACTGGAGCCAACAGGAAAAATCCTAGTGGATACTGGGGAAAACAAAGAGAAGAGGAGGCAGAAAAAAAGATGTCAGTACTTAACATTTACAGGTTCCAAGTGGGGAAGAAAAAATATAGCCACTGTAAGAACCGCTGCAAAAGACATTTCTAGCTGTGTAGAGAGGTACATCTATCTGGCATCAAAATATTACCGCTTTATCGATTAAGAAGGCCAGTGATTTGAAGACATGCAGAAACAGCTCTACTCAGCTCTGGAAATAGACCAGCTCCATTCTGGAAGACACTGGCTATTGCAATCTATTAAAGTGGGGAGAGTATTGGAAAACTTTAAATTGGAGAACATATGGCTTGAAATTGACAGTTATGATGAATCCTTCAGGTATAAAATAGTCTTCACAAGTGCACCAAAAATGTAAGTTTGTTGTCAAATCCTGTGGCAACTGAGAACAGGCAGGCATGGCTGAATGTGGATGGAAATGTAACGCAGACTGAAAAGGTGGTTTTCCATTCAGATTTTTGGCTGCACATACTGGGCAGGAAGTGCTCCCCTTAATTGTATGCACGGTTGACCTACTTAAAGTCTTTTTCACTCCCCCTGGGAGCTTACTTTTTTGTTAGCAGCCATAGCATTGGAATAGGCCACCAGTATCCCTACATTTCAATGTCATATTCACAGGTTAATATATTTAGGCTAATCTATTCATCTGTGTCATTACCATAAAGCATTAAGCATAATTGAGGAACTGGAATCAGGAGAGAAAATCTGACTTTTTGTAAGAGTGGCAAGTGAATCCACAGTGGGTTTCGTTAACTTCAGAATTGTCAAGCAACAAAGGAATGATGCAATCAATGTGCTCCTCAACATTATGGGCCGGAAATAAAAACAAAACTCAAAAACAAAACTAAAATATATTTAACAGAACATAATTTTATACTACCCACAAGTTTATAGGAAACCCTAGATAAAATCTTGTGTACATTATTTTGACAACACTGCAATGTATTGTGTTACTTGCCCTCATATAGTAGGTAGAGCAGGATATTAACAACAACATCTCTACAGAGTGATTAAGAATTATTTTAATGCTGACAGTAAATTAATGAGGGAAGTGACATTGTACCCAGGAATGGTGTTATGATTTCATGTACAGGGTTATCACAGGACACTGAAATCAAGAGCTAAAACCAGAGGCACTTGCTCCACCATGCCAGGACACTGAAGATCAAAGACTGCTTAAGCTAGTTAGACCATAAAGCTCTTAACCTGCAACCCTGTGTACTAGTGCATCTACATTAGACCAAGAAAACCTCTTCATATGAAACACCCGTATAACTGACACTGCTTAAGCCATGCGTGAACCCTCGTAAAAACTACATATAAAGACTACATATGGTATGGGACTTGTGAACTTCACCCATTTTATGCCTCAGAAAGACAGAAGACAATCAAATCAATGCATAGTGCAAAAAATAACACTATACATGACATTAATTGACCATAACAAAAAGCAGTACAACTTGAAACCCCTTCAGAAAGCAATGCTGCTCAACAGTTCAACCAGATCCAATAAAGTATTACACTATGACTAGTGCTGTTAATAGCACTACCATATCACAGTACCCTACTCACAGAACAATCCTTGTAAATGTGCTGTAACAGAAAATACAAATCTCAAGACATTTCTGTGTTTTGAGCAGGCCATCCCTTGCACCTTCTGCCAAGCAATATTTGACCAATCTCTCAGATTTAAAAAGACAGCTGCAATACAGCTTTATTTTAATTGTTTACATCAGAAGAAATAGCTACAGCAAGTTAAAGCATAATTCAATTAATCATTAATGTGGAAACTTTCAGTTCTACACTTCAAAAATCTATCATAAAGGCATGATTTCACATATATGAGTGTGATAAAACTAAATTCACGGCTAGCATGTGCAGCCATAGTAAACATGGTATTGTCGCTACCATAATGCCAAAGAGATAATGGCCTTGGTGCTTGGAGCTGGCCAACATTTTAAAATGTTGTGTTACTGACAGTAAAAAAATATTTTCTATCTTACTAAAACTTCAGTCCTCTAAATAAATCTAAATCAACAGCAAACGTACACTATCATTAAGTACTTTGAGAACAACGATTACATAGTTGCTGGATAGTCTGACATCTTAACTGCTTTAAACTTGACAAAGAGCATCAAAAGGGAGGAGATATGGATGATTTATTAGTTCATACCTGAGACACTGACTCGCTGATATTAAAGTAAAATGATCTTACGAACACCTGACTAAAACGTCTTTTTCGTTTTGAGGAACTTGCAGACACATGCTGTTCTAATGAACTCTACTTTTTATTTCCTACTAAAGTCCTTGGTTAATCTTGCCGGGCAGGCGAACCAACCTCCCATGGTTTAAAAAAAAAAAAAAAAAAAAAAAAACAGTACAATTATAATTGCGAAATTAAAGTTACTGAATAAACTTCATTTTAAATATTTGCTTTCAGCTAAAGAGGATATATGTAAATGCGTCATTAATAATGCCAACATTGATATAGTTTGGAGTACATACAAATTCGATTAAATACCATTCACTTGAAGTTTTTCAAATATAAAAATGTATTATATAGAAAATGATCGAACATTATAGTACAGTGCATGGAGAACATCACTATCGTCTCTTCACAGTATATTTGTTCAATACTGCATATCAATTAAAACATTCTCAGAAACTTGATTTTGTGCACTCAATACAACTGTTATGAATGTGCTTAGCTGTACATTGCAGATGTGTGATGACCATTAAAATATTATCTGAGTAAACTTGGTAGCGTTATGTTTGTAGTGGAAAACAATATATATATATAAAAAAACTTTAACCAGTCAGCTGCTTATCAGCAAGAATCAGAAAACGTTGCTGAATGCTGGTCTTTGAAATTATCATTATGCGACAATATAGGGTTTGAATGTTGCTAACGTTGATGTTATAAGCTTATATCGAAGATGCAGTCACTGCTTGGATAACGATAGTTCTTTATTTTTCAAATGTTTTTTCCTCAAAATATCAGACCTTGTTGCCCTGGAGGGACCTGTACCATTTTATTTTGAAAATGCAGCTACTCCAGCTAGCTTGTTCGTATTTTCCGCCATATGTCATCTAATCTCTGCTGATCTGATCAATCAAACACGACTAGCTAGCAGCTAAGTCGATTGTCTGACGACCACTGGTTTAGTAGCATTATTAAATTCCCGGTAAAATTGATTGTAAAGCGAATCATTCTTAGATCATACACTGGCTAACGTTTGTTTGGCTTCAAAAGATAAACATCAGTCTGATAGCTTTCGCAAGTAATTCTATTGTACACACATTGATAGGAAGTTAGCAAACCGTTAGCTAGTAGAAATGCTGTTCGACTGTATCCTTACCCAACTGCTCAAAATACTTGCATCAGTGCCCTATTTTTCTGATTATTCTGGTTAACTTTCTCGATGAAAATTAAGCGTAGGAGATGCCGAATAAGTGGCTACTTAGCTAGCACCAGCTAAAAAATGAACAAAGTACTCTAGGAAGAACGTTAGCACTAGCTAGCTGGCCAGCTAGACGGCTAGAGCTAGCGTAATGACCAAATGCAGAGGAAAACAAAGCTTATTCGGCGAAAGCAGTAATATTCCATGCTTATAAATTCATTCATAATTAATACTGATTCGTATTGTTCTTTAAAGTAGAATATAAGTCTTCCTCCACGTTAAGTCACAATTCATTACAAAGGGCCTAGCCACTCTGCTTGTTAAAATAAACCACAACACCGAGTAGAGGGCGCACATATTTTTTCGATCACTTTCATAATTCGAGGGGTGCATGGAAAAGTAAAATAATAGCTCGCTAACGAGGCTCCGTGAAGAAATTGTAAATAAGTAGCCAACATGACTTAAAATGTGACTTCTAAGCGTCGATACTGCCTACCTACAAACATAGAATGAGTAATATATATATTTTACGATGGTGTATCTACGCTTAAACAGTAAACCCATAATAAACGGGCCATGCATGCAACACAACCGAAACAATGATGCTCGGTGCTCAGTGCATATCTTGCAAGCTAACGCTAGCTAGCCTGCTCGCTAAAGTGGTGTGATTCGCTTTGTCGATTCTCTTTAACCTAGACGGTATTTTGACGCATTAATAATACAATCGAAACTCAATTTCCTGTTACACTTACCAGTACATGACAGCTGTTGGCTATTTATGTTTATATTTTCCCCCCTTACGCTTTCCGTTGAGTCTTTAAAGCCCAAACATTGTTCTCCCGCAGCTGCTATTCTCCTCCATCTTGTCTCGGCGCGGGGAATTATGGGTTCAGCGGACGGGTCCTGAGAGGAGACAGGCGAGTGCTGTGATCTGGGCCAGGGGAGCAGTGGCCGACAATGAACTGCAGTAAGGGACAGATGGCTGTGGGAACCTCCTTCCCGAATGGGCCAAGTAAAAATCAGTTACCTACCTCGCAAACCGTATTTCAGGAAGGGACTCACAAAAACACAAATATTTTCTCAACTTACTGTAAAATCGTAATTTTCAAGTTAAGTATTCATTTATATCGTTGCAACTTTCATTTACCCTACACTTTTTTCTCCCTCGAGCCAACATTTTTTATATTTTAATCACATTTTCATTTCTTACAGGTTGTTTATGTCGGATTGCTGAAACATGTACTCTACATGTTAGTAGAGTAGCATCCTGCGAAACCCCAAAAAACGGCAAGGGATTGGTGATTGCAATGGATTTCATAGACTTCTTGAGTCTCATCACTATAAACAAGGAGGGACTGCAGGCTTGGTGATTCTGAATAATTCTACTAGACTACAATATTTTGTATTAATTGTGAAATGTAATCATACTCTTACTTTAATTTATGTCCCAATACTATACCACACTAACACACATAAAATCCCACATACATAATATGCATTGCATACACCGATATAGCCTATCTACTACACTTTTCAGGTCAGTGATATTGTCTATGAGACCATGCCATTCAATATCACACTACAATCACCGCAGTCAACCACACCAGTACACTCTTTGTGGTGTATCTATTTTCAAGGCATCACCATCTTTTTTCTGCGCAGTACTATGTCATAGGCGAGTACAATGTACTGTACAGCTATACCTACAATATTAATATTACTGAACATTTGTATAGGGTCATGCAAACAAATTGCTTCTAAATTATGAACATTGCTTCTGTTGTTTTTGTTCTTGTTATGCTTAACAAGGTCATAATAAATTCCCAGCTAAAGTAGAACAAAATAACATTGTTTTGATTTTATTCTAACATATCAAAGTAATAATTATGTGGTATGTTCAAAAAAACATGAAACTATAGATTAATTATCTTAGGAAATATAAAAAGCCAACAATTGTTTGTGTGATCATCTTTAAATCTGTTGATCCCCAAAATTCAAATGTTTCCTTCAGATGTTTCTGCAGAATGTGGTCATATCCCTTAAGAGCTGCATAAAATTACTAATTGGGACAGCTCATATCTTAAAAGCAATTCTTAACAGAGATCTTATTTTACACTGCAAAATTGTGTCAAATTTAACAACAAATTAATTCCAGAAATAGTTTCATTTTAATTAGTATGGATCCTCAAGTGAATATATATGCCCAGTCTGGGTTATGCCAAGTAGTCATGCTAGAGGGTGGGGGGAGCTGGTGGTGAGACAGCAACTTAAGTAACTAAAAAGCAACCAGAAGATGAATGTTGCAAACAAACTTGTTCATCTGGCGCATGATTCAAGAGTTATGCAGACATCATTCAGTGGAATGAGCAGCAGATGTCATAAAACACAATAAATCCAACAACTTACAATTTTAATCCACTGTCCTAATTGCCTATGTAATGACCCAATTAATTCAACAGGGGGAATAATTGAAATGGAGACTACAGAATTAATGCAAAAAGGTCAGTGAGCTCACTAGACAAGGGCTTTTGATGTCTTCTACTATCTGTATTAATAACACATGCTGCCATGAACAATGTGCTTGGCATTCTGAATGTTAAAACAGACATACATCCATGTCTCATTTCTTGTGAGTTGAATGGCTGCCAAAGCACTATGTACATACTAGCAGGTTATGTGGCAGCTTCCTGCAGCCTTGAGCCTCCACAGTGATAATGAGATGTGAATGTTTTTTTTCATTATTATTATTTAGAAATGGTACAGAGCTGGGTATAAATTCTATTTTGTGTTGTGGTTTATCTTTAGATTTAAGTGGCAGATTTAAGCAAATGTAAGCATTTATCCACACTAAAATAGAATTTATTTGACAGCCCCCCCCAAAAAAAAAAAAAAAAAAAAAACAAACATGTGCAAGAGTCAAAGAAAGCACTGTAGCCCATAGGTTTAATGACCCAAAAGACTTCAACATTACATTTCACAATGCCTCTGTCATGCAATGGTGTTTTCCAATAAAAAAAAAATAAAATAAAAACAAATTACTCTTGAACCATATTTACAACATTTATACAACACAGGAGTTGATAAAAATATCTGAAGATTATACAATAAAATTTCCTGTTCTCATAAAATTTTCATTTATTCAAACAATTAAATGGTATTGTCAAAACCTCATAAAGATCCAGCTATAGAGCCAAGCCTTTTTCTTTAAAAAATTTTGTGTGGACATTAGTTGTATTGACATTATCTGGTATGAAACAAACTGGCAGACTGATTCACTTTATGTAAAAACTACCCCAGTGATAGGAAATCTAATTGTATATCTTTGGCAAGGGTTGTCTGGCCACTATAGAACTTAACTTGTTGCTATGAATAATGCATGCAGTTGGAGGCATCACATTAAACCCTGCCCCAACCCTTTGGAGAACTGAAAAATTGGATTTTTAAACATTTTGTTGCATTGCTCATTGCCTGACAAACCATAAAATAATGAGGATATAATGCAACTGGTTCCCTTCTCTTCTTCCTGGGAAGCTGTCTGTCAAAGCTGCCTGACAAGCTTGTCCAGGGCCACATTAGGAATCACTCATGGAATTCTCAGCAACTAAATATCTCTGAGCTGAACTTAATCCACCCTCTAGGTCAGTGGTGCTATTAATTCAGAGAAAGATGATGATGATCCAGCAGGCCACAGGCTCCCAAAATGCTGTTCTGTTTCATAAATAAGACAGCAAGGCACAGTCACATTTCTTTTCAAGGGTGTGAAGGAGTGGACCTTCTCAAACTGTTGAAGCATTGTTAAATTGCTTGGGACTGTGATAATTGGCATCAATTTACCATGTCAATGGCAGTGATTGTTAATGGAAACCTGGTGTTTGTGCTCTGCCTATAAGAGTGGCCTTTTCAAATGAGCAAGAAAATGGGAAGGTGAGCCACAAATGTCTGCTTGTGTGGCTTTGAAGTAAATTATTGTTTTTACCATGCATATTTTACTCTGTTGTTTTTAAGCCTTTTTACAATAGGGTCTAGGATTCCTATGGAATGCCCAGCATTAGGTTTTGCACTGTATACCTTAAGTTTCCCCAGGACAACAGAAGACCTGCTGCTCTCATTTTGCACATTTTGGAAGCAGCTTGTTCTATTTCTCATTTACCAAAACTTGAAAAGGGAAAATTACATTTATATGTAGTGGCAGCTTGGGCTATGTTAGAGGCTTGGCCCTGCATGGCATCTGTCATAGTACATTGTGCTCTTTGAGCCACAGCACACTTCAATGTCCAGAACCAATTACTGTTATGGTGGCCCCAGGGTGGAGGACTTCAGATAAATCACTGAGTAATAACAATACAAATATTGTTGTGACATGGATCACAATAGTGGTGGGTGGATGTGTAATTTCCTAAAATGGCATGGACTGTGTCCAGCATGGTGTTTGCTGAAAAAACAAAAATGCTGGCATGGATGCAGAGCTATGGGTGTTTGAAAGGTGATGGCTAATTTGTTCCAGCTATTGCATCTTTAGGTTACAATAATGTCTATTTCAACTATACACAAAATATTTATGAGATGAAGGGTTTCAAGATTTTGCAAATGATTCTCCTTGATTTTTGGATGTATATGCTGACGTAGACATGCAGATATGTTAATCAGTTCAGTGCTGGTGACTGCAGTTATACTTCTGACTGTCAATGTCAAGGATAACCTGTGGGAATTCAGACATAAATAGATTCTTTAGAAGTGCATTGCAACAGCAGTGATGAATGTGTCTCCACTCACAACAAAGACCTCACGTTTTGCTATGCAAATCATTTTTTTCATACATTGTCAGACACAATCAATATTGAGATCCATCATATATGCTCCATTGACCTGTGGAGTGGGCTTCATTGTGGAAAAAAAAAAACAGGGCATTCTACTAACAATGAAATCCCATATTAAAATTCACAACTAATGTTGCTTCCCCAAATTTTTTAATTGAGCACATTTAAAATAAAATACCATAAAATAATGAAAGGTCTCCTCATGTCATTAAAGTTCCTAAATAAATACAGGAGCAAACAGACTGAAGAAACAAGCACCCTTTTATATGTCTGTTCTTGTTCAAAAGCAGATACTTAAACTGGTATATAGCAACTGTCCAAGAAGAAAATTATGATCTCCTGAGCCTCTGTCTCCTTGTGTAAAAATACCCTAAATAATTTAGTAGTTCAGAAAATTTAAACTATGCTAAGGTGGACTTTTCAGAGAAAATTCTGGTAAACAGATAGCTACATACATTACATATCAGAGCACGGATGAATGCTTAGTGAATTCTAAAATTGATCATTTGCAGACTTTATGTACACATTGAAATGCCCAGATATAATATGCCTTTGTTTGCCAGTGCAGAGCAAAGAAAATCTTTTTCCCTTACATGACAGTATTAGATGTAATATGGTTTCATGCACATTGTTTTCCGAAATTTCAATACACTAAGGCTCTAGCATTAATACCATTGGTTATGCTTCAATGCAGAATACTGGGAAGGGAAAAGGTCTGTCTAATATAGTACAAGAAACTACATGTTTAGATTCTTTGCCGTGCAACTACGAAAGCTGAACCTTTTGATGTGCGTTATGTGGATGTGACCCTCATATAGAGCCGCCAGCAGCGTGTAGGCAAGTCTAGCGTGACCGGGGTGAAACCCTCAGTGTTTTCAGGCAAAACAACGGGGGTGCATTCAGAGGACAGTTAAATATCTAAAGAATTTGCAAAATCTCACAAATTAAGGTCAGCATGAAATGAAACTGAAATAAAAGTCCATGAACAGGACCAAGAACCTACTACAGGCCAATAAAACCATTTTAATATGTAATCTATTTGTTTAATGACAAGCTCTGGTCGTAACTCCCTTTTTTGGTTTGTTTTAGAAATTCGGACAAATATAACCAACTTATTCTAACATGAGATGTAACTGCACCTACTGCTCGGCAGGTGGCCCTACATCCCTCCAAGACCTGGTGGCGATCGAGTTATATATGCTGAGTTACCAATCGAACCCTCGCTATTGTCCTCCTGAACTTCCTTGATTGCCATGAAAACTATACTGTCCATCATAACATGCAGTGATAGCGCAGCCACTTAATACGTAACTAAATGTCTTCAAAATGTTCACAATGTAATTTTAAGCTGATACAATGAATGGCAATTGTGCATTGTTTCTACGAACAACGACTAATGTAAACAAGGAGAATTAGGATAACGACGTGTTTTACAAAAACACATAATTCGTGCCTGAGTCGTTGGGAGATATTCTTTCAAGAATTCAGCTTTGTATCGTTCCCACGGAGAAATTGTTCGCGTCTGTTGTTCCATCCCTTTAAAGACTTTGCTTCTTTCTGATTGGGTTGGAAAGAGACAAGTGAAAGCCCCCTCCCCCCTATGACAGTAGCCTGGGATGCAAGAGCACGGTTCCGTGTGGAGTCTCTCAGAGCCTTATGTTCACCCTGTTGGCATATATGTTCAGATGGTGGTCTTTCGCACATCGAATGCTATTGAAGCTATTAATGAAGATCATGTCTCTCTAGAGTGAACATTTGAATTTCTTCAAAAATATATATTTTAAAAACTTACACACTACCATCAAACGCTCAATTAATTAAAGTGCCTGGAATAAAAGTTGACGAAGAAGGATTTAAGAAACAATAAGGTTTCCGCTTTTTATGTTTGTATCACAACTCACATGCGTTTGAACTGATTGCAATGGATTGCTGCGGATTTTCACTCACAACAAAGTAATATTTTCATCCTAAAAGGACGCAACTAATGGATAGTAAGTGCAAGTAACCTATCATCCTGCAGTGAAAGATCAGGCAGGTCGATTTGGAACGTCAAGTTTGCTTGTTACTACAGCTAAAATATAATTATGTCCGCTCTACGAAGGAAATTTGGTGAGGATTACCAGGTTGTTAACACCAACAGAGGTACCACTTTTACTGCGCCTGTCAAGAAGAAGCGCCAGCGGTTCGTGGAGAAGAATGGCCGTTGTAACGTGCAGCATGGCAACCTTGGTGGGGAGACCAGCAGGTATATCTCGGACTTGTTCACCACCTTGGTAGACCTGAAGTGGCGATGGAACCTACTCATCTTCATACTGACATACACTATCGCCTGGCTCGTCATGGCTTCCATGTGGTGGATCATTGCCTACATCAGGGGGGACCTGAACCACGGCCACGACTCGTCTTACACCCCTTGCGTTGCTAATGTCTACAACTTCCCTTCAGCTTTCCTCTTCTTCATTGAGACAGAAGCCACTATCGGGTACGGCTACCGTTATATCACGGAAAAGTGCCCCGAGGGCATAATTCTTTTTCTGTTCCAGTCTCTGTTGGGCTCCATCGTAGACGCATTCCTCATTGGCTGCATGTTCATCAAGATGTCCCAGCCTAAGAAGCGGGCAGAGACCCTCATGTTCAGCCAGGACGCAGTCATCTCGCAGCGTGATGGAAAGCTGTGCCTCATGTTCAGAGTTGGAAACCTGAGGAACAGTCATATGGTGTCCGCACAAATCAGATGCAAACTCATTAAGGTAAGACACAAACAGCACCCTAACTAACCGGAACTGGAGCATGCGTGATGTGATACAATTAAAAGCCACAATTAAACTAAAACGATAAGTAGATTGTCCATGAACTAATTATGATACAGCTAAGTGGATAGGTGAACAAAATCAAGGTGAAACAAATGTTTTATATATTCTTCTAAGTTAATGTATAGCGAACCCATATGCTTTAATCCTTGTGTACATGTAACTCTCCTGCATCTATCACCTTACTGTCTCCCTTCACGTTATCAGTTGAAATAATAAATTAATAAAAACACATGATACTATATATTAAAATATTACACATTAAACGTGTAGACATTTCTTAAAACAAATAATTAATATCTAGATTATACAATCATGTATGGTTGCACCTAAGAAGCTAGCCCCCAATATTCTTCCACAGAATACTGTGTATCTTGTTATTAAGTGTTAATACAGTTGTGTATTTTAAGCCATTTTCAACCCCAAGCACATATATTAATTAAATTATTTGATGGCAGTCATTTATCAGTTACTGTCATGGTACTGAGTGTTGTGAAGGATTTATTTGACTGTTTATGATACCACTTATAGCAGTTTAATCTGCATACGTAATTGGGATGATCCTGGCAGCATGTATTATATGAACTTGCATGAAGTGTTTGTATTAATATGATTTTCTGTGGAAATGCAATATCTTATTACCTGATGAACATAATCATACAGTCCAAACTCTTACAATATAATTTTCAATAACATGAAGTTTCAATATATAGTGTTTGTCAAAACATACAACACATGTGCAATGATACCTTATTTGAATTTAATATTTTGACAGTTATTTAATTTTACATTATAACAAAAGCCGGCTTTATTTAATACAACAGGATATCATAGCCCTGCAGCACGACACAAAGGAATGAATAATGTTTGACACTGTTTAGAAAAAGAAGAGTAGCTGGGTGTTTCTCTTGGTCCAAATGGAAAAATAAGACCTTGTTGTTTAATGCATGCATAATTTAAGAATACAGCAGCTGAAAATGGCTTCTGTGTAGATCTATATCTGGGAAGAATGTTTGCAACTCTTGCTTTTCAATGATCACTGGTCATAGAGCACTCAGCACTCACCAGGTACAAAAACCACACCTCCCATCTACACAAATGCTATATCACTTGAAAAACTGCCAGGAGAGTGATGTATGGTCAAGGTAACAGCAATAGAGAACAAAACAGGGGCTTTTTCCTGAATAAGGTGGCATGCATAATTGTATTGTGTCATCAAAGCTCAATCTGTAAAAAGAAAAAAACTCATGTTCATCAACCAGTGAATCATAACAGGAACTCAAAAATAAACTGAACATGACTGAGTTCTCTTCAGAGTTGTTGTCTATTAATCTTTGCAGAAAAAAGCATGTGTAATTGGCTTACTCTGAAAGTGGAATTAGTGACAAATCAGTGATTGTTTCACTAACTGTGTAAGAGTAACATGTGTTTTTTATTTAGTGTTCTTAGAGTAATATGTTTTTTTTTATTTAGTGTTCTTAGAGTAATATGTTTTTTTATTTAGTGCCCTAAGGAATGTCTGTCCGTTTTAAACGGCATGAAAACAATGCCATACGGAGAGATGAGTAATACCGTGTTGCACTCTAACCTTCAATCAGGTCACCTTCATATACCTGAGCACACATGCCCTACTCACTGGTAAAGCATGGTCATAAATATTTATATGGGTTAATTAAAACGATTAACACCATACTGGTTTCAAGCTTACCACAAAGCCAGAATCAGGTTTTATAAGAGCTGAAAGTTGACAGTCGAAAAAACAAACAAAAGAATGGTAATTCTAGGACCTTTACATTTGTGTGGGAAATGGCATTCCGTAGGTGTTACACACATCAGAATTACAGCAATACTTTGAACAGACTATGAGTTTATGATAGCACATTTATGATGCATGAGTTGGGTCCCTGTGAAAGCAGCCAGGAATATGTTTTATACTACACAGTGAACTCACTGACCCCCTGTGGAAAGAAAACCCGAGCAACACAACTGCCAAACATACTTTGTTTTTATCATATAGAAATGGCACAGATGATCCTTAGCTCATCTTTCAAAAACATTTGCCCCTATATCATTACATCTGCATAGAGATTTGTTCTCTGCTCTTGTAACTCCAGTTCAAATTAATTTATAAAAATGGGCTTCCAAGCATCTATATTTCTTGTGCAACATTATTGATTTAACTGAAAATCAAACCAATGATATTTGGTGTAATGAACAGTTGCATTGTACAGAGAACCATCACGGAATGAAAGGGGGAGATAACTTTGCTCCAGTAAGATTTCTTGCTAAGATGGGACAAACTGAAGTACATTTTCAAGACAAACGGCTACTTCTGAGTTTGAACCTCAAAACTTAAAAATTTACTTTAGCTTCTTGTCTTGTGTTTTTGTGATGCCCCTGAAGCAGACATCTGAGAAATAGCATAGCACAGCCATGTGTCATTGTGTTGACGCATTCAATCCTACCTGCAGTACCACAAATGACAAAACAGTGGAGCTGTTGTTTCTTTTCTCAGCTGTAGTCATTCTCTGGCTCATGCTGTGCTACCCTATTCTGCAACTCAAAAGCTTATTGAGAGGGGAAATGATTACTGGATTTTTCTTATTGACTGCTCCACTCCCACACAATGTCTCTCCAGAGGAATTTTTGTAAATGCAGTTAAAGTAGCAGTATGACACAGACAAGGAGTTGTATGTTACTCCTTAAATTTACTGAGCGTTATTGGCCTTCATATTTTCTTCTCTCAGAACAATTGATCCTATTTGTACAATACAAGCTAGAAAAAAAGTAAAATGTATCACCTGAATTAGAATTTCCCTTTGTTTAGGTATTGTGCTATACAGCTTAAATTTTTTCTGAGCCTGCTGCTTATGGTGTTGGTCTGAAATTTGTAAATGTCCAAATCTCTCCTGTTGTCCTGCTCTGTTTTATATCCTGTCACTGAACATCCTACCATTTATTATCTTCTGTTGTAAAGCACACTGAAAAATCACATTGGAGCTGACACTGGTAGTCAAGTGTTTTCTTGTATAAAGTCAAAGTGGAGTTTCTGCATAGCTTCATCGTATGGGAAATCTTTGACAATACTAATGGGGAACTGAAGGTGTCTGTGAGAAATTTCATGACCTAGAGAATTATGACCTGGATAAAACTCTAACAATGGACAATTATATTTAATACTGCTGCAATGTCACTGGTAGTGTTATCTACATATGTGCAGGTGGATTAACATTTTGCTGTATTCTCCACTAGTGTCCCATCAGATAGCCACTGGCACAGCAGATAGTGGCTTTCAATGCTGGCTTGTTACTATTTCTCCAATAAAAACAAGAACGTTGGCAGTGGTAGTATTAACACCAGTTTTAAATTATTACAAAGAGCATCTATTTCTCCCAGGTATCACTCATTCGGCTTCCCCTTGCTGAGCAATCAATTAATTTGTGATAGATCTGTTTGAAAGGGCATGAGCACAAACCAAAAGAATTTGACAACAGTAAGCCAGCTATTTACTATAAATCTAGATATATAAGGCTGAAATTTTGCCACAGAAACAAATGGACATTCAACAGAGCTCCCTCTTTATTGCTTACAGATTAAAAGCAAGAGCCCAAATGGCAGTAATGAGACAGGGGTGCTGTGCTTTATTTAATGTTTCCTCTGCTCCAGGCACATTGCTCATCTTGCCAACTGAGGATGGTTTTCAGAGACAGAGAGAAACGTTTGGGGAGCACATGGTAACAATCCCGATAGGTATCTAATTCATGTGATGTGGCAGGACAGTATACCCATATCATCTGTGAACCCACACAAGACCATCAACCTCCTCAAAGACATTTTATATTGTTATCGGGGGACAGCCCTTTTTCTAAAACCACTCTCAGATATCACAGGAATAAAGGCATGAAATAAGAGTTTTAGTAACTTTTTATCATTTTTTGTTTGGAATTCAAAACAATTATTTGCCTTTTGTATGTCATCATAGGCTTGTTGTTAATCATTTCAGAACAGAGACTCTTTTCTGGCACTCCACCTGTCTTGCAGGAGAATTCTCTATTGGACAAAAACATTAACAGGAATACTGCTTTATTTAGTTATAGTTGCCAAAATGTCACTCTTGGGGAAACAGAGGCTATTCTTAACCAATTGCACATAATGTGTAATTTTTGTCTACAAAATTATCTGCGAATTAAGCAAAAATCCTTGCCATGAAGTAATTGAAAGAAACATTTCTATTATGTGTCTACTGGTAGCACCATTCTAAAATCGGCACACATATCCAAGACCATGTGCTCCTATCCTGCTGATGGAGACTATGCTTTTCCACTGCAAGGAGGAAGGGATGAGCACTGACACCAAGATTGATTTCTGTTCTTTTTCTAGTAAGACGAGAGATGCAATTATAAGTGAGGACTGCGGCGGGCTTGGAAGAGACGGCCTGGCAGACATTGATCTGGAGGTAGATGATAAGAGGCGGTAAAAGTGCTAATGTTCTTAACCCCTGTGTGTCCACAGTTTAAAAGTAGCTCTTTGGGAACAATGAATTTAGGTCCAGCTACTGGAACAACCTTATAGTTCTGTTATTTATTCCTAATTAAAGCTGCAGGATTGTTTTGGGGGTGTATTGATGCCATCTTCTGAAGTGCATTGAACCAGCTTCCACTGCTTTGCAGTCTCCTGTTCATCTGCTGGACTGAACAGTTTTTTTCAGAGACCCACAATCACAGAGATCACATATTCATCTGCCACAGGTAGACAGCAGGTGCCAGACTGGACAGAGGGCAGGCACTGCTTTGCAAAAAGGAGGAAATGTCCTGACTGGACAATACTTTGCTCAATCATGTGTCACACAACAAAGGCTCCTTACCACATTGAGCACTGTCAGAATTCAACTCCAAAACCACTGAGAACATCACTGCACTGCACTGCTAAGTCTATTGCTATATTTGCCTCTTTGAGCCACTTTATAATAAGGTATAACTCTAAAAGACCTCTCCAGGTTTGGACTAATCTTCATTTGTTCTTATATAACTCTAAAAATGGGGGGAGAGGTTGATCATTTGTCAAGCAGCAGGTTCTCTAGCAGGTTCGATATGTGAAGGAGTTAACCTTGCACAGTCACGTGTCCTTCACAACTCTCCTCTGCTCTTTAGAGAGACTCTCATGCAGCCTCCACCCACATCTAACAAGGTCATATGACTGCCGCAGAGAGCAGTGACAGACCATCTGACTGACTGAACGACCTTGGGCAGATGAAGAGAATAAACAAAGCATATTACTCACACTGATAATAACATGCACAATATTGCACAACTGTTCTGAGAACACAGTGGATAGCAAGGATTTTATTTGCATTTTACTTTACCTGATGCATCGACCAAAAATCAAAAGTGACAGCACTGCTCACTGCTAGAGTGGATGACTTTAATCAATTCTGTCTTTTCTATCTTTTTCCTAGTGCTTCATTTCCATGGTTCTTGAACTGACCCTTAATTGTGTACTTAGCATTTGATTAATGGTGGATTAGGAGGATTTGACTGGGAGTTGATAGATATACTCAAGTGTTTCCTCACACCAAATAAAGCACTTTTTTCATGCCATTGACTTTGACCACCAGGGTTTTGTAAAAATTATGAGTGATGTGAAGATCTTTAAAATGTGATTCAATCGAGGTCTTTTATGCTTAATGAGTTCACTTATGGATGGGAACAGTGCTGAAAAGTTTTAACAAGTAGTACAAGGACACACACCTACTGCTTTTATTTACTAGCAGATCAGTTTTTTTGTCTTTTTTTTAACAATTATGAGTGACATTTACTCAATGCACTTTGAAAAGACATTTCACATTTCTGTTCTAATTAATGGGCATTAGCCAAATGATTTTCTTAACAGTTTTAGTCAATTACCCTCTACTGCTGTCTCACACAATGATAAACCCACACTGGGTAGCAAAGGACAGAGATGTATTGAAATCAAACATAAAAATCTAGAAAAAATGTATAATTGAATATGAATTGTGCAGGAGGCAATATGCTTGCTCCCCACAGTTAGTAATGCAGATTTAAATGCTTTGCTCTATGCTTCCTATACTTTCATGGGCTCTTCCTGTAAGATTAATTTCACGTCCTCATCTATGAGCAGTAGGGTTTACCCATTAGCATACTTTTAAATGTCTACTTTCCTCACAAAAAGAAACAAAATGCAATAGAAAGCATTTTCCCTAACATATGCTTCTTCCCCATCACTGATTAAATCCTGCTCTCTCACATTCACTTTTGTCCAGCTCCACACATGAGTACTCCTGTTTTCTCACGTTTGTGTTAATGATTTCACACTGCTTGTGGTGAAAACATATTCTTACCCCTGCAGTGCAGGTGTAGATCCTCAGTAGGGAAACATAATTCTTCCTGTGGTCTTGTTGTACTCCTGATCACAGAGTGACACAGACACTAAACAGGCAGTACTGAGGGTCTGGTTTAATGTGGTTCAATCTGCCAATGATTGATCTGTCTTTCTGTTGGGACCAGTAGCAGTGTGATTGATTATGCTGTATCCACATGGGTCCCTTCACTTTGTACATCTCTGAGACTTCATCCCAGTCTCACATCAGCGCTCTGCTGGCCAATTCCACTAGCTACCAGCTACTAAATCAGATCTGGATCAATAGGAGGGATTGTGCGCAGTGAAGGTGCCAGTTTGAGTCTGTCTTATGTGGCATGAGGGATTCTTTTTATTTCTTTCATTGGAATGTAGTATAAGATTTAGTGATGGCAGCATATAACAAAAGCTATCCCAGAACAGTGATAGAATCAGTTTTGGAGAGAAAGTGAATGGCAGTTTGGATATGAATGATGCAGGCTGATCATTCTGAGATGAAGTCACTTTCATCTTAAATCTGAAAAGTGATGGTATGAAATCTTGCATTGACCAAAATTGTGTGGGTTAAGTAATAGAGGACCATCAATCAAAGGTATAATACTATCAATACAATAGAGGTAGTTCACTCTCCACAGAGAGGGGGGAGTAGAGAAAAAAACACTGCTATAACATGGCACCACGTGGCATAATGTGGGATTGTTTTGTTCGGCACTGAATCCCTGATTGTCTTACAGATTTTTTGTAAGGTTTGAGTCTGGCTTTCATACTGTACCCAGCATTTCTGTACTGTCCAAATTCTAAATGTAGAATATTTTACTGAATATATCACAATAAATTGGATTTTTTTTGTTGACAAATGAAATGGTATCCTGGTGTTTTGTTTCTTGAAAATTTTTCTTTGTTCCTTTGAAGTGAAGTGAAGGTAGAACTGTGTAAAATAATTTATTCTGATATAAAGTTAAGTCAAACCTGAGAGTGGTTTTACTTTGACCATCAGGATATTTTGATTTTTTATTGAATACATCATTTTAATACATGATTCCCTTGTTTATTTAGCAAACCTGAGGGATGATTATTTTTTTGTGATATTTTGGCCTCTTAGTGAACACTTCTAAAACACAACTGATCTCATGTCGCGCCTAATTTTAAAATACACTTCAGAGAAATGCATCAGCATTAGTCTGTGGTAGTATGAAATCCTTATCTCAAAAATAAATAATTAAATAATGCTGGCAATGTGTATTCACTGAGGAGGGCAGAATTTTTCTTCTCTAATTCTTGGAAACAGTGCTGGACTTAATTGTTGGCAGTTGCAGCCTAGATAATCATATTTACACAAGATGATTTGAGTAATACTCCAGCTTATTGAATCCATTAGATTATACACAATGGGGGAAGACCAGAGTACTGAACATTCCAAATACAATATTTTACTTGAACTCATCAATGTTCAGTGTATTTCAATCCTGAGCATGTAAACTGGGGCCCAAACACAAAATGGCAGTAATCAAAACTTCTGTAAAAGAAAAAAAAATCAAGCAACATGAAATACTGATTGTGGATGTTACATTACCTATATGCTTGCAGTCAAGGTGGTAGTCTGTCATTAAAATATTTAAATGAGGAAGAAAAGCAGAGGACACATTGATTTCTTGGACACTGAGCTGAAAAATGATATACTAATTAATTACCCCGAGCAGAAACCCATTGAAATGTTTCCCTTGAGAAAGAGGTGTATAGACCTACAGCTCTGTGGTCTTCAGATCAGTTAAATCACAATTAAGATAATTGAGTTTTATCACAATTTTGTTTCTTTATAGATGTCAGCATTGGCAGGCCAATTCATTTTATTACTGAATCAGAGTTTAGATATTTCCATATCTTTACCCTTGACAGCTGGTCTCATAATAAATGGCCAATGGGGTCTGGTGTAGGCATATTCCACAGATTTAATTAGGTGACAATCACAGTCTCTCTGGATTTTGGCTGCCAGACAGACATGAGAAATGTAGTGCTACATTCCCATTTCATTTCAAGTTATGTCACCTTATATATTTTTGCTTTAAAGGAACATACTGTGTGACAAAGTATACAATACTAAGTTCAATATGAGGACCTCAGCATGTTTGGGTACACTGTGTTTTCACTGCTTTCCCTGTGCTGCGCATGACCTCTGCTTTTGAGGCAGGAGAGGAAGAGTGAATGACGCTGGGGAATAACCACACGGAGGCTCTCCGCTGGCTCACAGCAGGATTAAAAATGTTTAAAAGCCTTCCTTCAACACCCGTGCCACTCTCACTGTCTGGTGGGGTGAAAGTATATGTGACATGATCACACTTTGGCGTTGTTACAGTGAGAATCCTTTTGTTCGGTTGGTTAACATGTCTTGGCTTATTTTGTGGCTATGCTTGGTTATATTAGCTCAGGGGAAATTTTTGTAAGCCAGGATGTTTGTGTTACAGAGACATGTTGCAGGAAATTAAATCAAAGAACAGGTTTCCATGGTTTGAGCATATGCCTTTCTTGTTTTGGTGCTCCAGATGTTTTAGTGCAGTGATTTAGCATCTCAGCTTCAAGTCAAGCATCAGAAATGCAGTCTAAATGTCTCTACATTTAGAAAGATAAGAAAATTGCCAACTGACAACAAGCTTGTTGAGTTGTTAAATTTGACTCTTCCAAGCTAATATTATTTTATTTTCAAGTGTTTGTCATCAGTTATTTTTGTCAAATATATTTGTCATCAGCATTTTTATTTATTCATCTTTTACATTTTATTGTAGGTTGGTTTTGCACAATAAATTCTACCCAACCATGGTTTATGCATGTCTCTTAACCAAGACAGCACTTCAGGTTTCCTGTGGTTCAGGCTTTCAGCTTTGTTAATGATTATTATGAATCCTATAATGTATTATAGTATATAATAATTATGGTATAATGTAGACCAGGATGAATTACAATAACACTGAGATGCATCACAGGCCATAAAGCTTTAGATTTGTATAATACTCACTGGAGGATTTTTGATGGCTCCATTTCCACTGATGCATTTCAGTTAAGCAACACAATCAATGTAATTCCTGACCTTAACAATCTGACCTACAGAGTACAAAAAGTCAAATGAAGTGAAAGTAAATCAAGTTAAAGCAAGAAAGCACCTGTGATGCTACGATCACCCTATCATAGCTTTGGCACAAATGCCCATTCTCCTGCTTCCTGACACTAGAACAGATTTGTGTCAATTGCTTTCTCACTAATTAAAACGGACTATGGTTAATCTGCAGCAGACCTAAGACCACATTGTAAAAACAAACTCCACTGAGGATTTTGGTGAGTGTCATGAAAAAGCTCTCATATCTATTACGTTAACCAAACCTAGAATAAGAACACATCCAAACGAACCAAGTGTGTTCTTCCTACTTTCCAGTATGCCACCAGAACCTACATAGCATGGGCAGTGTAAATGAATCATTTGTTCTTTTTGGATGAATGTGCTATGAGGTAGTGTCTATCCATCGTTTTAAAGGTCACAAAGTACTACAAAAGACTGTCATATAGTTATAAAGAATAACATACATGCCCTGTCCTGAACAACTCAAGTGTGAAAGAACTGAAAGAGTCACAGGACAAGGAAGTCTTAAGGCCAGGACAGACTAGCCCAGCTAGAGGCTACCAGATGGTCAGCTCAAGAAGTCTGCCTAGACTGCCATATGACTTGATTCTGAAATAATTTATTCCAGACCTTTCTCCCATCATCAACCATAAATAAACAGTCTAACCACAGAGTCCTCTGAAGAACAATAGTGTACATTTGTAAGGGTTGTTTCAGCTTTCTTGGTAAGTAAACATTGTAGAACACAACATATTATCATGTTGCCATTCCAATATAACAGGACACACGCATGATCAATCTTAAACAACAGTAAAAGCATTTTTTCAGGACACAGATACACTAATACAAATGAGAAGACATTGTTAAGTGGTGGGTTTCAAATTGCACAATAAGAAGGACTTCTATTTCAATGAGATTGAAAATGAAAAAAAACTTGGCTTCTTGGTTTACCTCATCATTAGCTGGAGTGTGGAGAGAACATGGGAGAAGTGCACACTTTTCAACTGTTTTTGTAAATCTCATCATCTTTAGTCTCATCTCTTTCTAGCAGCAGTCCTTGCCAACTGGGTACCTGCAAGTAGAGGAAATGAGCATATGTCCACTTCATGTTCCTCAAGCAGCATAGGGATTATGTTACTGAGGACGTGTCTGCAGTTTGATAAGAAGGAAGCTTCTTCATGTGTAAAGCATAAGTAATGATATAATGTTCCTGCCCTGTGCATATTTTTAAAAATAACTTGGCTGTAGCTTGGCTCTGGTGCACAAGCAGACAGGTGAGGGAAAGTGGGAATGTTGATAAACATGACATTGATCTAACACTGAGATTGTTCCATCAGAGTGCTACAGTTGTTTATAGCTGTCAGATTATTTCTGTATTTGGAAATATTTTCCAAATACATAGTATGTGACTCTCTGTGACTGGCTGATAAAGCCTTTTTTGTCCAGAATAGACAGGATTACATTCTAGCAGGTTAGATTCTAGCATTTTCTATCGGATTATAATCTCACAACATAGCACACTGTAGATATAATATATTCTCCACTGCACTTTTGGTGGTATATTTCTGTGTCATTTCTCAGACATTACTCAAAACAGTTCTAGTCCAAATGTTACAACTTAGTTGTCTGTAGTTTAAAATAGATAAATGCTCTATTACCCTAATTGCTCCACCCATTGTATCAAATCAGTCATCTAGATCCTGACCACTCACACAGAATGTTTCAGAGTTTTGTTGCTGAAAGAATTTGATTAACTGCACTAGCTGATGAGAAAAAAAAAAAACTAAACCGTAAACACTCATACAGTAAATGTATTATATTTGACAGTACTTTTGAAGATGTATTGTGTACTCTCGAATGCCATCTGTCTTGTTCTTCTTGTCTGTCTGCCTTAAGTTGCAGTTCTCACCCACTCAAAATTAGTGGTGCATTCACATGTTGAGTTGAACAGGGTGCTGAATTGCAATATGGTGAGAGGATTGTGTATCACAGAAGAGTGTGAATGCTAATACCAACTGATTGTTTGAAGTTACAGTTCCCAATGAGGGCAACCAAATCCTCTGATTTAAAGAGCCACAACCTGCCATTTCTTTAATTGGCCTTCTGCCTCAGCAGGAGATTATGTGCTGAGATCCAGGGAGGATTCTTCTGCAGGGCAGACATCTGCCCTGCTTCCCTTTAGCACAGCGAGAATAGCTCCACATCTGGAGAAATAACCCCCTCACTCCACATGACCAACCCTCAGCGCACCACTGTCTATAGGCCTTTCACCCTCATTACCATCTTTGGAGATGAATGCTGGGATCAAGCCACGGTCAGAAACAAATCTGTCTCCAGTCTATCAGTAACAGTCTGGATAAGTGGAGCACCCTGTATTCAGATTTTCCACTGGAAACATTCTTTGAGTACCTTCAATGTATTCAAAACAACTTTCAGCAGTGGTTTTGTATTTTAACATTTGATGTTTGTTCTTAGATTAAAACCTGCTGCAATTTCTTATTCTATTGCATACGGGTGTTCTTGTAATTGAAAAGAAGCAATTTTTGGATAAGTTTTGGAACTTAAACTTGAATTTTTTCTTTTAAGAAACATGCACATTTTCCTAAATTGCTTAGGAACTAATGTACCTCTATTGTCAGATTATCAGGTTTGCATAGTTTTCCATGACTTTGTACCTTCAAGATGCATGTCAAGAAACAACCAAAATAATATAATTGTATTGAACAGTTTTTGACAGTTGTGAAGTTAAATGGGTTTTTATGAACAGTATCTTGTAATTTAATGATTTCCATGACTCACCTTGTCAGGACAGAAAGGAGGAAACGTCACCTTGACATGTATCAATGAAGCAGAAAATTGGAGATCCATTTGACTATACAGATGTAGAAACCACTGTTCACCGTGTTTATCTATGCAATTAAATGTTCTTGCAACAGTGCACTCTGTCAAGCCCTGTCTAAACACTGGCCATCTACAATTAGTCCTCCCTTATGAGTCAGTCAGTAAAAGGAAGAGGCATTCTGTTGTGTGATCATCACAGGAGATGAGCAGTTAGAGGACGATGGCCCGTAGGTACCACCCTCATACACAGATTATGCTTAGTCACTTTCCCTGGGCATTGCTTTTTTTCTGGACACATTGCAGATTGGAGGCCCCAGTGAGATCCATTAAATTACAGACGTTAGGCAGAAATACATCCTGTGCTGATGCCATGGAGATTTTTTCCTCTCCTCAGCACAGTGTCTGTCCTGTGAAATGTCGCACCCTTCTCTCCATGAATGCTGCCATGTGTCTGAGTGTCTGCACCATCTGTAGTCTTGTTTGGAATTCGGGGTCTGTGAGACGATTTGCCCATGCCAGCATTGCTGTATTCCCACAAGAGCACCAATGCCACCCATATAACAAAAATATGAAACAAACCTTGGTTAAAATATGACAGAAACCACAAATGAGATATAAACTATATGCTGCTCTGCAGTTTTGAGGTCATCAATCCACAATGCCCTTGCAGGTCAGAACAGAATTAATGTTTTGAAGTATGTCCTATTCTCTTAGCTTTCTCAGTGTCAGCCAATCGAGTACTGTATTTTGCATCTTCTCTTCTTCCATCTGATAGTGCTTTGGGGGTTTTACATGTGATGAAGCTGTCAGTCTGGACAAATGGCTACCATTTTTGATGACTGGTTAATCCTTTCTTTTATCAAATATACAATGGCAGTATCCTCAAGTTAAAGTGTCATCTCTCAAAAAGAAAAAAATCAGGCATATCTGGCTGAAAAAACATTATGGAAATAAAAAACAATCAGATTGTTGTCCAGGAAATGTAGACAAGAAAGTGCTAATATGCTTAACCAGAAGCTTATGAAATTCCCTTAGCTAAGTTATGTTGTTATAAGCTGAAATAATGTGTTTTGAATGAGTTAATACATTTATTCAATCAAACCACATTGATAATGTATCATTTAAAGGTTAATAATGCCTCTGCTAAAAACTTGAACATTTACGACCAAGTCTCAAGGGTAGAGACTTAATTTGTGCTTTATGAAAAGACTGCTCACTTCTGTGATTATTGTAATGCAATATAATGTTTAACAGTATTCTTGAAGAGAGACTACAGTTACCTCTAGGTGTTGTGAGGACAGAACTACTCGTTAGAAAAGAAGTCAGGTTTCTACAAGCTCAAGTCATTGTGAATAGCCTAACAGAAGAAGCCTCACACAGCAGGGAAACCACTAATACTCTCAAGTGCCATAGGTATGTACCATGCTGAGCTTGGCACTGATCAGTTGGAGTGATGCCAGCTTCTCTAAAATAAGTTGTGTCCTAAGGCTCTATGCTGGCTCATGGAAGCTTCCTTAAAATAACATACAAGGTCATCAAGGCATCGGTGGTGCTTATGATATCACTTCCTTTGTTGGGTGTACAGTTGTAATACCCACACATGCCCATTGAGATTCAAGAGGGATAGGAAGTAGATGACGAAGGAAATTTCAGTTTTTGAATAGTAGTGGGTCAGAAAGTAGGTGTATTATGAATATTCAGATGAACTTGCACTCCCAAGTTTGAAATGTTCTCTCCCACACTTACACCCACAGGGTCTGAAGTGTTATTGAACATGCTCCCATTTCCTTGCACTGTCTGACTGGCAGTCAGGATTTTGTGAATGCAGCCCTTTGTACTTTCCATCAGTAATGAGACAGAAAACGTATGGGTGATTTGCTGTGATCCAGTTTGTGATAAAAGCAGAATGTTGAAACTGGCAGTTTTTGCTGTATTTGATCTTCAGTTCTATCTGAGCACATTCAGTAATACCACAAGGGGGTTGTTTGATTAGATAAGATAAGCACTTGATCTTGATAAGCTAGAAATGCAAGAACCTTTGCTTACTCAGGGATCTGTGGCCCTGAGCATTTGTCTTATATTCTGCTGTGGTAATTTTGTTTTATTTTCAAGGAGGAAATTTGTGCTCTGATACACAGTGTTCATCCACACAAACCCCAACTGATGAACATAAGATGCAAGCCAGTGGATTTTGTTTGTTCAATGAGAATGTGTTTATTTATGAAAACTGGAAATCCATGTTGACCTTCCTCAGAAAGCAATGTTTTCTTTCTCATGATGTGTAGTCTGACACGTCCCACTTTTTTTGTTTCAGTCCCGACAGACCCCAGAGGGTGAGTTTCTGCCCCTTGATCAGTGCGAACTGGATGTGGGCTTCGGAACTGGGGCTGATCAGCTCTTCCTGGTGTCACCCCTCACTATCTGCCATGAGATCAATCCCAAGAGCCCCTTCTTTGACCTGTCACAGCGTTCTCTCATGAATGAACAGTTTGAGATTGTTGTCATCCTGGAAGGCATAGTTGAGACCACAGGTAAGGGGAGTATATGTTTTTGTCTTTTTTTTACTATTCTGTTATTTCTGCACCTGTCTGTCAGAAACAGTGCCCCCCTGCAGAAATGCTTTCACCTGGGGGGCCCAGTGTAAGGAGAGGAGACCATGTCCTCCACAGCGGTGTCCTGAAAGTCACTGAAAAACAAGGATACAAGCAAGACTTAAAGACAGCAGTCTTTACTCTGCCTGCCACCTAGGGGTTCCTGATTTGTTTAGAATACTTAATGATAATTTTTAGCCTGCCCCATAGTTGTAATCTCCTCCATGCTCCTGGAAGTATGTTCAACAGCTGCAATTTCCTTTCACCACCGCTGGAGAATTTCATCTTTTACACAAAACATGCAGGCAGACATGTTGTCCAAGGGTAACTGGTAATTTCTGACACAATGCTTGATGCTATGGCACTGCTGTATGGAAATCCAAGGTACAGTTGGCACCAACATCACACTATACCCAGCAGACAAAACATAAAATCACTTGAATACACAGCCAGAAAAAGGAAGGTATCAGAAATCATGAAAGCATCTTAAATTTGAAGCATAATTTAATACACATCCGATGATTAACAGCAACCTGTAAACAGCATTATTTACATAAATCAACACAATTAACTGATGTTATGCAATCACATAGCTAATGCTAATTTATCACTAGAAAATGGTGACATTATTAACACCTAAGCAGGAGTAAATGACAGATGCCATTAAGTACACAGCTGTTCATACCCTGATAAGCTTCTCATAAAAACAAAAATAATGACAAAGGTGAGACTGTTGTATTAAACTCATTCACTCAGTTTTAATTTTTTTTTATCCTGGCTTTTTACAATAAGCCAGGCTTATTACTATCCTGGCTTTTTACAATAAGCCAGGCTTATTACTATCCTGGCTTATTGTAAAAAGCCAGGATAGTAATAAAAAGAGGAACATTTTGGCAGAAAGCTCTAAGATACAGGCTATGGCCCTAGTGCTGTGCCTGCGGTGGCATCTCCTGACTGCCTCCCCTGCCCTTCTGTATGCCTGTGATACTGGCCTGACTTGGCTTAGGTGGAGATTTAAATTAAATTAGCTCTTCTAAATTATTCCTCTTATCTTTTTCATTTTTTCCCTGTTTTTGAATGAATCTTGACTGTATGTATGAAGTATGTAATAGAATATAAACAGGTTATCACACACCACACATAATGGTTATAGCAAAAAAATGTGACTCGAGGCACAATTAACAATGTTGAGTGTATATGCATGTCAGAGGCATGGTGTCTAAAAGTTGGGTTTCATTTATTTTTGCTGAAAGATGAAAAATACATTTGCGGGCCATGGTAATCTGAAGTTAATATCTTTCTTGTAGACAGGAGGTGACCCTCAGGAGGCCATATGCTAATGTGTTCTCTTCCTCTTCCAGTCTGTGCCCTCCTCTTCCTCATTGTTCTGCAAGGGAAACACGTGCAGCTATGTAGGCTTAGAGCAGAAGGCAGTCCGCCTGTGCAGCAGAGATAATGTTATTACGTGCAGGAGCAAAACGGCTGTTAGCCACAGAGCCCAGGGCCAGGCTGAGGAGGAGAAACATGTGCCTCCCTGAGGAGGAGAGACAGTCCTCTGGGACAGAAAACTTATGTATGTGCAGCATGTGCATATTTCATATATAGTAATGTATTTACTAAGAAACCTGTTCACATTGTTGTTTTATCTTTTTTTTTGCTCAGATTCAGATATGTGCTTGGCTTGCAGAAGTCAGGAATGGTAGTATCAGAATCATTGCTAAATTATTTAACTTAATACAGTACCACAATCTGGGAGGCATCTTATCAATTCTGTGTGAATGGAGAAACTATGAATATTTCCTTTGGCTTGGCCAATGATGAGTGTTAATGAGTGTCACATGACTTGAACTAGAAAGAACCAGAATATATACATTTTAATATTGAGGAGTGCAGACTCATTTTTTAAAGGTAGTGCTTGTGGCCCTGCCTGGATTGGCTTTTGAGGAGAAGAGGTGCTCTTTCATAAAGCCCAGTTCTCCCCAGCATTCCATCAGAGCTAGCTGACTTACCTCCTTCTAAACACCATTCTCCATGCCTCCAGCCTTTTGCTGACCCTCTCAGCCAGTGTTTCCACACTAACAAAGCCCTCTTTAAAATAGCAGTGATAAAGGTAAATCTGACAAATAGAGCCAATAACATATCTGCAATAATCCCCATCAAGAGGGTGGGACAAAAGGCCAGGATACACAATCATACCTCCACTATAACACCCCCCCACCCAACAGCTTCAACAGGCAGGTCACACTGCACAAGCTGCCCCATTTAACCCAGAGACTCTGTGCTTTAGAGCTGCATGGGGGTGGATGACATCTGGTTTGCAGAGTCTTAAGTGCTTATTGATTTCCAGGCCCAGAAACACCAGTAGAAAGGTCAAGAAAATCATTTTGCAAAGACTGGGAAGGGGCATTGAGTCAGATGGGATCCTTGGTTGAGCTAGGGCCACAGACAAACCTCAATTTGGTTGACTTTTTCCACTATCTGAAGTACTGTGGCCAAGAGCATGATCCTTCTGAAAAAAACTAATGCAGAACAAGATGAATGGCAATGCATTCAAATACATAACCATTGGAATTTATAGCTGTGTGTAAAAATGGACTCTTACTTTGAGTAATTTCCTCAAAAATGTTCTTGTGATACATAGGTAATATCACTAGCCATCTGGCCTTTGGCTATCTGCATGAATTAATTCATAATTTATAATTTTTTCTGTTTTCCATATTTTCAACCTTTTTCATATTTTTGTGAAAATGTATTATTTATGTATATGTGGATCAAATATTGTTTATTTAAAACTCACCTCCAGGGAAAAAAACTCAAATACGAGGAAAAACGAAATCATAGGGGAAACTAAAAATCCATGTATGTTAAAAGTCCCACTTACTAATAATACGTATAGTAGATGTATCAATGTTTTACAATAAAAAAATGTCCAATCTTGAATATTTAACTGAGTGTTAAAGAGAAATCTGAACATTTTCATGGGTTTTTACTCAAGGCAGCCTACTCCTACTACTACTGTTTTTTATTTTTTACCACATTTAAGTGGTAATGGCAAGCTGTGTCAGATTCAGAAGAACCACTCTGGAAAAGGATTATAGAATTGGAATTTTTTCTAAAGAAATTACATCATTTCAAACTGAGATGTTCAGCATTAGTAAAATGATATTTTCATCATGAAAAGGATGTTGATGAACCTTTGGGGAAGATATTTAAGTTGTCTGGCTAAATCCAGTTGTAGTTTCTCAGCCTATTATTAGCCACACATAATATGTTGAATGGAGCTCTTTGAGCGGTGCCATTATTCTTGATCAGTGGGTCCATTTGAAAGCCTCTTACTCCACAAGTGGCGTCATACTCTGCACCACTGCATGGCTTCCCAAACTGGGGAAAGAGGAGGTGTCAGGAGTTCTCACAATTGACTGCGGAGCAGAAAGGCTGCGCTGAAAGAAATGGCAGAAGGAATTATCCCACCCTGCCGTGCGACCGGAGAGACACAGAGCGCGATCAATGGGAGGCTTAATTGGCTAGGGAAGTGGAGTGTACTGCCAGTCTGTTTGTTTGTTTTTGAGGTTGATTGGATAAAACAGAATCGCAGTACAATCTCGATCACTCTGTTGGTTTTCCTTCCCATCAATTCAAGACCAAGAGGAGGTCTAGCGTGGTGGCAAACACACCATTATGGGCGACTGGCAAGACAGGCTAGATAACCTCATGGATTGACAGCCAAAGCTGAAGACATTAAACTATCAATGCTTTGCGGTTCCCTGTTAGATGCAGTATGGTGGGTTACCTTAAATTATATTAAATATACCAGCCCTGAAATAGATAAATCGCTGCCAGGATAGTTTTCAAGCTAGCACTCAATAAGTAGCATAATGTCTGTAAATTGCCTTACAGGAAGGGCAGTGCTACACAGATGTAGCTTTTCACCAGTCATAGACACATGTAGGAGATGACTGTTGTTTTCTCGAAAATGTGAGATAACATTGATAACAAAATCCACTTGGCACTAGTGAACAACGATAGCTGGAGGATATAGAACATTTGCATTTTAAGGAAAATTTATTTTTGGTGTTTTGTTTTTGTAAAAGAAAAACAAGACACTCAAAGGACAAAATATGTCCAGTTGAAGGATGCCACGCTGTCTAGAATCCTCACCATCTTGGAGCGGACTGTGACTGAGAGTGCTGTGTTATGACACATAAATCATGCCTGGTTGAATGAATGCAACCCCATGCATCAGGGTCAGACTCTTCATCTGGGAGGCCAGCACTGAAGGTTGATTGAATGTCAGTTGATAGTTGGTTTTCCTCTGGAGAAGAATAATGGCCTGTTCATATAGAAACACTGATAACATACAGGCCAATGCATAGTTGGATTTCAGACAATGGATCTTTTCACAGACGATTGCTTTGGTCTGTAATACAGCAATGTGGTGCGCTCTGTAAAAAAAAAAAAAAAAAAAAAACTTGTGCAGTTTTTAACTATCATATGTATAGCTCTGTTCCTTAGTAAAGCAAAACAGGAGATGTCTCTTGTCGGATCAGATGTATTGTTACCACATTTTCTCTCTCTTTCCTTCTGTTTTTCTCTTACTCTATCCTTTCTCAGGAATGACGTGCCAAGCTCGTACATCCTATACAGAAGATGAGGTGCTGTGGGGCCATCGCTTCTTGCCTGTCATGTCGTTGGAAGAGGGCTTCTTCCGTGTGGATTACTCCCAGTTCCACAGCACCTTTGAGGTGCCCACACCACTGTACAGTGTCAAGGAGAATGAAGAGAAGGCGTCCCTGCCCTCACCTGCTGCCACGCCCACGCTGGGAGAGGCGCGTGGCCGGCGGGAGCGGGTGTTCTCAGTGGACTGCATCGACACCATCGAGGAGCGGGCCGGGAGGCTGCCCAGCAAGCTGCAGCGCATGAGCTCTGGAAAGGAGGACCTGCAACGCAAGGTGCTGAAGACGGGCTCGCAGCCCTCAGAGAGGGCCTCCAGCACAGGCGACCTGCCACTCAAGCTGCAGCGCATTGGCTCTGTGCCAGGCCAGGGAGATGCAGAGGAAAGGCTGCAGCTAAGACCCCTGAAAGTGGGCTCCGAGGCCCTGACACAGTCCACTGGGGACCTACAGCAGCACAAACCACTCCCAGCCCTGGCCCCCGCCTCAGTCCATCAGCCAGCGGGGCGACCTGAGGACAACCTGCCAGCCAAGCTGCGGAGAATGAACGCTGACCGCTGACCAGCAGGGATGAGCAAGGCTTAACAAACACTGTCCAGACTGAACCTGTAAAGATATTTGAAGGGCAAATAGGCTTGTTTAAAAGATACATATGAACAGAGGATGCATAGAGTGTCTTTTCAACGCAACGGGGACTACTGTGATTTTTATTTCTTTGCTGTTTCCTTCTTCTTTGCTTTAGAGCAACAGCATATTCACATCATTACCCTGCATCTGACAGAAGGAAAGGAGTGTGGGACTTTCAGTCAGACCCCCTCCCTCTGACTAATGTGATCATTTTCTGAAGGTCCCATCTGTGCCATTACTGCCCTCCCATCCCTGTGTGCATGTGTGAAACACAGGCTCCGCTCACCCTCAGCACACATCCCTCCTCTACACCACTGCTACATCTCAACTCCTGGTTTTCAGAAAATAAAAGAAGAATTATATGCTTTGAAAAATATAATATTATTAATAACAATAAATGGTGCACTTGTAGCTCTTTACATGCAGATTTATTTTCAGCCATCTATTTATTTTCATGTTTCTTTTTCTAATGACTGAAGAGTTTCAGGCTTTGTAATGCATTACATCTTTTGACCACTCTGTGATTCTCCTTTCTACAGTAAGCATTTGGTTATGTAGATATGTAAAAACCAAGCCTACTGAAACAGACAATCAACACTATGAATATTTTCTTGTTGGTTTAATTTGCATTTAAAATGGGATGCTGATGTGAAGTTGTTGATGACTGAATTGCAGCCTGAAGTAGTATTGTTTTAACATTAAAACAAACATTTTAATGTCTGGAGATTTCACTTCTGCTCCTACAAAATAATAAATACAGATTTGCAAACTACTGGTATGATCTTATCAGAGCAAACTCACATTTTGCATTCATTTCAGGACATATATTCCATAATTCCATAACTCTAAATTAGCATTTTTAGCAAAAGGACTTCACATGTTACAAAATACAGGACTATTAAGATTTCTTGATATGGATCCAGCACTGTTATGAAGTCTTCCCCAGTGTTTGAGCAAATGTGCCTGTAGCTAAAATGACTATTCTTAGTCCAGCGATATTGTGCTGACATCCATATCACAGGACACAGAATAACATGAAGAATATTTCAAAGAATAGTATGTGTATTTTTCCATTACATCCTGTCCATAATTGGTGAAGCAATGTGATGGTCTGAGGTTTTCAATTCAAGAGAAACTGAAAAGTTCTAGAGGCACACATAAATCAACAGGAGGATTAAACTGGGAATGCAGTACACAAGCAACAGAAAAGTGACAAACAATCATACCAGAGGCCTGTGTCAAGAACAGAGACATTATGAGGTGTTTTAATGACAGGTGAACAGTCTGAATCTCGAAAAATCTCATCCCCTTAATTATAGACATATTTTCCTGTGGAAGGCAGTGCAACAGCCTTAGATGACATCCACTCAGCTCAACAAAGACAAATGAGAGGAAGGCCTGTAATTGCAATATCAATATTTTAAAAGGTATGTTATTAAAAGCACTACAGAAATTTGTTAGCATGAGTATGAGACCCACAATTTTCTGGCTACACTGCATTTTACTGCTCCTCTATGATGGATAATCACAGAACATCAATAGCATAATTAGATTTCTCAAATGTACACAGTGCTTGGTCTGACTGCACATTCGCTCTTTTCATTAGTTTATCAGAACGCCCACACAAAGACTGATGTCCGTCTTGTGAGCACTGCTTCATTCACTGCCCACAGAAAACTTTCCAACACCGTCACACACGGAACACGGAAATGAATGGATCATAGTGATAGGAAAGAAAAATGCCCAAATAAAGGCATAATGTGCCCTATACTTCACAAATCATTAAACTCTGTACAAGTCCTACAGTATGACAGCAGAGCATGGAAATATTTGCCCTAATTGTGAATCAAGGCATCATGACCAAAGACAGCAAAATAGCAGACAGTAAGTTTCAAAGACATGTATTTCTTCATTTTCTTTGCCAAATTCTCATAAGTCAACTGAGCTGTACAGCACGCCTCAGGAGGCCTTCCGAAAGGAAGTGTGATGATCCATGAAAAGCCATTGCCAAACCAAACCAAACTCAAATCAAAAGGAACCTCTTTTCCACTTGTCTTTAATTGTTATTTATTCACATGTGGCTTTCTGGACTTCAGTGTTAATGACCCTGGATGTGTATCCCTTTTAATGTGTATATGTGTGATTTCCATGGGTGCATGTGTATGTTCATCTATGTTTTTGTGTACATATGTCAGCATGTGTTTATTTGTGCATGTGTGTATGCTTGACTGACACACATGTACTGTAGCCCACACACACACACACACACACACACACACACACACACACACACACACACACACACACACACAGATCCACTCACATGTACTTAAACACACATATTGTTTCTGGCTTTGGGTATCTTTCTTCTCAGCAGGGGTTTTGCACTGATTGTGAAACAAAAGAACATTCTCAGAAGGAATCACTCAGAATTATTCAGGAGCAGAACATCTTAGCACTCAGATAAGTTCAGACTTGGTCTGACATTTTTCAGCAGATAAATCACAATCCTTTAGCTAGACGATAGTTTTGCTAGTCAAGCTAAAGGATGAGTTGGTTCATCATACATCTGCTTCTGGAGTATTTCTACAGGAAAATCAGTAAAATTGGCTCATTGTTGATATACTTTTTCATTCTGCAGGTTTTAGGGTTCTCATGCATAAATATTTTGTACACACAAAAAACTCTCCAGAATATGCATGCTCCAGATATTGGTATTTATAAAATTTGAAATGGATGTGACAATGTATATGTCTGTGCACAAACAAAACCCCTGTATATGTCCATAAAGAATATGTATTTGCACTACATATCACGCCACAGTGACGTAGAGCCTTGCCTGTCTTATTGTTTGTTATAATTTCATGGTCTTGCATCATTTTTCAACAGTTTTTGGCTGTAGATAAATAATTTAACAGCTATTAACAATTAGTCAGTTTTCCCTTTTGTTTTGTTTATGTAAATATACGTAATGGTTGCTAGGCAAGAGAACCTAACTATGGCTCTAGTGCTCTCACCATATTATGCACATGATATTGTGAATGGTATCGAGTGATGAGAATGTGTGTTCAGGGACTGTGCTGGAGGACCAGTGCTGGAGTGTCCTACATGTCACAGGGAGCAAATACCTGTCCATCTGAAAATCCTATCAACCCTTGGGTTCTTAGCAATGGGAACCTTCCAGTGTGACATAGGAGCATGGTGTGGTATAACCAAGCCCTTGCACAGCCATTTCATTGCCTGAGGTATATCAAATTTCTCTGCACAGCAGTCTCACAGGCAAAAAGCAGAAGTTAATTTGAAGCAATGACCGGTTTTCTGTAACTGATGCCATTTACTGCACTCATACTGCATTAAGGGCCCTGTCAGTGAATGAAATTTGTGTATATAAACTGTAAGAATTTCCATTCCATAAACATACAAATGAAATGTAAAGCAAGAGTGAGAAAATTTATTTATTTAATTAATTAATTGATTGATTGATTGATTAATTAATTAATTAACTAATTAATCCTTTTTTTTCTTTACAATAATTGTATAATCCCATCATTGTCCTAATCCTTTCTCATGCATGAAATATATTGGTCTAACTTTATTGATTTAGGCCTCTTAAACACTAAATATGGTTGTTAAATGTAGGCATTAATGAGGTTTGGTAGATGCTTTTTATCTACACAAAATTGTTGCACAGCTATGATTATATATAGGATTATTGGAAATATGTGGGTGACATATTCAATGTTTTTAAACCAGATTCTATCATTTGTTCGTCACATATCTGTGTTTTAGATAAATAGCTTTATAGGACAAGCATGTTCCCATATTTCAGGAGGATAATACCCCAATACATAATTATTAACACATTCAGGAGCGTTTTCATGAATACCAAGATGTTCATGTTAAACTCCCCAGTCTAAGCATCTTTGAAACTTTGCGGGAAGCTCTAAAAGTATATGGAAGAGCTTATTTTCACTGGATGTGTCCCTTCTTGAGAAATGTTTTCAACCAATATCCCTCTATAAACAGTTCAAAACTTGTACATTACTCTTGCACTCAAAAAAAAAATAATCTGAAGGAATAACAAAGCTATTCTGAAGGGTGTCCCAAGTACATATTTGTTAATAAATAGTCATACTTTTTTTGTTTTTCCATTATTTACTTGTGCAATGTATTGTATTTGTAACTCTTTAGATCCAAGAATAAGGCAATAATCAGTACAGCACAAGGCAATGTACATTGTTCAGCAAAACCATATTGTTCATATTTTAATCAAGTGCTCATTAGTATGCATGAGGCTGGTGATCAACAAAACAGGGAAGTCTTGTCAGTGAAACTATTTTTAATTGTAACCAAAACTTTATCACACGGTCTTCAAAATGTGTTCAATATTCATCTGTGAAGTCCTCATAGCTTCTCATGTTGTTGGCAACTGATTCCCCTTCATTGTCAGTGCAGTCACTACGCTTGACCATAAACTGCAGATTGACAGGACAACATTCAGATATAGTGGTTATGTTTATAACCTCTATAAGACCAAAATGGTATACTTAATAATATCAGTCTACCAGGTAACACCAAAAATTTCCCTCTGGACAGTTAAGGTTACCTATTAATTATGTTGTCTTGCTGTCAAAATGAACCATGGGCACGTTCATAGTTTTTACTTGCTGGGATTCTAAATTTGGTACTTATTATTGTGGATGCACGAATGTTCAAGCATTTTCCCAAGAGTGTCTTTAATTTTCAAGAAATACACTCAAGATACCACTCTAGACCAGTAGTGTCCAGCCAGTAGTGCAGCCTCTTAATCACAGATGCAATTCTATTTGGCAGTTATTAGTGTGGATGTCAATTGCAATTGTGCCTATGATGACTAAAAGTACAAAAGTGTGCACAGTTGAATGGCATCAGTATCGATACAGATGGCACATAAATTAAGGCTGCAATCAAATGAATGCAATCTCTCTATGGGCCTTTGCATTTTGTGTGCAATTCAATCAGAACTGACTTTAATCTTATTAGGGGTGTATGCTTCTCTATTTCCTCACAAATAACATGTGTACATGTGCATCTTTCTCCAATAAAACAGAAATACTCAAAGAAAGGAAGTACCATAAAGACGGAGATTCAAATAACTATTGTCCTTAATTTTGGCTCATAATTAAATGTAAGAGTCGATTATAATCTTCACTGGCACAATTTGATGAGTTTATCAATAATGAAAATGAACTCACCAAACTATCCTTGTAGAGGAAAAAGCATAACACTCTAATTAAATAGTAAGTGAAAAGGACAAATGTTGATTGAATCCCAGCGAAATTCTATTTTGATTGAACAGCTTATTCCCTTAAATGAGACCAATAGCATTTGATTAAGTCCAAGCCTTAAATTGTCTTATATTGCAAATACATGTCATGCCTAATTTTTGTCATCAACAAGGCTAACTCCATCAACAGGTGGAGCAAAATTCATTGATGTGGATAAGGGTCACTCTGTATTTCGCATTCATCCCCCAGCAGAGCCATGAGGCGCCTCACCTCACCCCACATTGATTGCACAGCTTCCTCTAAGGGCACTCTAGATAAATGTTACATCTGAATAATGTCTGCTCTGCTGCAGAGGTACTGCTTGTTCGTGTTTCAGCTTTTAAAATGCTTCTGATGGCTGATGATGGCTGCAGTTCATGGAATGCTGATGAGAATGTGTCTCCCAGCTGTGACCATGCTTCCCAGATTGAGAGGGAATAAAGCAAATGACTCCCACCCCACTCCTCCAGCACTCCCCATTTTGAAAAACAAAGTTTGGAGATCAGTGGCAAGACCTGTTCTTACTGGTTGAGAGAAATAAGAATGGTATACAAGATATCTGAGGGAACCATATAGTTTTACATTTAGATCCAAGGTAGGACAAAATGCTGAAATGTGACTCCTAACAGAACAACAGAAAATGTACTAGTTTTATCAATGTCATCATTCATGAATGCAAATCAGTAGTTTTAGCATGTATGCTCGGTTACTGTCTCTGCTGAGACCAAAGTAATCCTATTTTGTGGGGTGAAAACACACTGTGCAGCAAACAGAGGAAAGAGTCATCATTTTCCTTGACAAATATCTCTTCTATAAATTGCAGAGCATGAGCACATGTGCCTCAAGCATTTACATCAATTCTGTATGGAGTTTATATAATATAAATTGTCCTTTGAGCTCTTTTTAAATTTAGAAAGTGTGATGTATTGATAAAATTTGCCAAGTGCATGAATGAAAGCTACTCAATTCCATTGCCTATTATTCTTGTTATAGTCCATTTCAGTTCTTACTGAAACAATATTCCACGCACATGCCTTCACACTTTTACCAAATAGACAGGATCATGAACTCCCCATATAAGGCCTGAAACTCCAAGGTGCCTAGCAGCACAGAAAGAGCATTTATTATAATAATATGTAGTCTACTGGTCACTTTTAACAACACCACACAGTCAGGTTTCATATGGGTAATGGAACAGTTAAGAGGCTATGTGTATGTAGTAGGAAGTGCGCTGCACATGGCTCAGTGAACATTCCTGACTTCGCATAAGGATATATTTCAAGATATTCCATTTACATTCAACAAGCCAGTTCCTGAGGTTTGAAATAACAAGATGGTGGGGAAATAATAATCTAAAAACTAATTGAAATTAGTAATAAATTAGTGGTACAAAAAACAAAGTGGGGTTATTTAGAGGATCATACTCACCAACATATATATATATATATATATATCAGTACATGTACCAACCTAAATGGTGTGCTCTAGTATCAGTTGTTTTTAATCTACTTAGCATTAACTACAAATCAAAACATCAGCATGGAAAATGGATGTGCATACAATACATGATCATATCTGTTGCCAGTAAAAGTATTGTGATTATTTGTTATTGTGGAGAAGGTCAGATCCAGCAGCACTTTCCCAGGACAGCCACTCTTCCCTCAAAGCTACATACAGGAGCTTTCACGTCCCAGGACTCATGACAATTCAGGTGTGGTCTAGAGAGGACAGCAGTCATACTTGGCCATGGGTTTGCAGTTTGCCCTGGATAATAAGATGTACGAGGACAGCAGAGGTAGCTGAATAATGTGGATATTTTAAGTTTTGGGTTGCTCTATCGCTTATTCATCTGAGAAACACCACATTTCAGACAGGAAATGAAAAGTAGACCACAGGGATGAGAAATGGTTCACCAGAGAACAATGGTGAAGTGCAAAGCAAAAAAAAAAAAAAAACCAAGGACAAACCTTGCAATAAAAATCATATTAAGTTTGCTGGACTCATCTTTATTTTCTTTTTTCTTTATTTTTTCAGTACAATAGCACTGCCAAAAACACACTGCCAGCATGTTAAAATACATCCTGTATCTTATCCTGTAAAAAATGTTCAAAAGAAAATTATTTCCATATGCTGCATATTAGTGTCCTGTAGTTAGTTGGTGGTATATTACAGTTGTGTACCTGGAGACTGTGTTGCAGAAAAAATCTCTTGTATAGAATCTCTGTGTTTTAAAACAGATCAAAAGAAAAACTGCCAGCAAGAAGAAAATCAATGGCTATGTCCATTCCAATGATGTACTTGCAGCTCATCGAGTAATTATTTTAAAAAGAAAAATGATGGGTAAAAATCATTTCAGAGGAGAATAAACAGTGGGTTTAAAGCGGTTTATTATTGAGGTGCTTCTGTGTGGCCCAGGGCTGAGGGATAAAGAGGAGCATTTCTTTGGGAGAGGGGCTGAGTCCACCTTCTCAGGGCTTGTGGCTCATCTCTCCTGAGAGATAACACACTTTATCTGTTGGCTCAAATACTCACTTCTTTTGTTCCACTGCTCATGCTCATAAAACCAAGTTCAAGAACTTGTAGCTTCTCAAATTTGCCATCTTTAGTATTCACAAGTCACCTCACAAAATAAGTTTTTTTCTTTTTTTTTGCGAATGATCTTTTTCTGGGTGTAGATATATTCAACAAAGGAATAAAATCAACAAGGAGGAACTAACAGCAAGTGAGTCATAAATATTTGGGAAAGCAATGTCCCTTCGTTTGATAATTACGACCAACTTATCCTGTTTTTGAATGATCTGCACAAAAACCAAGATTATCTTTTGAAAAACCTTTTTGTGGCATTTTTGAAGTATTGCAAGTATGCAGAATCACTGTGTCAACCTGTGTGACATAAGAGAAGCTAATACGTACACCTAGCCAAACAGTGTATAGTAAACTACAGCCAGATAGTAATTATTTACACAAATTCACTAGAGGACCAAGGCTGAAGATGAGTGGGATGAGATTGTCTAAAAGCCCAGGTACAAATGATAAACATAGATTTTAAAATGCCTCCATATAAATGGATAATGAGAATGTACGTGTATTACACCGCCACTATTGTACAATTTTAATGGCAGTATTCCTGATTTATGTATTACATGTGGGATGTAGAAGGGCACCTAAGTTTATTGCCTTTGGGGCTGCATTAAAATTCAAGAGTTTTGGATGACTGAGGCTCAGCTTCTGTCGGCTGCTTCCACAGAAAAATATATTTATTCTCTAAACTATGTATTTTTTGTATTTTCCCAACAGACTGTATTTTGGGCAATAGAAATAAGAAATTGTTTCTGTTTAATTAACACAAAGCATCAAGCACAGTTTTGGAAGCCTAATAATGGACCACGTGTGCATTTTTGTCACAATCTCTGGACCTGGAAAACTCAAAAACCTTTGATAATACAAAAACCTTTGTAATCAAAAGAAAGCAGCTGCTTTCCAAAAATATGGGTGTTATTACTTATTGGATTTTTAGAAAATGATCACTGTGCTGTAGGCTTGAACTAACCTTTTTCATCCTGCTTGTATAAACAAAGTGAACTGGCTTTGAAAGAACTGGAATTTAAGGTACCTGTTTCTGTTTGTACCAATATGTACCTTTGCGTATTAACATATGTGTGAAAAAAGACGTATGAAGATTAATGGTTATGTGGTATTACCTTGAAATTAACCAGAGGCTGAAAAGACTGCAAATGAATGGGTATAATATGCACACATATGGACTTTGTAAGGGAATTCCAAAGGACTACAGACAAATTGACATTTTGTACTAATTTGGAGTCTCTGGAGATTAGAATAATGGTTCATATTAAAAGCAAACATATTGGGGGGGTATTTAGATGTTTGGACTAGGAGTCGAAGTATATATCATGCAACATAAGGAATGTGTATTTCTACTCATATTGTTCTTACTTATGTTATTTTAATGGAAGTAGAGATATATTACAAGATAAAATAAGCCGTGGTGTGTGTATGATGGCAAGATTCTCTTGGCCCAGTAAAACCTAGAAAGCAGGAATTGCCTTTTTCAGACATGAGGATTAGCACAGAAATCTATGTGTCAAGACACACCTGGATTATTAGAAAGGCCAAAGAACACTGCTAAACCTTTGTTTTGAAATCCCAATACTGATAGAGCTAAAGACCGTCAGGCATGTGGGAGGCAACACCTTACGATAGGCATGAGTACAGCAGTGCACTGCACTACAAGCCTTCTTAGCAGTTCAGACTGTGCTACATTACATTTTTTATGAGATCAGATGCTATGAGGTTGCAAGTAGTGAAGTCAGTAGTTTGTGAAGACTTACCTGACTCGCTATTGCTCATATTGTCAAACAAGGACAACACTGAAGAAAGTTAGAGTTTATCTTTATTGCTAGAGTGGGCAAGGATGGGCAAGTTGTTTGGTCTGAAACATTCTATTTCTGTCAGATTAAATGAAATCATTCATTTAATAGATTATTTAGCATTATAGATCATTTAGCTAGTTCATAATTTGAATTGATGCTTTCTGTCATTATTTTTGTCTGAATTTTTGAATCAGACGAAAGAAGGATTCCCTCTGGACAGACAGAACACAGTTACCCACACAGAATAATAAACTACTGTGAAATGTTACGTTTAAAATATTTAGTACAGAAGAATCCATTATAGATGGCAGTGTCGGTCACATCTGTCAGTCAGTCTTTTCAAAGTCAAATTCTTTTTCATAAAATTACCAAGTGAAACATATTGCTGTGTTGTTGATTTAATATTTAAATATGATGAACTGTTGCTTTGTGTAAGTGTGCACATATTATGAACAGATGTGTGAGTGGGTATGTGAACAACACACAATTAAATTCACAGTTATGAAAGAAAACACATAGCAATATCAAAAATGGATTCTGATACAGTCTGAAACTTCCTTTGTGGTCACCTAGGAAACATGATTTAGTAAACACTGCACAAATGAAAGGCTGATAATTAGCATGAGACATGTGCCATTACTGTATTTGCATTTGGAGCTCCCCAAAGTAGGACTATCCCTTGAACATCAGGTCTGCATTGTTTCTCAGTACCTCCAAAATTAACTAAAAAAACTGCTGTCAAGAAATAAGCTGTAAATATGAATAATTAATTCTTTACATGGTACATTTATTTATTTACTTTACTTTGCTTGTTACTTTTATGGACCAGCCCTGTTATATGATGCCTGATTAGTACTTTCTGCTCAGGTATATTTCATGTCTAATGGGCCTTCTTCTGTGAAATTAGACATTACTCACAAGCAGTGATGTTGAAATGTTCTGTACTCCAGTTTTGGTAGCCCTTTGAATTTCAGCCTGGGCCTTAAAGAGTACAAGTGGACATGGGGTGTCACTTAACAACAAGGGTCATTGTCCAAAATGACAACTATTCCAATAGTCATAAATCTCCTCAGAAAGTACGACTGGGCCACCTTGAACTCAAATCAATGACCTCCGGCTGGAAGTTTGCACTTGAATGAATTAATGATGCGCTGTAGGACAGTTTCAAGAATGGGACCTTTCTCATTATCACTAATCAGTATAACCAAACACCTAAAATAAATAAACAAATAATACATGACATGAGACAATAGGCGCAATGTGTCAGTTGAATTAAGCTGTAGTTAAGGAGAACTCTATAACACTGTTGACTGTGTATGATGATAGAGGGCAGTTTTTTGCTGGACCTCCTGAGGAGAGGAAATACAGTACCATAACGACTGAGCATGTGGCCAACCTCGTTAAAGACAGCCACTCCATTAAGAGAGAGCACTGGCTTATTACCTTCTCCATCTTTTGGCAGCTTAATTGGGCTCTCTTTGGAAGAGTTTCAAAAAGCAAATTACAGCCCTGCCACTTTGAATACTGATTTAGCTGCTACGGTTAAATGGGTAATGTATCTCAGAAATTAATACCCTGTCATTACTTAATAATTTTCAGGATGGCTTTGTTACATGCAAAATCCAAATGATGTATTTGTTAATTTCATGGATAAACACATGACACAAGACCTGGTTTGCTGTGTTTCATATATTTGTTTAATGTAAAAGGTCTTTGATTTCAATAAAGAGTCTACATCACATTAGAAGTGGTCCCATACAATAAAAACAAGAAAAGGGCAGGTGAGTTGAAATCCCTTGTTCAATTCCATGCCTCAACACAAATGCCTAGGAAATTTAATTGCAATTTAATAATACATTTTTAAAACCAGCCTAGTGTTCAGAATTATTCATGCAATCAAATTTTTCATCCTCCAAAGAGTGCTTCCTAGTCTTCATTTTGAGATAAATCATACCATACTTGACATTTTTCCTACTCATTACTGCAAATGAAGACATAGTGTGGAAAAAAGGATTTTTTTTCAGACCGTTGTTAAAAACATCTTCATTTGTTTGCTGTTCTGTCTCAGCATGGCTGGCTGATGTATGAGGACAGTTGCGTCAATGCTTCACTGAAATCACAAAAAAGTCAGGCAAAATTGGACATTGGGTTTTTCTGGCAGTTACTCATTGATGGATGCCCTGTATATCTCCTTTGTAGCCTGCTACTTTCATAATCTCTGTTATCATAACCTGTCAAAGATAGCAAGCTTTGTATTTTCTTCCTTAAGGCCAGCCTAGGATTTCACAACATAGAAGGTTCAACTATGAGACCTCACCTGACAGAATGAATCCATGTGGCTGAGGGTTCAAATCCCAAGTATGGAAACTTCAGGTAATATATTTGGGGCCAATCCAGAGATATCTGAGGCTGCAGGTAAATGGATGTGTTGGATTGTGAAAGAGAAACACAAAATCATTCCAAGCAAGGATATTTACTGCAAATTCTGTCTGTGAAGTAAACAGTAGCAGAGAAGTAATTAGATATGTTGTAAAGGTGCTATAAATGTATTTGGTTCATCTACTCTGTATTATAAGCAAGGCTCCCTCTATTTCTTTATCATTGTTGCTTCCTAAATACCACTCTCTAATGAAATCTTGCCTCATAGAAGCCCCTGGTGCATTGTAAGCTATTGTTTGTCTTTTCATATGCAAAATCTATTCTTAAAAAAAAAAAAAAAAAAATTGACCTGCTAAACACACAGCTGCTTTAATCTCCAGCATGCACGATGTGTTTTAAAAGCCTCCAAACACTCCAGGATCCATAAAGCTATCCGTGCCACTGTTTGAACACCTGCACCCACACAGAAAGCCCATTGTGGGCTTGTTTTTTTATAAGTGGCTTCAATAATGGAACAGTGTAGAGAGACTGAGCACAAGGCTCCCCTCTGTATTTGGTGATGGTTGTATGATACTATGATACTAGACCACTTTCATCATGTAACATACAGAATTCTTTGAGTGAGATTCCTTCTATACCCAAAAGCAAATGTGCAGGTGAAGGGGTGGGGTGGGGGAGGGGATCTAGCTCCAACTTCCCTACCTCCTCTTTCCCCTGGATCTCTTGCCACAAAACACAGTAACATTCTTCAAAGTGAAGGGTGTAGCAATGTAGCAATATTGGCCAAATTAAACATTGGTCATACTTAGCTCACTACCTAACTAGCTAGCTTCTTAATCTGGCTATCAAACATCACTAAAGGTAACCATCTTTAGTTTTCTTTTTGGCAAAGTGACATATTTTGTCTAATATGCTACATGTGCATGCCTGCTGATATTGAAAGAGCATTCTCCCACATGACATACACACAGGCAGTGCTATTGTATTCCCTTACTGTAGTCCATAAAATGGCAGGTAGAGTAAATGAAACCAACTCAAGTAGTTGTTGGGCAATGAAGAACATGGTCAGGCAATGGCCAGCTCCAGATCCAGCACCAGCATTAAATGGCACCTGAACATTTTCTTCAAAAATACTATAAAACCCTTTGGGAACTGTATTAATAAGCTAGGGATGCTCCTTTTAGACAGTACTTCCAACATAGCCATATCAATTAATTATCTTTAAATGAATTCATATTACACATTTTCTTTACAATTTTATAGATTTTATTTTAAAGTATGGGAGATTTTTGTTGTCAAAGATACCTATATATGATTTACCATATAAGAGCTGATAACACAGAAGCAAAATCTGTATTTTTTTCCCCTCATTTAATCTCAATAGGAAACTACAGCTTCTCCCCAAGGCTGTGACTGGACAGATTGTCAAAGGGTTTCATGCATCACCATATGGTGCTTTACATCGAAAGATGATTCAAGAGCAATACACCAGTGTAAAATCGTGAAGATTTAAGGTAATTTTTTATTTAAATCAGAAATCTTGTGAATTTAAAGCTAAATCCAGTGAATTTCCATTTGAAGGACACTGGTAAAGGACAAACTGACATGTTATGCATTCATTACACTGTCTGTTGACAGGGGAATTTCAAAATGGAGTCCCAAACTATTTCTCAGATGGATTTACATTCCTGTCCTGTTAATCCTGTTATTCAAAACAATTCCCATTGTTTATACTGGTACTGCTCAGACACTAGAGTGTTGCAGCTATTTTAGAATTGAGCGTTGCTGGCTTGAATATCACATTCTGGAAACCTGGAACACTCTAGCTCAATTCTAAAACAGATGCACCACTCTCATGTCACATAAGCAATTTGTGTACAATGAAGTGATGAGAAAGTAAGGTACTACAGGCCCAAACATAGTTAGAGCTACCATAAACTATCAGTGACACACTGATTCAAAAGTATTTTGGTATCTGTAGCAGGGAAAAAAATCGTTTTGAATAGTCACCCATTGCGCAATTCATGAATTCTAATTTTACCATTGTTAGTACCTCTGTAACTTTTCAATGCTTTTCTGAGAGCGTTTCCAGTATTACTGAAACCACTGTACAAAACAGTGAGGACAACACTGAATGGCACAATCAACCCGGGGGTATAATTGATCAACAATAATAATTCAATTTTCATGAATATTTTTTATGTGTCTTTGTTTTATACGCAGGTGGGCACAGAGAGGAAATGTCTATCTCTGGACTAGTTTGCACAATAGTGGGAATTTAATCGACTGCATGTGCAGTACAGCAGCTTCATTTGAAACCATGTTGATGACTGCCAGCCTCTTTCACACACAGAAATCACAAGTGCCTTTTACTGACTTAGACTTGTCAGTAACAAATGAGCCATGACAATTGCAAAGGCAGTAAAAATTGCTTATCTGTTTAAATGAAAGAGGGAAAATGGGGGAAAACAAAGGGCATGTGATCTGAATTTTCCCCTCTGAAACATCATGCAGTACAAATTCATTTTCTTTTGATGAGGCTACCAAATACAACACCCCTCCATCCACCCCCACCCAAGTCCTGGAATCATTTGTTGTTTTCGAACAATCATGCACAGATTCACTGACCTTTAAGTAGGCTGGATGTCTGATCCTACTCACCAGGCCCAGTGTATCACCAATCTACATATCAGTTAAATCACTGAACGTGAACATATTTGATTTGGAAAAGGAAATGAGCACACCCTGCATTTTTTCTTTTTCTGTTATACATAAGCACAAGCAACCAAAACTGCTGTGCTGTAGCACACACACACATAGAGATTCACATAATGCAGCAGGGGCTTTACACTCACATGCTTGCTTTAAAAGGACAATGTAAAAGAACACCATACATGTAAAGGATGGGGGACATGCATCGATGAACTGCCCTACAATAAAAACACAACAGACTTTGCATTTGTTTGTGTAACACATGTTGTATGTCCTATTTTAGAGCATACTCACGTTTAATGCATTATCAATGATAAAGCATTCCTAGTTTAAAATAGCAGACTCGGATAAAGAGAACACTTTTTACTCTCTAATCTTGAATCTTCTGTAAACAAATTTGTCAGTTAGATGACTCAAACCTGTTAAGATGTAATGGTGACTATCGATTGCTATTGTTGTTCTACAATGCTTAGTCTCCTGTCTGTAAAGTATTTCTTGCTGCAGTAAAAATAAAATGATTGTAAAAACACTGAGAAATTTGAGAGAAAATTTCATTTATGCTCTCTTGTTATTGAAATGAATGCAGACTAATTTTGTTTGGTGGGCAAATCTATTCAACAACCCTTGACACATTTTGTCTAGAGACTTCCCATGTGCTCTTCTGAATGTAAAATCTATCTCTTCACCTATTCAAGGGGGTGTCAAAACTAATATTTATGATGGTCTCTCAACTTAGAGGAAAGTTGCAGTTTAGATGCAAACTGCTGGTGCATTTTTTTGTACAAGAAAGTACAAGAAGTAAGCCTGCATATTAAAGTACTCTGAGATGTGAGGCTGAAAAGGCATTGCATTGTGGCTAAGTAGGGTTATACAAACCACCAGTTCAATGTTTAACCAAATCTGACATTGTACATTTTATCACTATACCTTCATCCTTTTTTACTTATAAATTATGTTAGTGTTAACTCTGTGGGAGATTATGTTATAGTGAATTATGTTTTGTAGCATTTCATTCTGGCATATGTTTGTTTGGGGAATATGTTTGTTTGGGAACCATGTGAAAAGGGAGTAGATTCAGGTGAACAGATACCCTGGTAATTAAACAGATCCTCAATGATTGGACTCAATATTGCAGACTAAGAACGGTTCATGTCACATTCAGGTTTCTCAGATCAGTGAACAACATATTGACTGGGTTGACAGCTACATGGAAAAAGCACAGCAATACTCACCGAAGCAAAGGGGAACTTAACTGAACAACAAGCCCTGGAGCCATAGTTCTGATGCTTCCGCTTCTTACCGCTTTGTATAGAGTCTCACTTGTCAGTAATAGTTTCATTTGACAATGCAGAGACACATGCTAGAGCAGGACAGGGGCACACTGGGTATTCATCTGCAGTCTACATGAATTGCTGCAGAGCATGCCCCAGGAGGGGGTGGGAGGCAAATCTCTGTCAGTATATTGGAAAAAGTCGATGCACATTTACAGATCATTTACAGAGGGGAAGGTGATGTAATTAGAGGGCCATATCACACAATGACTTGAGATAAAAGGAAGCCCACAGCTTGGAGTAGCCACAGGAGACTCCTTTTCAAACAGTCAGAGTATTAGTGGCTCCAAAGCCTCAAAACCGCATTCTCATATTCAAGCCCTGCCCTGACCAACTCTGAGTATGCTGCTCATTGGAGGATCCTGGTATCTTGTCAATGTACTGGGTTTTGAAAAACTATATTTGCAATAATTATGGTTCTGCCAGGATCCCCGCTTGAACGCCCAGAGATAGGGGTGAAGACCCAACCATCAGAAAAGAAGCAATGAGAAGAAGCTGAGGCGTGAGCAGACATAAAATCAGAGAGTCCCTCTAGACCGTGTGAACTGATGAATTATTAGGAGTGACATTAAAGGTCAGTATGAGTATGAAAGCTAGCCATGGGGGCTGAAGTGAAGAGGAGAGATTTCCTCACACTAATACAGGGGTTCAGAGGGCAGGGGCTGAAAATGGCAATTAAGCCTGGGAGTGCAAAGGAACTCTGATTTTCAGTCCAATGAATCAGTTTATATATGTCACTCAAGGAGTCACAGGGCAGACTCGGTAAGGAAATGTGAACACAAGTCTTCATCCCTCATTTTCCATCAGTAATAAGGTGGTCTGCATACAGAGCCTCACATTATCCACTTAACGTGATGCTGAAAAAGGCATCTTCAGCAGTGGCTGCCACAGTAATCATGCTGCTGATTCTTAGATGTTGGTGATTTTCAAAAGGACAGAATACAGCGGGTGTTTGTGGGTGAGTCTTGGTGACACAGATAATGGTGATGAAGACAGCCTGTTACAGATGTTACCTTTTATCTGTGTGTGTCTTTCAGAGACTGAGAAGAGAACCTCTGCAGTGTCAAGGAGGATTCATTTTCTTTCACAGGATGCCTCCCAGTCACAGCAGGGGAGGAAAGCAGTAGGTAGGTGTATAAATGTGTTAATGGAAACTCAGAGATGACAGGAAGGTTGGGGGATGCATGGTCCTCTAAAGAAAGCAAGTGTTGCTTCTGTGCAGCTTTGTGAGAAGCACATCTTTTTAAACATTTTGTTTTAAAGCTGCAATGGTGTTGGCTATCACAATTTGACTAAGTTCTTCATATGCCTTGTGTTATCTATCTCAGGGATTGACCAAGAGTTTCCTCCACCAGCTGGGACACCAGCTATTTGAGTTTTATTGTCTTCAATTAGAATATTGGAGCAAATCACAATTAGTGAGTAATAGATAATAAAAATGACTTGTGAGGGATATTTTTGGATTTTGATTTAAAAGAATGTTAGATGATGCAGTGAACTGACACTTCGTTAAAACTGTAGGTTTTGTCAGTTTGATTTTCCAAACCCAAATAATTTATTTATGGTTTCTGAGATTAACCAAACTAAATTAGCAAGGGCTGTGCTGAGTCTGTAATTGTTTGTCCAATTAGATTAGAGGACCAATTATTGAGTCTTGAAAAGCTGAATACCTTAGTCACTTAATTTCATGCTTGCATGATTAATATCTTGAATGATGATAAAATATTTTATTAACTAATGATAACAAATTACCAATGACAACAATTTCATCTGAGCAGCCCCCCTTTGCATTATCAGGGATAAACAATAAAAAACTTTTTTTTTTTCAGATCTTCAAATCTTATTCAAATGTATTTTCAAAGTTTGTCCCACCCCAAGCCAAGCCCATCATGTTAGCCTCCACAGCAGCCTTGCCACACTGATTCAGGAGGAGGCTCCTCTGAGTCACGTGATTGGTAGGGCTCACTTCTTTCTACACTGCAGCTGCACCAGCAGATATGCCGCCTGTGTTGTTGAAGGAGGATGAAGCCAGAATAGACACAGTTTGTGTTCCTGTAGGCAATCTGTCGACCAGGAGTTACCACTGTAGAGTGAATAAACTAAGAAAGTTAATTGGCTTCACCTATTACTACCATTGGCTTGGTTCAATCAGTTGTTGCTTGATTGTGCATCCATGGCCATAGCCAGTAATGTCATGGGGACTCAAACACTTGAAAACAATATCTTGGGCTGAAGCTTATTTATTTATTTATTTACTTACTTACTTATTTGTTCATTTATGGCAGAACCATTTGATTTAACAGCTTTACCTTGTTTCCAAGACATATCTCAGACTAATATGTTATAATCAGGAAATTAAATGGAAGTACATGAATAGAGATGAAAGGAATAGTTTCAGAGCTCAGCAAAGATAAGGGAATAAAGCTCAACTCAGATGAACAACTCCTGTACCGGGACCATATATCTGTCTGATCAATCAGTGCGAATAAAGTCACTGGGAACAAAAAGTCTTCCCAACATTCAGAGGTATCAGTCAGCTCTGGTGTCACAGTGGAGCTCATAGGTGGCCTGAGGCAGATTGGTGTGCTTCCTCCAGACTTCCTCCTTCCTGATGTGCCAATATTCTACATTCCCCTGTCCTTCACACTATTAGAGATTGAGAAACTTAACTCAGTGAGACCTGGAAATATATGACAAGGCACTTAGCAGCAATCACTGTCCTGTCCCCTGTTTTTCCTCCTCTGAAGGGTCTGTGAGATAGCCAAGCTCTGTCAAGGGCCTGCAGGGTGTGAGATTGATTCTGAGCATGAGTGGATCATCGCTTACGCTGACCTGCGTTGTTTTCTCAGCACCTCCACAGTCTGTCACATCGATAATAGGAGTTCCTGCTGCATTACACTTCCACTGTGAAACTGAATCTGGGATGTTCAAGATTCTCAAAGAAACATAAATGAAGTAAAACGGATACTTTGCACTAACAGGAGTAATGTCTGAGATGTATTTTCAAGGGCTTTGATGTTTATGTTTATCATTTATTTGTGTATGATTTTTTCACTATCATAATTATTCTTAAAATATTAACTTTTTACTTTTTACAAAATGATCTTTCCCTATTTACTATATTCTGTTGAAACTTCATTTTGAAATAAACTTCTCTGAAAGCTGTGCACTCTCTTTATGATGTTAAAGAAGCTAAAGTACCTACAGATGTGTAAGCAAATGAGGAGGACAAAGTGGGAGGGAAGTGTAGAATCTGTACATTTTTAACACAAATGAAAAGCGACACCATTCAAAGGCCTCTATAAGCACCACAAATCTGAATCATACTTGAACATACTTGAACATTCTTTTGGGAGTGAGGGGATATTTAAATATGTCAAATAAAACCAGGAACCTAATATGACATATGGAACAGATGTATCTCATTAATATTTCATACAAGCATATAATGTTGGGTCTACTCACCATTTAAATGTAAACAAAAGTAAATTCATAAGTGTTAAACCATTGAGTTAAAGACTTTAAACACAAGGGCTTATGTCTGGTAAGTTTTTCATAAAATTAACTTAGCATTCACATTTTCGGTGTAGTATTGGCCTGATTGAGGAGGAATTTTCTCCACACCTGACCTTTATGAAGCAGCTCATCCACAGATTCTGTCCACACAGCTCTCAGTACCGCTGTGCTGCTCTCCTCTCATGACATGACACAGCGCCACCCAGAACAAGGCCCCTGGGATGGTGAGGTGACTGGTGAAAAGAGAGAGGAGCGTGGGGGCTGAATACACCACTATGTGGGCAGGATTTCTATCCCGTGTTTTGAAGGTGGGTTTCAGGCCCAGGTCCCATTCATTTATGGTGAGTGTGACTCAACGAGCATCTGGGGAACCTTTGGTTCCAGAATTTAGGCCTCTTACACAGCAGACACAAGGAAATGTCATTCTGAAAATGCCATGGCAAAATATGGGCCTGCACGTCTTCTGTTTGGAACTCAGCAAAACACAGCAATAGAGAGCCTGGAGGAAAACATATGGCTCTTTAAACAGGGTGGATCAGCACTTTTTTATTGCTAGAGGAAAGTGCTTAAAAAATCTATGTCTCTGCCTCTCAACTACTGCTGGGCCATTGTTTTGATTTGTTGCTGTTGCTGCTGGTATTTTCTTCAATAAAGCATTCTTTCCATTTGTAATGTGCATTCTATGCATTTAGCTTGACAAAAAGCTAATAATAAATAATATGATTTTTTCAGTTCTGTAGGATAACACAAGTTATCAGATACATATTTAATCAACTGAATACTAAAATGTGACAACACCTACAATGTTGTCCTGGAAAAAGAAAAAAAAACACCTGATGAGAAATTTATGAACACAACATATTTTTGCATCTCCTCAGTTCACCTGAGTTGAATGAGGGAAAAACAAAGCATTCCAGCCATGCTCAGGGGGATAACACAATCAACACAGCAGAGTGTCCACAGCTGCTCTCTGCCAGGGCAGTCTTTGGCACTGAGCTGAGCGCTGACATATCTGTCAAGGAGGTGACATTTCAGAAGGCATTTGACTAATGTTCGGCCGCAGGGCCAACTGTCCACAGAGGGTGGAGCGGTCATCTGTGCGTGATGTCACATGATGAAGCCAGGGATGCATGCAGGGAACAGATGCAAACACCCGCTGCATTTCCAGCACTGGAGCTGAAACTGGATTATGGCCATATGTAAAATTCAGCAAGCAACAATAGTACTTACAGCAATAACAGTAAGATAAATACCCAGCAAAGATGTGTTCCAGACAGCCTGGACAACACTGCTGGGATTCATCATGACCTCTGAGGCATGAGACTGTTAAAAGTTCAGGTCTGCCCCAAGGCTACATGGAATATTACTGCAACTCCTTGTCACCTGTTTTTCTCTTAGTGACTTAAGAAAAAATTGCAACGAATCTTTTAGTAAACATACATGAAAATTATGGTCTGATGCTTTTTATACAAAACAATGAAAATAAAAATAAGACCCCTACCTTTCATCTTTCTTGAAGTTTCACTCTCTCTGAGTGTTTCATTGCCATTGTAAAGGGAACTAGAAATGAAGAAACTGTTTTCCACAACCTTAGCATATCTAGGTGTGTTTAGGATCATAACTTTCACACAGTAAATTTGGCGATTGTTTAAAAATCTTTGAATGAATTTAAATTGATAGAATAAATGACAAATCAAAATTATGAAATACTACTATGTTACAATACTGTAAAATCTACAATACTGAATCCTTTATTTTATATATCACGCATATCATAGCATAGCTTTCTAATCTATACATTTTGTAATTTCAGCCAGCACATATAGTATAATTATACCTGTGGATCTATGACTGTTTTCAGCTGAACCAAGCATATCATCAGTATGGTACATCCAGTCTTTTATCGCTGATCAACGGAATGAACAGAATCCAACAGTGAATTGGCCTTGAGTGTCTAGATTGAACTCTGACAGCTTCAGTGAATTTAGGTTACCAGCTATGTCAAATAAAGCTATTAAATTGTGATATCCGCTTTCAGCATGCCTTCATGTCAATTTTATATTCCTGTTCTTTTTCCTTTTTTTTCACTTCGAAGCAGCCGGCCTTGAAGTGAGAAGCAATTTAAACAAAGAGCAAGTATCGCCTCCTACAAACTTTCAACCACAGGACCAGAGCCGTGCCAAATCAATTTCCCCAGACGATGAGACGGCCTGCCTGCTCGAAGGGTGCGATGAAATTGAATTCTTCCGCTTGTGAAACTTCTATTAAACCAAATATATTACTTGGAATTTTTCCCCATTTGCTTTAAAATGTGTGTGGAGATTACCCACAGGAATGCTAACTTTTGACATCCAGAATAATATATAGAAATCACCAAGGTGATACAAAAGACAGCCCCTTTTGACCTATTTCTCTCTTTTGCCTCACTGAGCTGAAGGTAGCTGCCAACTGCTCTATGCTGATAGGGACTCTGTGTGTTTTTCATAAGCTCCCTCCTACATAATTCACCTGGTCCTGTGTGGAATTGCAATGGAGACCCAATCTATGGCCTGATGACCACCCCGAGGTGAATTCATAGCACTCTCATTCATTGGAATTCTGAGCTTCAACCTGTGCAAGAGATTCATAATAAAATTTGAAAATGCTACTTTTGTAACTCATTAATCATTTAAGGTTTTAATAAATTGCATTTGACTTCACATTCATTAGCATGTTCAATGAAATGCTAACAAACTACTTAAGCTTCACTTTCACATGACACTCATGACAAAAACTTTTTTCCTCACACACTTTTTTGTGATATGCTATTGAGTTGGTCCATTTACAAGATATTAAAACACAACAGAACCTGGCAGGTATAATGTTACTTTAGTTCTACTATAGTATGCTACATTACTTCACCAACAACCTAATAAAACTGGTTTTAGGCAAACAAAGATGGAATGAAAGACAGAAAGTGGCAAAATCTGAAATAAGTACATTCATAGAATTTCATATTTATCCCTCTATAGCAGATAAATGCATTGTCATTATTTATCAAACTCCAAATGTTTTCTTTTTTTCAATACAAAGAGAACTGTGAGTAAATCTGCTTTTAACAAAACATATGCAATACTTGAAATTAATGAAGTTTCAGTTTAAGCTTGAAAATAATATAACCGTTCTTTGCAAATGCCACACTGCTTCAACAGTTGGCCAAAGAGCATACTGTCATTTTCACGTGCTGGAAGCGAATCGGCTTCTCTGTCTCTTCCATTTACTATGTGTGTGCATTTCTGACCCAGCAACCCAAAACACAGAGGGCAACCAGTCATGAATTATTTGACAGAAATACTTTTCAAAGACAGCACTTATCTCCAGTGCAGATGTGGCTAACAACATTTACAACATAGAAAGGAAGGAGGATAAAGCAATGACCTTCAAGCAATATGGTCTGACAACGCTTTCTGCATGAGAATGAAGCATGAAAAGAGTGAGAGAAGAGTGTGCTCTGTGGTTGTGATGTGTTGAGGCCATGACGTGCTGCAGCCTTTTTACTCACTGAGTAAAGCCAGGAACTGACACCATAGGCTTTCGGTCCAGCACACCTCATTGTGTGCCTCACTCTACCCTGACATATGTATGGCTTTAAGTGTATTTTATGCACAACCACATCCTGCCTTAGGTTCCAGAGTCAGTCTTTGTTTATATTATCAGTTTGAGCACAGGAGTTATCAATGCCTTACATCTCTACATGTATTCTTTGTCTTTTTTTTTCATCCAGAGCCATGAGCAAGTTCCATGCTAGCGGGGTGGGGGGTTACAGATGTAATCAAGTAAGTGAAACCCAGGAGACATTCCAAAATTGCAACATCCTTGAGTGTGGAAAGAGAGCAGCCATGGACATAGGAAGGGCACTCTGGCTCTGACACGGCGCATGTCTGGAGGATCCTCTCTGTTCCTGACTGAAAACCAAAGTGGAATCCTCTTTTAAATCCCAAGCCTGGTTGAAAAGAATCGCCATAATGGATAGCAAACTGTTTCCCAAGCATATTTTGTAGTCATTCAACACTTTTAGGTAAATATTCCTATTTTGCTTGGAATACCAATTTCTAGGTCATTAAAATAAAAAAGGAAAAGTAGACATTATAAAAATCCCAATCCATTTGGGACTCAATTTCCCACAAGATGTGATTCCTCCTGCAGTTACTCTTTGTATTTTACAATGCAGCCAATTTTGAACCCACTCAAAAATAACTCCCATAATTCCAACTTCATTTTGACAAAGCGTCTCTCATGATATTTTTGCATTATTTTTGTTTGGTAAGTTAAAAAAGGTAATAATATAAGCCTGTTTTGAATAAAACATTTTTGATGCAAATAGGGGAAATCAGTCATTGGTTTATCTGTGAAAAATGCATGAACAAATTGCTACAAAAATGAAGAAAAATATCAAACTTTGGCTTTAGTGTTGTGTTACAACAAAAGCAGCAATGCATTGAGATAGAAAATAGAAATGTCTTGACTCCTTTCATTGCACTGAAAAATATATCACAGAGAGGAGCTATTAAAAATCTGCCATACAGGTGTGCAAAGGAGTCAGTTTCCCAGTGAAAACTTTCTTCAGCTCAATACTCTCTCAGACATCTGTTTAAACTCGTGTTCAGCCGCCTGTTTCGTTATTGTTGTTTTGAATTTGTGATGCTCTCTCTGAAACTCGGAATTCAGCTCTCCCTTGACACTTGCAGTTTGAATGTAAAAATTCCCTCTTCAGCTCAGACCCACCCCCGTTTGTTTGAACAGCACCCGCCTCATAAAGGCTGGTAAATGTTGGCATTAGCATTTTGGCATTTTGGGCAGCTTATGAGTATGTCTGTGTGTGTGTGTGTGTGTGTGTGTGTGTGTGTGTGTGTGTGTGTGTGTGTGTGTGTGTGTGTGTGTGTGTGTGTGTGCCTCCGCTTGTTTGTGCATGGCCTGTGAAGCTATGGGATACGAGAAAATTTGCTGTACTAGTGGAGCCTTCTTGATTCCGGCTTGTGCTGACCTGAATTCACCCTGCATGCCTGACGGTAATACAGAGATATGATATTAAGGAACATTACCTTGACTGAGCAGGCCAAAATGCTGGAGATGTGATTTTGCAAATGAAAGTACCCCATGACATATGTTGAACGCAAAGAAGAGGGAATTTTATTATTACCAGGATTTGAGTGATAGTTCCAAATTGCAACTGTGCCCGCAGACTGCATTGCTCCAGCCAGGAGTCTAGCAAGAATGATGGTCTGTCATAGGAGGAAGACAGAGAGTGGAACAAAGTGGAGGGAAGAAAATGACGTATCATTTTATCCTTCAGCCACATCTCTAACCCCAAAAATATGCCTGACCAGCCATCATTATCCCAGCAGCTTATCATAGAGCAAAAATAGCCATTCTATTAAAGAAGCACAGATCCTTAGATGAGAGAGACATTGCCAAAAATATCCCCATACACTACAATATTTGTTTGACAGTCTGTTAGATTATCTTGAATTCCTCAAAGGAGTGCTCTAATACCTTTTAGAGGAACTGAATGTTTAAGGTTTGGAAGCCCTGGAATATGAAATGCCTACAGGCACAACAAACATCATTCTTAATTTTTCTTCTCTGAAATCAAATAAATTGTACTACTTTTAGTTTATGTAAAATGAACCTTAAAACCTTGTCTCTGAGTACAGTTGCTGAGGGTTGTTTTTGCAATGGGAGGTTAAATTAAAGAGTATACTCTATGTATTTTTACTGAGTTTATAGACAACTTTTGTTGTTGCATAATGCAGCCATTATGTATGTAGAATTTAATGCAGAAGAGGTCTCAGTCAAATAGTAGAGAGATTTCTCCATGGCTCATTTCATTTTAATCCACAGAGAAGAATGCAACACAAATCTCACTCAACTCCCTTTCGGGTGCAGTGGTTTGTGAATATGAATTAAATTTTTAACCAACAGGAAAGAAAAACTAAAATTAGCCAAGGAAATATGAGCCGTGGGTCTCTCAGAATCAAATGAAACCTTTAACTCTATTCAGCTCTGTTTTCTAAGGAATTCATTTATTAATTTGATTAAATGAAAATTCATGATGGACCATGATGCACTTGAGAAATTTTGACTTTGCATGACCATTACATTACCTCCATTAATGAGAAAAGTGACTGGCCAATGTTAATGTGTTAATTTAACCTCATGAATGTCCAGCCATGTGTACATTAAGTAAAAGAAGTTAAATTAATTAATGAAGAACCAGCAGTTGCTGGACTCTTTAATCTACCAGCTGAGCAATGCAGTGGAAAGCTGGGGAAGTTAAACTGGTATGTCCTAATCCCTTAGTAATGGGAATTTCCAGGGTAAAACTCCCCACCACAATCCATTCTTTTCCCTTTTACATGTATTATCTTTTATCATTAACTCATTAAAATAACACCTAAAACGTTGAATAATGCTTTGGAATCATTCTTAGAATTCTTCAGCAATGAGTGAAACTGTTTATGGAGGAATTGGTTGATTGATGTGGAAAGGTTTAAATATTTTCAGAATTTGTCTGTATACTAAATAATAATAATTCAGCACTATATTGGAAAACAAAAATAATACAGAATATCTACACATTTGTCAACAAAACGTTTAAAATACAGGAAATAAAGGGGAAAAATATGAATATTTCATATTTTTTGTTCATGCTTCATGTACGATTCATGTGTTTTAAATTCAGTTGAATATTTCTCATTATTCTCAGTAAATATCTGACATGTGTGAAGGTATGTGTGGGACCTGCTGTTAAAAGTTTCAGTTGTGTGAGGCGAAACACTGCCAAAGGAGTGTTTAGCATACTCACATGTTCGTATGTCACATATAATTGTTAATGCTGTCAGTTTGTCAACAAATTCTCATGTCTGCTTCATTATAGCCTTTTACGTAGCAGGCACTATTTTTTCAGAGGAAGAATTTACAGGATGTTATTGCTTGGTTATACCAGACTTAGCAGCTGTCTGAATGTGACATCTCAATAAAAAGGTGGCAAGGATGGTTATCCATTATTAATAGCCTCTCACAGGTAACTGTATGCACTGTTTTCGTGTGAGGATTGCAATGTAAAACTTTATTGTATTGTTTTAAATACAATCCTGTTTACCTATTGACTGATTAATTGCTGCTTAATTTTTCTTTAAAGATTCTCTTAAGATTTTCTCTATACACACCTTCTCAGAATTATGAATAAGTGAAATAAAGATGAAGCAGAATTATACATTGGAAATTTACACTATTGTAAACTGGAATGGAATAGTAATCTGGTAGGCTAGTAAGGCAATTTTTAGCCATAAAGCGAACATTCATAAACATAATCAACACTAAATCCTTTCCAGTAAACCCATTCACTTTGAGAAATACATAAGCTTGTGTTACACAAGCCAAAACTAACATCTCAAGTAGGGATTCCCATAAATAAACTGTAAACATGTGTTTTGTTTCTCCCCTTTGACTAAAACAGTATCCCAGAGTGGATATTTTTAAAGTTTGTTCAATAATTAATGTTTATGTCTTGAAAAATAAAGGCAAATGGTGGACAACTGACCAGAATTGGCTTCTATGCTGAAAAATTAAGGAGGCTTGGTGACCCACAATATTCAGTTCTGACCTTTTCCTGAAGCCCTGAAAGTCCAGTTTTTTTATTTATTATTTTTATTAAAAAATAGTTTTCAGCATTAACATGAGTGCTTATTTTCACAGAGATTACAGTGATTCATTTATGAAAGGGTTAAAATTAAGGTGACTGTTATCATGAATAATGGATTCTGACTCATTAATGCATTCATGTTTGGTGTATGTATTTTGAAATTATGTTTAGAATTCTGAAATTTCAGTGCCAAAATACCTCCACTCCAAATGTATGCCTATCTCTCAGGCTCTGTTGTATTGGATATGCAATAGTAAATCTATCTAGTTAAGCTGTGTGCTTTTTTCAAAACAAAATGTACGAAAAGTATGAAATATTCTACAAAAGGGACATGACAGGTCTATGAATATTTATGAGTAAAAGAGATGGGAATTGGTTCGGGCACATCTCAAAAACACAAAGTAAGGATCATACTTTCAGATATTATGGCTGAGAGCCAGAATTGAAGATATACTTTGAATATGGTTTTTACTTTTTGGAAGAAAATGTATTAGCTTCTCTCAAATTATCCTAAGGCTTGTTTTCTGCCAGGGACTGTTGCTTAGAACAAGACAGAAGCTCAAATCTGTTCTGCAAGGTAATTTCCTTGAGTATTAAACATTGCTTTGTTACATAATATGAGCTGTATCATAATTTCCATTTAACCAGAATTTCACCTTTTTCCCAATTTTGTTACCCAGTCTGGCCAACAAAAACCGTAGTCTCAATTCATCACAACAGCATCCTCCATTACTTAGGAAAGCACATGGTGGCACGTGTATCCTCTAAAATCTCTGCAGTCAGTCCCTCTGAGTGGTTATAGTTACAGCACCTGATGACTACACAGCTCAGTGTGATCACAGGGGCCCTGCCAAGCAGAGGGGACACAAATAAGCAATGAGCCACAGTGTTACTATAGTAGTTACAATTGTAGTACTCAGCATTACAATAAAAATAATATGGTTGTGTGTCCATACTCACGTAAAGTTGACTAAGGGGTTAAACTTATATGTGGATAACATTAACTACAGAATGAACATAAATCATACATTTATGTATCTAGTGTGGCCCCAGGAGAGGTGGAGAGAGGAGCAAGCTACTCAGCTCCTCCCGCTGTAATGCTGTCAGTCTCCTGGTTTCCTCCCTCAGCCCGAGGAGTTGACCAGAGCTGCAACAGCAGTGGCTTCACAAGCAGGCAGACTCACCTGCGAGTGATTCCTAATCAGCTCAGCTGTGAGCACTTGCCTTTAATTAGATCTTCTATTTAAGCACAGCCCGAGAGGCTGAATGGGACTTCTGGGTTTTGTGTTTTCTGGTGGCTGTACTGTTTTTGAGTTTTGTCTCTATTTTGTATTAATTCCATTTGTTGTGTTTTCTTTTCTCCCAAAAGGGGTAAATAAATGGCCTTTGGCCCCTTTTTGTTGAACTTTTGTTGTGTTTCCTCTTCTGCTCACCACCTGGCCCAGTGGCCAAACCTGCCACTGTACCACGTGAGGTTTTCAAAAAATTTAGTCATGCATGCATAAAATGGATGGAAAGAGATTCTATCTTTGTGGCAAACATGCTAGTACTTTCTAATTATATAATATTTCTTCAAGACATATTTGTTTACACCAACCAAAGATAATTCTGAATAAACTTTACATGATTTATTGCTAAAATTGAAATATTAGTGCAACTCTAGCATTTTTAAAAGGAACGCTGTGACTTGCAGCTTTTCCTAGATCCAGCGCCTGAAGCCCCCTGTTGAAAGGAGGAAACCTTGAGCAGAACCTGGCCCAGAGTGGGAGTGCATCTGCTTCTGGCTGGCACTGGGCAGTCTTGGTGGGGTAACTAATATAATAGAAAATGTTTTGGGGATGACTTCATGAGCCACTCTGACAAAGGAGTAAGATCTGCCTGTGGAGCCTGCAGTGGTCCTTAGCCTTTCTAAAAAGGAGTAACCTAAAAAGGTAACCTAAGCAGAGGAACACAGACAGTCATCGATTAATGGCAGCATCCTGAAAATAAGCAAAAAACTAGACATAGTAAAGAGAAAGAGAAAATGTAATGCAAGATAAAACACTGATAGCAAGTGAAAAAAAAATGCTTGAGTGGGGCAAAATGTTGATATTTTTGAAAGGGAGTGAATTCATTTTCAATAAATTATTGCTTGCGTTGAGGCTATGGAACCACCCTCTGTACACATGCAAGACTTTTTGATTATTTTGGTAATATATATGATGTTGTGAGACAATTCTTTGCTGAGATTTGCACTTCAGGACTACTCTTGTGTTTGTGTCTGCAATTCAGGACTGCATATGTTTTTTGTATTTACAATTTTATGTTGTATTTCCAAAAATCATATGTGCAATTTATGATTTGAATTTTCTTTTTGTTTTTGTGTTTAAGACTGCAGAGCCACTGTATCTCACTTCCTTAAATTCCAGATTGATAGTACTTCACTGAAAAATAACAGTGGTTTCCATCTTCAGCTCTAAGAAATTGTGCCTGTGAGTTTTGGCCATTTTATGTCTCAACCCATGCTGAGCAAGCATATGTACACCTCAGCAAGACTGCTGCTTGCACAATACTGCTGCTTTGACAGGGTTTTAAATACATTCATTCTTTTAATACTCTAACATCTGGACATGTTACAGATATATAAAGACATGTAAAGGGTTACAACTCAATGGGGGTAATCTAGAGAAACAAATCACCTTAGTACATGGAAATTGAGGGAATGTGAACACATTCTGCTTTTAGCATAATTGCTGCATACGTCACCAGATAGATATCCATATATGTGTGGGTTAGTTTGCCCTGGGAGACAATCTCCTGTTAAAAAAGAGGGGCGTAATCTTGAAAGATGACAGGAAGCCAAGCTGAGACAACCAGTGCTGATTGAAATAGATGGCAATGTATTGGTATCATGGCATAACAGCCATCTGGCCTTGATCAGCTGGGCCCACCATAATCAGTCAATGTCTCTAAACCAGCTCTAGGTCTCTGCCATTACTACTGCCTCTGTGAGACCTTTCTATGACAGAGGCTCAAACCATTACTACTGCCTCTGTGAGACCTTTCTATGACAGAGGCTCAAACCATTCCTACTGCCTCTGTGAGACCTTTCTATGACAGAGGCTCAAACCATTACTACTGCCTCTGTGAGACCTTTTCTATGACAGAGGCTCAAACCATTACTCTGTCACTGCAGAGGCTCAAACCATTACTACTGTCTGAGACCTTTCTATGACAGAGGCTCAAACCATTACTACTGCCTCTGTCAGACCTTTCTATGACAGAGGCTCAAACCATTACTACTGCCTCTGTGAGACCTTTCTATGACAGAGGCTCAAACCATTACTACTGCCTCTGTCAGACCTTTCTATGACAGAGGCTCAAACCATTACTACTGCCTCTGTCAGACCTTTCTATGACAGAGGCTCAAACCATTACTACTGCCTCTGTGAGACCTTTCTATGACAGAGGCTCAAACCATTACTACTGCCTCTGTGAGACCTTTCTATGACAGAGGCTCAAACCATTACTACTGCCTCTGTCAGACCTTTCTATGACAGAGGCTCAAACCATTACTACTGCCTCTGTCAGACCTTTCTATGAAAGAGGCTCAAACCATTACTACTGCCTCTGTGAGACCTTTCTATGACAGAGGCTCAAACCATTACTACTGCCTCTGTGAGACCTTTCTATGACAGAGGATCAAACCTCAAACCATTACTACTGCCTCTGGCTCAAACCATTACTACTGCCTCTGTCAGACCTTTCTATGAAAGAGGCTCAAACCATTACTACTGCCTCTGTGAGACCTTTCTATGACAGAGGATCAAACCATTACTACTGCCTCTGTGAGACCTTTCTATGACAGAGGATCAAACCATTACTACTGCCTCTGTCAGACCTTTCTATGACAGAGGCTCAAACCATTACTACTGCCTCTGTGAGACCTTTGTATGACAGAGGCTCAAACCATTACTACTGCCTCTGTCAGACCTTTCCATGACAGAGACATACATGGCAGGCAAAGCACCCTGAGACCAGGCTTGTGGCACTTAAATTAAGGCAAAATGTCTCAGAAATAAATATTTATTTAGAAATTAAATTGCATACTTGAAGGAAGTGGGAGTCAAGAAGATTAATTTGGTGGGGAAAAAAACCTTTGGCCTGTGTTCAGTCAACACCTCTCTTAACTCACAATATATTGTTTTTCCTTTTCTCTTGGTTTGACAAGTTCACCAATCACCAAAATTATATTTCTAAAAAATCAAACACATCCATTTTTTCTGAGTCAAAGGAAACATTTTGATTGAAACCAGGCCAATATCTGACACAGTTTTATTTTCAGATTATTGTGTAATGAGAACTCATGAAAGAAATGAAAAATGTATTGCAAACAGTCTTATCCAACGAAAATAACTTAAATTTACACAGAATTTTACTTTACTGTGCTGAATAATGTGTGAAAAACTGTCCATTACTATTACATTTTAGAGGATATTTCATATTCTCTGTTGCTAGAAAACACATTAACGTCCTTGGAAGAATATGCAACAACACAGTACTTGAAAAAAGTGTAATGAACATTTTATTTGCACCAAAAGGCAATATTGTCGTACAAGATTTATCATGTCTATGACCAAATTGCACTTCAATTATGTTAGAAGTTTGAGGCCATCACATATTTCTCACAGAGTAGCATGCTGTCTATCTATTGATTTAAACTTGCTTGAAGAATTGCTTGAATACAAAAATCCTGAAAAAAGTGTCTGATTTTGGTTAAGCCCACCAACAGTGCCATTATCATTTTAGATAATAGCAGAGCGGATCAAGGGTTTCAAGTTGCACTTTCCACTGCTAAGGTCACAAGCACAGTAATCCGCACATCCTCATTTTCCTATCCTGTGAAGAACACCTGAAAGGTACAAGCTGTTCCTGATGTTCAGAGTATGATGCAGAGGTCTAATGGATGTGCATGTGTTCTCATAACTTTCCATATTTTAAGCCTCTGTGGCCTGCAGTCCTTAACCAGTGGTGAGGCCGATGCCACACGTTCTACCCCCGGCATATTCATAAGCCCCCCACCCATTTCAAGCGCAGACAAGAGGGGTCTGCTCAAAAGGAAATGCAGCCAGTGGAAATTGCAAAAAATCATTTACATTTTTTAAACATAAGTCAAGCAGAGCACCCTCAAGGCAATTTGGCAGATTTTCCCTTCTTGAAATGCTCCAGGGAATTCACTGAACACTCAGCATTCAGGGCACACAAAAAGGAAAATCTATATACACAAACATAAAATCACATTTGGATTTCAATGAATAGCCTGGCAGATGGGAGAATGAAATGTGACATTAACAGCTGCAGCCTAAGAGCAGGTGAATACATTGAACCTGCCATATTAGTAGCAAGGCCCCCACTGGACTCACAGCACTGATGCTGAATGCTTAGTATACACACAGCAAATGAATTTCACCCATCTGGGAAGGTGTGGAGCATTTCTCAGAACCAGGAATGTACACAGCACAGAGCAGCAGAAGCTGGCTCTTTGAAAAGGCTAATGTGTGCATGGAGGGGGAAGACACAGAGCATGTTGTCTCTGGCAGGTACTGACTGGAGTCACATGGGCCAAACAACCACTCTGTTCACTATGGAGTATTTTAAGTGTGCGAGCAGCTAAATTCAGAACAGTAGTGCCTCTATGCTCTCTCACAAACACACACACACACACACACACACACACACACACACACACACATACACACACACACACACACACACACACACACACACATTGCGGGTCAGGGCTCTTCAGAGGAAATATGTTTGGTGTGAAGAGGCTTCTTTGCAGTCAGCACAGAATATGAGAAGGAGACAAGGCAGCAAGATAGTGACATGATGGTGACGAGAGCCAGAATCACCCTGAGGATATTTTACACTGGCTTTTATCATTTGGCATAGATAAGAAGGGCCCCATCCTACTGAGTTGTACTGTGGATGGTAAAATTGGTTTATACAAGTTTCTTCATTACTGCCCAATAGTTACCTTTATACAGGAAATTATTTTCCTTAGTTTTATACATTTCATTCTATTTTACACCACCAAAATACAATTCCTCTGCAACAGCAAAATTTTAAATGATGTGTCAAAGCCAGTCTTCATAATTCTAATTACAAAATGAAACTCAAAATGAACTTTAATATATTTCTGTTTTTGATATGATTTAAGGATATTTCAGACATAAAAAAGTGGTAATAACATGTGAACCCTCAATGTAACCACTGGAATTATATAACACATTAATATCTGACTGTAATTTTGCCAATTTTATCAGCATATAAAAATGTCATTTTATGTTCTTAAAAAGCAATATCACACAGAAAGGACCAAAAACCATGTCTGGAACACCTGGGTCAAAGGGAGGAAATATATGATGTACTACACAGTTCTGTGAGCCCACTCATATTACAGTGGCCTGAATGTCCATCTACAGCCTGCAGCCCCTTGCAATATCATTCTTGCAGTTCAATCCAGGTTCCTTTTCAAGAAACACAGTCTCTGGTCTAAGATGGCAAATTTCTCTCAAGCTGTGAGATACAGTAATGGGGGGAATAACTCACTGATCAGGAAGCAAAAATGTGTTGTCATGTGGGAGAAAAACATTGACAATGAGTCAAGGTGGTTGAGATGTACTGTACTCCTCTGTCCATTTAGTGTATCAGGGAACATCCTGCTATTTATGCCTCATGCAGTGCAGGAACCATATCACCAGGTCACGGTAACCTAGATTACCCCCATAAGGACTGAGTTACTAAACATGATCTGATATTGTATACTTTCAGGGGTGCATAAAGCATCCATCCTGGAAAAGAAAATGTCAGCATGCTAATTGAAACACAAGGTAATGCTACTTAATGTCATATTCAGTTTTTCCAAATCCATTTGATCCCTTTAGACAACAAGGTATCTAGGTAAGATAAACAAAGACACATTTTATCAAATAAACAGCAATGTAGAGTCTGTAAAATTCTTGTATATGTGAGAACAAAGGATTTCTTCCCAGAATGCATATAAACAGCTTTTTGTCTGAGGGTTTATAACCTTAGCACACACAACAACTATACATTTCAATCTTTTCTCTACCACTTGCAGTAAATCTTGATTCTCATTTATCATTTATCATTAGTTTTGTTCTTTGTCAGTTTGCCTTTAGACATATGCAAATCTGTTTAATCTTGTACACAGGCTTCTCCTAGAGGGAGCTCTGACAACTGATTAGGCAGTGCGTTATATTGAGCAGTAACTAAATTATATAAATAATTCAATTTCCTATTATTTCCATGTATACAGAGGCAAGCCCAGATGTAATGATATGGGCTCCGGGAGTGATCTGCATGTCACTGACTGTTTTGGTGGTGGGTGTGACAAATCACACTTTCCCTTTGTTCACTGCACCTGAAGGCCAGCAGCTGGTCTGTGCTGAATGTAATGCAATGGATGGTCTCACATATATGTATATGTTCATATGCATGTTGGCATGAATCTGATTCAGGAATAAATATGGTGGTTGATTGTTTGTGTTGATCTACATTCAAATAAGTGGTAGTATGGCAATATCCATGCTAGATCTATTAAGTGAATATATCATGTGATAATATCTGCGATATTTCTGTACTTGGGCTTGTATTTAGTTGAAAATATCTGTTATAAGAGTTAATAAAAAAAACTAATATAAGAGTTTTTTCACCTTCACTGGCACTGAGCACAGAAATCCAAGAGAGGTAGATACTGAGAGAGATAACAGCATAGAGGCAGACAATAATACCTCTAAACAGTCAACCACTCATGAAAAACAAAATGTATGAGTGGTCCCAACATTAAAATAAGTATAATGAAAGTAAAACAATAGGTGTCATGGGAAATGTGTAGGGAATCATGAAATCCAGCTATCAGTGTTGAGTTATCAGTAAATATGTGCCTACACCTGTGTCATGTTTTTAGTTCACTTACGCATAAGATCTTGCATTCATGTATAGTATGTAGTAATATCACATGATGCGTTCTGTGTTATTGGATATTGCAACAACGTTGCTAAGTCATTAAATACCAATTTAGAATAATATCCTTGTGTATGTAATTATTATTATTCATCCTGAGCCTGTGTGTCTTCCTAATGTCACTTACCCTCAAGAATTACCCTTTCGATCATGTGCTAAGGTTATCGGTGGTAATTTCTGTATTTCCTTGCATATGCTATCAGTTTCATTGTCACATTCCCATACACAGGTGGTAAGGAATACAGAATTAATTTAATTTCTTTGGACTTGAAATGTATGGCTCCCTGGAGTGTGCTTCTAGATACTGTAAAAGCCATTTATTGCCATCATTTTAAACATTATCAATATGGGGACCATGATGATGCACAAGACTCATAATATTGTCAACACTATTCATTTCAGACACCGCTGGGAGCAGAAAGCCAGGGGAATTAACAGCTCACTCCTAGGGAAGTGAAAATGCCATTGAGCCACAACCCTCTACGTTACACCTCTGCAGACTTCAAGGCATAAGTGACAGCTTTTTCCTTTTGATAATCCCCATGAAAAGAGAGCAATGATGATAGCATGAACCTAAAATGACATAATCATAATGCCAGCGGTATGCCCAGCTCAGATGTGAATCCATTTTCAACCTCTGAACACCAATGATTCCACTTCAGCGACTCTGATCAGCCAGTTCATTTGAGTTTTATCTGCATCTTGACAGACGCAAGGACTCAAAGACGCCAGGCAAAGACTGACTGATTGGCGAGTGTTATTTTGAGGAGAGAGGGACAAAAATTTCAACGGGCATGCCTGGCAGACTGATAGAGAGCACAGCCAGGGAAATGATCTTCCCAACTGAGCAGATGCTGTTATCCAGAGTTGGGTATTTGCTGAAAAGCAGACACCCATGTTCAGCTAGATATTTACTGAAGCAATTTGGGTTAGGTAGTTTGCTCAAGGGTACAGCAGCAATGCCCTACCCGGGAATAGTACCTATAATCTTGGGGTAAGAAGCCCAGCTCCCTAACTATCACAGTGCACTGCTGAATCATTTACATAGTTGTCACATTAGCATAGACAGGTATTACTGTAGACTTCAGGGGAATGATGTAAAATATGTAAAAATGAGCAAGCATGCATTATACCTAACATTGGGTGGCTAGTTAACACATTCTATGCTCTCTCAGCTTTCAATTGCCATTAAAATCTCTCATAAGAACTAAAATTCTTCCAGGAACTGGTTGGATTGCACAACATATTTTCACACTTCTAATATGGCAACAAGAGCACAACATGAATGGGGAAAATGCAAGTGTTTATTGTTAGTCTGGTCTAAGTTTTAAAATACATCCATTCACAAAGTGAATGACAGTAAGCAAACAAACCAGATGAGTATAAAATGAAAAAAAAACTGATGCAATTGTGAATTTACCAATTTTGCAAAGTCTTGGGAAGTTTGGGGGTCCTGTAAATTTAACTCATGGCTTTGCGCTTTGTATGCATCATAGATAAGCTGTACATTGATACTGGGATACTCCCCCGATTCCCCCTGCCATTTGCGCCCCTGCTGAGAATATTTCTGCTTCTATCGCTCAAAGAATTGAAGACTTACCTTCTTGAAGAATAGTTCAATATCCCATTAGAATCTGTACAACATTTGTATAATAGCATTCAAGGGATTGCAGCTACACTGAGGGCAAATGTGACTCAAACCCTCATTAGTTGATAAATATTTTGTCTTCTCCCTGTAGGTGTATGGTTATTGACAACTCAATAAATGCCCAGTAATACATATTTAATTAATGTTTTCCCAGTGCTTTCTGCTCAGTCTGCATTAATGAAAACCTAAACAGAAAACCTAAGGGCAGCACTCAATATTGAACACAATGCTGGAAGACACATTTCAGTGAAATATAACATGGATAATCATTTAGAAATTTCTGAAACATAAGCATAAATCCCAGAGAACAGTTTTAAAGAAACCCTGATGGGTATGGAATTGCTTTATTACTGAGGAAAATGTCTTGCTTTTCAGGCTCTGTTAAATGAGATTATGGTAACATTTAATAATATCTCCCAGTTAGAGTTTCAATGAAGCTAGATTGATCAAATTTCACTTTAGGTTTCAGTGCATTCTGTTGATGCTGTACATATTGTATACATCAATTCATGGCTCAAAACTGCATGCTGTGCTGAGTTTAGCCAAGATTCCAACAGCACATGTTATCGATTTGATTGCTGATTTTTTTAATTATTCTGTTTCTATGAAATATATTCTTTGGGTTACTCATCATTACTTTTCCTTGATCTGTTTATCTAACACGCTACTTAGGACGTCAAGGTCAATAATAAACAAATCTGTTTTAAGTCACTAAGTTCCATCTTTAAAGAGCATAGCATTGACTGAAGTCTGAAAAGAGTTCATCCACTGAGCAAAACCAATATATTGTATGAATTTACCTTTACAGGCTCATATTTTGAGGTCATTGTGTATTCTTTATAAGTCTATAATGAACTTTAAAGTTATACTCTCAATAAATAAAAAATTAAGTTTAAATGCACTGACATGCCAAGTATTATGGAGTTGCTATATTTAAATAGGTTTCTCTCTTATTTCAGAACCAATTTTTAATTTAAATTAACCAACAATCAAACCACGCAACCCATGCCAACTAGTGTTGCAGAAACCATGGAGAAGAGAAGAAATAGAGATCATGTCTATACTGGGACATGTAACAATAAAACAAATATATGATTTGTTTGTGGTTTCTGACACAGAATATGCCACCATGTCCATAACTAAGAGTACTACAGTTTGCTCACTGACTAGGAAATTATGTGAAACTTAGGAAACACCATTAAATCCATTTGGAAGGACATTTTATATCAACTCATTTTACACATCACATGAAACGGAATATCCATTATCATAATAAGGACTCCTGGTATAATTAAATCTGTTTTCACTTGTAAATGTCCTGGTTTATGAATTCCAACCAGCCGCTGTGCTTTCTTTAAAGTGTGTCTAGTGAAGATGCTTTTAAAATGCTGAAGACTCCTTCCTGTGAGCCTCCTCCACCTAAACTCATAGTGAGAGACATTAAGCAGTGAATGGACATATGGAGCGAGGAGCTGCAGAGAATATGCAATGGTACGTTTAATTCACTGCAGCAGGCTGATTATCCCTGACAAGTGCAGCTCCCGCTTAATAACCTGTTTTTCAATGTGAGCCGCTTTGTTTCATGCCTGACGCCCACATTAATTAAATCGGATACGCTGTAGTCGAGGGGGAAGGGAACAGTGAAAACTCGTGTTGACTGTCTGCTGGTAAGCGATCAGTGCCTGCAAGACATTTCAGCATTCTGGCAGAGGCAGGCGTCATGCACACAGAATGCCATTAAATAACACTAAACCAATAAAGGATGAAAAAAGTGACATGCCTGTGCTTAAGGAACTGATTTGAATATTTAATCATGGCACATGGAAAACAGAGAAGCTGACTGACTTGAAACAGCTACAATAACATCATGCAATACATCTTCATCTGTAATGATTCAGCTCAGAAGCATCTTCTGAGTCCTTGGTTATCAGTCATTGCAGTGGGCAGCACCACCTGCAATGGAAATCCTGGTCCAGAGTATGTATGTTCATTCTTTAACATGGGAAACAAATTGTACTGAAACTGTCAAAAGTGTAAGTGTGGTTGTTTCAGTGGTCAGCTGCTGAAGAAATAGTCATCAGATCGTGCATTTCACATGACAGCACAAGATGGTTAACAAGAAAATGCACTACTACTTTATTTATAATCCATTCAGTCTTCCCAAGAAGCATGTCTTGTCATTCATACCAATGACAAAAATTTAGTCATGAATTGACAGGACATACCTGTGAGTGTGCTAAGATTTACTGTCTACTGCAGGGGATAAAAAGCTATGAGTAAATATGGGAGTTTTGACACTCAGCGTATTCCCTTGCGTTGTTGAGCTTTGATACAACTCTGTTATCCAGAACAATGCCACAAGCCTCTTCTGCTGCTTATTTCTATCAGCTTAATACCCAAATACACAAGCCCTGTGCGGGTGTGCAGGTGTGTAAACCTGGAAAAATACATTTCCAATCACGAAATTTCCATCTGGAGGGGGTGTCAGACTGTTTGTAGAGGATGTGACTATGACTGCATCAGAAATATTAAGGCCGCTGGTGTAACATCTTGCTGTGGTTAATTATTTTTAATCGATTAATAATAGTTTGCTTGTGAATTGCCTCAGGATCTGAAACACAATGTCATGGTCAGGTCAACAAGATGTCTCCTTCAATTTGAAATTGAAATTAATTAGTTATAATGTCTTTACAATTGTTTTGTAATCTAGTCATGTTATCACAAATTTCTTAGTGGTATCAGAAATAAATTGTGTATATACATGTAATATGCAGAGTATTAACACTGTATTGTGAAAGGGAGGATGTACTCATTTTCTGAAAATGTATATAAGCATATACAGTATCTACAGTACTACCATATGGTGAGGCAATCTAAGTGAATCGTGCCATCTGCTTGATTTTAATTATGAAGAGGCTGCTGTGCAAGTTGCTCACCATTATATTATTGGCTGTGAAATACATACCTGGATCCCTGGGATCTTACAGCAGTGTTCTGTGCTGCAAGCAGAGTGTCAGGACAGCTCAATGTATGTGATGGTCCCTTTGTACTTGCACCAAGCCTGTGTGTGTGTGTGTGTGTGTGTTTGTGTGTGTGTGTGTGTGTGTGTGTGTGTGTGTGTGTGTGTGTGTGTGTGTGTGTGTGTGTGTGTGTGTGTGTGCGTGTGTGTGTGTGTGTGTTTGTGTTTCCACAGATTTATATTATGATACAGCAGTTCATCAAACTTCTACCTGACACTCCCTGACCATGAATGAATCACACAAGAACTGCAAGTACTGGGATGAGAGGGGAACCCAGATAAACTGTGCCTAGGGAAGAATGTGCCAGACCTCACGTTCAGTCTTGGGGAATATTCATAAGCTATGTATTATCCTGGTACACTATTTGTAACCAGCAAAACGGGCTTCTGGAATTTTAAATCTTACTTTAAGGATGTTTGTTTTTCTTTGTTTGCTTTATTTCAGCAGTTTAATTCATTCATTCATTAGTTTTGTGATCCTGTCTTGTAACTTGTTTTGTCCAATAGATTGATAATTTTTTGTTTGTTAAGGTAATTGAACTTACCGTCTGGAGCATAGATGCTGAATTTTGTCTTTGTCAGTGTTGTAACCATCTAAAAAAATGTTGTCTAAATTTTTCATTCATAGTATACATTGATAATGTTTTACCCAGCACTTGATCATTCCTATCAATCCATTGAGTGATTTACTTGTGAAAATAATTATTATGTTACATAAATTAAAGTATATATTTTACATATTGAAGTAATTCATTTTTAGTACTTAGCGTTACTTGTGTTTTGTGTTCAGAGTGTCAAAATTTGAAGGCATTCATTCTTGAAATGCAATTTTCACCTCATATGAGAAACATTGAGCATCCACATCCTGAGAAATGATCTTGCAATTTAAATACAAATACAAATTGGTGACCTTGGAGATGGAAGGGAAAGAAGCGTTTTAAAAAAACCCTTCAGAAAAGTTGTCTTGCATTTATGTATGCCTGGTAAAAATGACTAACAGTGTTTTTTTGGTTAAATGAAATTATATGGGGGAATAAAAGCAAATTTGTGATCCATAAATATATTTATTTCCTGTGTATCACTTCAAAGTGTTATATGTGTATATTAAAAAATATTGATTTGTTCATTCATGTATTTATTATTTTTTACATAGTGGTTCTTCAGTTTGGACATGTGTGTATACAGTTTTGCTGTCCAATTGGCCTTCAGTAGAGCCTTATCTCTGTTTATTTTGCTGCAGTAGGAGCAGCTGCCAGTGATGAGCTGGACTACAGGAAATTGTAAGTGTAACAAGATAATGCTCACGGCTCATCTGGTACTGTTTCCTGGCAACCGCTGAAAGGGGAAAACAGCATATGGGTAGAGTCAGAACAGATGAGTATGTATATACATAGATTCAGAGTTCCTCTGACACACATAAGACCATCATTGGTATATGAAACATAAAGCTTAACATGATAAGTTCATTAAAATGTGAAATGACATTAAATGGTGTATAGTAATTTACTTTTTTTTCACTTTTGAAACATGGAAAATTTCATGTTTCATGATCTAAGTGTTATTTAGAGCTGAATTCATAGCTTAGTAGTTATAAAAGCAGAAGAACATATTTTGCTAGAGAATTTAAATACTAAACATTTAAGAAATGTATTTTTCTTGATTATATTGATTTCTTTTTAGTATGAAAGTTTTCACACAAGAACCTCAGAGCTCCATACAAGTCTTGGAATGAAATCAAAATAAATGATTTAGAGAACTGTTAATTGTATTAATGTAAATAGTAATTAGTATCTTATCTCCTCTATATTTCTGTCTTTCTAAAATATTAAACTATCAAACAACAATTATCAGCACCTCATGTAAAATGTGTAAGGAACACACTTTCAGTTCACATATATGTACCTGAAGTTGACAATTGCCAAAACTAAATGTGGTCACTGCTGAGCACCCTCTGCATGCACAATGCTACACATAAATATGTCTTCATCTGACTTATGACTATGCATGCTAAACCAATGGATTACAGTGTGAAACCAACAGTCAGCTGGCATCATGCATATCAGAGGAGCGTGTGTGCATGGCTGTGCTCTGCCCAGCTAACATTTCATTTCGTAGTTGGAAGGGTGGATTGGCAAATTATCATTGCACATCCACACGAGGAAAAAAGGACAAACATAAGAAATAAACATTTTTCAAACTGCAACTTGAAATATCAAAAGTCATTGGTTGTCAGATTGGTTGATGGAAGATTTTTATTTGCTAAACAGAAAACACTTTGTATAACTAGACCTGGATATAAATGCATAACATTTAATAGAGACAGAATATATGTGCACATAGCAGCAAATACAAATATTCAAATGCTATTAGCATGCATCAGCCTGATTAGCAGGCTGAAGATATTTGCAGTGATTTCCAACAGTAGCACAAATGGCAAACATGTGCCATTTATTCTAAGAAAACCTGAGTTTGTGCCAAGAAAGCCATAAAAAGAGTGTACAATATGTCAGCTTTGTTTGCTTTTGTTATGAAAAGACACAATAACCTGGGTTTATGGTAAAGATTGTGATTTAAATAATGCCTAGTTGCACTGTTCCTGATAAATAAACAATTAAATAATAAATACATAAAAACCAGAAGCACCCAGAGAATCCATGTGATCCATTATTATAGACCTATATAGATTAACTCTGGACCCATTGCTTGAAAATATCAAATCAAAAAAAACATCATCAACATTTCAGGGGAGTTAGTCTAAGTTTACTAAGCAGGACATGCATAAGAAGTTCAAGGACAAACGTAATCATAAAGGCAAAGAGAACAGAGAATATAAGCAACACCATTATTCTTCAGACATGAACTCACTATACATTTGGCAAATGAATCCGGAGCAAGAACAGTTAAGTACCTGTACTTAGAAAATGATTCAGATAATCTGACATGCAAAAGTAGAAGGGAAGTTGACACTGAAAAAATAATGAGAAAAAAAACTTGTTCCTACTGTGTATGAGTCTAATTCTAAATCACCTGCATACACAAGTAATGATAAGGGCAAAGAAACAAAAGGGGAGACATGATAACTGACTACAGTAGTGGGAGTAATTTCATCAGCATGGGCAATTCAACAGGGTTTCTTATTGAAAGATTCTTTGCAAGCACAGGAGTATCTTAATGCATATTCTAATTTAAGCATGGAGATCAGCACCCTCTCAAACTGTGAGGGATATGTGAAGGCACTGCCAATGATGAAAACAAATGATCATCAGAGAAATCAAAGGAAATACCAAACATTGAAATATGATTTATTCTACCTGTGGATTGTCCATCAATCATGACTCAGCAGTTAATGGAGTAGCATAAAAAATTTAAGAGGACACATTTGTAGAATCCTCATTTATTACATTTGTTTAATCAGTTTTTCTATTAAATTAGACTGAAGCGAATGGACAACAGAAAATGAAAAGCATTGAAATAAATAATGTGTGAAGCATGTATGGCCTACTAAAAAACTGCATTCCCCTCGGGAAGCAGTGAGTGATGCAAGACTGGCAGGATTAGGAGAAATATCACTGCAAAAGAAATTAGTCTCTGAACACAATAGTAATATTGTGGGTTCATGGTGCACATTTTTTTTTTCAGATATATGTCCAGTTACATCATTAGAATAATGTCCAGTTACATCATTCTACACATTACCTACCATTCTTCATATGGTCCCCATAACTGCCCTTGTGTAATATGCTTTATTTTATGCTTTGTGATTTTGCTATCTCTGACCTTTCTACAGCCTTTCAGATTACAATCACAATTGCCTGCTGCCAGGAGAATATCACTAGATATCAAAGACTTTATTTACTACCTGTGGGGCAAATTCTGACTTGGGACTGCTCAGCGTTTTTTCAGCTGATATAGTTATACAGAAAATAAATTTGTATTCTGACCTGGCTTATGCGTCCACGCCTGGCCCACACAGGGCATAAAAGTATGAGGACGCATATAGGATCTTGAATAATGCTAATGCAGCCTGGAAAATGGCATACCCCCCATAAAAACTTGATGGCCAAGTAATAATTTTGTCTGAGTTACGTTACCTAGTACTAAGAGCCTGGTGCGTTGCAGAGAAAACTTCAATTTTGAAAGATGATGAGACAAATGGGCAACATAGCCAAAGTCTACCTTGTGATTCTCAAATAGAGCTGAGTAGTTCTATGTAGTTATTTGTTTTTAATATATTTAATTAAATTGGATTTCATTGTTATCCGATTGATCTGGTTAAAATATACAAATAAATATTCAATGACTTGTTGTGGCCAGATAGCTAAATCTTGAGGTCTGTGAGTGCATTAGGTTAAAAAAGCACAACACTCCAAAAGTGTTAATGAGTCTATATTTATTTGAGACTTGTGGACTGAGAAACACGGACCTAAACACAGTCATGCGTTTCAAATTCAACAACTCAATTGTTGCCGATGGTGCAAACTTTTATGTGTGCCTGTTATCCAGAAATAATTCAAATTATTTCAAGAGTTATCCTACTCAATAGGGTAACACTGAAAAAATGTAATATCAAAGTCTGATGGATAGGAGTGCAAGGTTATTTTAATGAGAAAATGACCTTGCACACCTTGCCCCAATTCCCCAAACGCGCAAGTCTTCTAAGCACACATAAAGGTTCAAGGTCGGAATTCAAAAAGATGCTGAAAAGGCGCTCAGCGGGTCAAAACAGCACTTAAGGCACACTAAGCACAGGTCTGAATAGACCCCTGTATGAATGATGCAACACTGTAGCCAGAAATCAAAGACAGTGTCAGCTATCAGTGGCACATTAATGTGATAAGCAGATGTTTAACAAATGGGCTGCTTTAGATGCTGGGATAGCCCACCACACTGCAGCCCAGGAGAGCTGATCTGAATTTGTATGTATGTGATTAAATCACATAGAGATAATCACCCCTCCTATCTTAAGGGACAAAACTTTCTGAAAACAAAAAAAAAACTTATTTGAAGTCAATACATACAAAAACACAAGTTTTACTTCTTGAAAATGTAATTAATTCATCTAGAAGAAGAAGAAACGAAAATAGACTTTAACTAAATTATCCAGTACGCACTACTTAATGATTTTGCTGAAAATATTTTGATGTTTTGCTGTGAAGACTTGAGCAGGTGTTGTGCCACATTCAGTTCTCTAAAGAGGAACGATGGAAAAAACAAGAGACACAGACACAAATACAATTAGTCAAGTTGTGAATATTCCTTCGGTTAAGTGAAATGAACCTTGTCAGTGTGCTCTTGAAGTATGCTACAGCACAGTCACAAGGGAAAATGAGGGAGCAGAGCAGAAAGGAGATGGCATCTGTGGTTACCTTGCAATGATCCTACTGCTCTGTATTTCCACAACTATTTACCCACTCTTTAAATGTATTTGGAAAGTATACATTAAAAAATGTATCTTGAATATACTAGACTTTCAGTCGGAAATCAAATTTAACAGACAGTTTATTTTATTGTGGTGGATATTTTAAAAAAAAGTTTATGTAAGTCTGTATCTGCATTGCGCTCACAAAAGCCAGGACCCAATGTAACACACTTAGCTACTTAAAGGCATATTCAATTAAATTAAGGAAACATGTCCTTTGGAATTTCGTCTTTTATTATAAAATGGAATAGCATATGCCCTTGAAGAGACTGGCATTTGCCCTTAAAGCGATAAAGCTCTTTCAATTTGGTCATGGCAATAAAATTACAGAATGTGACTGGTAATGCCTGAATGTTACTTAAGGTCTACTGCACATGAAATTCTACAGGCTTAACTTGCTGTTTTCTTTTTTCAGAATTTAATACCACTCATAAAGATCTATGCAAACTGTACTGTACATACATTATTTTTCTAAAATGCAAACACATAATTTTGTAAGGTGTATACGCCCCAGTAAAAAGAAGCCAGTGCCCACACTTACTGATTAATTCAGTCAGTCCCCAGAGTAAAGACAACACCTCATTTCATCTCTAAATGGAAAAAGTAAAAAGATTTCAGTAAAATAGTTGCAGGCACTGAAGTATATTTCAATTTCCATGTTTCCCATTTATGTATGGTGTAAGTGACTGTTGTGGTTCTGTAAAATTCACCTCCAAAGGCACAGATTTCTATTGATAAAACTGCAAATATAATTTAGCTGTACTATAGGCAGGCGTCATAGGAAGCATCATATCTTTCAGTTCTAATAATATGTATTCAAAAGAAAGCCAGATCACCTGTCAAGCATTTTGTACTAGAGTCATTTTCACCATGCATGTCAAAGCACATTACTGTTAATTACCTTGAAGCTAGGAGTCATGTCCTCTTGAAGGACACAAACTGTTCAACTGCCCCTGCTTCTCCCTGATGTAAATGTGACATTTGTCCAGGATTTAACCTGAGAAAATTGGTTAATTTAATAATGAGAATTAACTGAACCATCATTGATCTAAATCAGGGACTCCTTCAGTTTGGCTTCAATTTAAAGTGAATTCATAAAATGTAAAGCCAAAAGTCAAATCAAATGTTTTGCCTTTTGGCTGTACCATTATTGATAATTTTACTTTGTTTCTATGTAAACTATTGAAGTACCATTAGCTGGACAAAAGTTCAAAAATTGTTGTTTATTGAACTCCTGTTTATAGAGAACTGCTATTAAAACATACACTTGATCATAAAGTTCTCCACAAACAAGGAAACAATATGAATACCTTGAGTAAATCAGTTTCATCATGAATATGATGCTGTCTCTTCTCTTATGCTTATTCTGGCCCATAACAGGCCTTTTACAGGTGTGTGTATCAGGATATGTAGGGGCAACTGCCATTTCAGATTTTACAATCTCTGTATAGGTATGGGTGGCACTGAGCTGACCTGAAAGGGCTAGCTGGTGTTTTCGAACAGGGGAGAAAACAGTGGCAAACATAGTTAAACAATTAGAAGTACAATTTAATTCACATAATGCACATTGTTTTAGGAAAACTAAAACATTTCAGCAAAACCCATTAACTACAATTTGTGCAGAAGGCTAAACATTGCCTTTTAAAGTAGATCATGAAACGTGTTCTTTAGGTGACCCAATTACTGTAGTCTCCCAAACTCTGCTTATTGCACCCACATGAAAATAACAATCATACCACCATTAGACTCTAAAACCTGCACTGCACTTCACCTCTGATGCATCATACTGTTCTGTTCTGAAGGATGAAATGAGTTATGTGATTGCCAGCAATCGAAAGTTTGATGTTGTTTTTCTGATAAAGGTTTTTTCCCTGTAGTATTGCCATTTGCCAGTGGCTGATTGGATGTAATCAACAGAATAACCTTAACTTTTGTCTCACAGAAAAATGCTACAACTGAGATTATTAAGACATGGCAGCACTTTTACAAGCTAAATAGCCATGCGTTATCCATGGACCCATTGTAACAGAGGGATTCTTAGGAAAAAGAGATACTCCATATCTGAACCAGAATGGAACCAATAAAACTCTTTACAGACTTTACATGTGGCTTATGGGTCATACATCACATCGGACTGTGTTTCTGCTCTGCTGTTTAATTAGATTAATTAGCCTTCAGACATGGTCATTGGCTGACCATGGTAATGTTGTATATTTACCTTGGATGTGGTTCCACAAAAGTAAAGGCCAAGTCCAGTGTCACCATGCTGTGTGCAAGACAGGAACAAAAAATAGTCAACCATATATCAATGCAGATTAGAGTTTATATTTAAAAAGCTAAATTGGTTTAAAACAGAAAATGATATATTGCAGAAATATACAACTTTGCATGCATATACAGTACACACATCAATATAAAACCTCATTGTTATGAGAGTCTGACTTTTACTTCCCTTGAACTGTGTATCTGCATTTAAAAACCAATCTTGTCAGTACCTTTAATTGTCACTATCAAAAGTGTCTGCAGGTTTTGTAAAGCTCTTTACAAAACTTTATTTATTTATTCTTTATTTGTTGTGTATTATTCTTTCATATGTGTTTATACTTATACATAGAATTCTGTATAATTATCACTTATTTTCTGTAACTTTTATTGTATATCATATGTGTGTTTTTGAGGTATTCAGTGCTCCATGAACACAATACAAAAAAATTGCTCTACTGCCAGAATAGATTAAGGGGACATTTTGTATAAATTATACTGTCAGAACTTACAAAACAGACTCATGCTGCATGCTTGTTGAACATTTTACACTGTAAAATGACTATGTTAAACATAAACACTATGTTTAGACCTATCACACCAAATATACTCTATCGATGCTGACATGTTATAAAAAACTGGAAAAAACTGCATGACTAAGAAGGATAACCAGCGAATGCTAAAATCTGTTTGACTTTATATCCAATTACAAACTCTATGATAATTTTTTTTTTCATGTAAATTTTTCAATTCCTTCGCTGTTTTGTGAAAAATGTTCAGTTATGTCCCATTATCAAAAATGAATCTTAAATGAATAAATACATCTTAAATAAAAAATTATGGATATGTTTAATAACTAATATGTTTTTATAACATTATTGAATGTGATATTCGGTGAGAGTTCCTAAGTCAGTTGTAAGGAGTGTTTTAGGAGTTGGGTCTACTTCATGACAGGCTCTAAGAATGTATAAGATTAATAAATGTTTGACCTGTACAGAAAATGTAATTGTTCTCCCTCTATTCCTGAAAATTACATACATATACACAAACAGTGCATCTTAAATCCAGTGGCAAAATCAAAGCTTATATGAAGATAAATGCAATACAGATGCCAACTGAATATGAATAGGCTAGAGAATCTGCAATGACATAGCAGCAGTCAGTTTCTGTCTTCATTTTCCTGAACTGTATTCAAATTGTGCCAGACTCTAATCCACTGGAAATAATTACTTGTCCACAGGAAGGGGATGCACCCAATACGTGCAGAGAGAGCAGGTCCCAAAATGGAGTAGATTTCTTTAATTCCCCTGTGTGGTACAATTATGATTCCGCTTTAATATTAATCCTCACTATACAGGCCAGAGATAATGACTTGTGCTGGGTAAGGCTCATTCTCATTTGACTGCAAAGATGTAGCGCGATGAAACCACTGCACTTAGATCAATATTCCACTACAGTTCCTCTTCCATTTTTCGCTGTGACCTTTTGACAAACAGCACACAAGTGCTTTGATTATTAAGCCAATTAGCGCTAATGACTCATTCAGTTCGAGTGTCTTCCTACAGTATGAAGTGCAGGAAATGATAAATGGTGGCCTGAAGAAACAGTGCTGAGCTGACAAAAAAAATGTCTGTAGGATATAAACGTAAGTTAATTTAACTGGAATACAAAAACTGACCTTCAGCTTGTATGAATAGTCCCTGACTGCAAAGTCTCAAACAGTGAAAAAAATTCCAATTCATTCTGTGGTTCCCTACAGACAAATGATACAATAAAATGATGATGATGAGATCAATTGAAGAAGGCAGACTTCAACTGCAGTGGAAAGCTTATTTTCTAATGGACAACAAGTAAATACAGTTTTCAGTAACATGGACTATGAAGCCCATATTAATAACACTTAAATGCATTCATACTAACTTAAAATGCAGTATGAGCTTACTTATACACACATGATGGCTCACAATGTCCTGTGTAAATACTCATAATGTTATAACTAAGATAACACAAAAAACTGGATCAACCTAATTAAATAGATATAACAACATGTTATTAAATAGTCATTCATAGTTCTTTCACATGCTTTCTCACAATCAAGCATATGTTGTTATACCTCAAACATATGTAACTTGCTAAATGAGTAATGTCCTTGCAAACTGAAGCTATCACTCTATTTCTAGCCCATTGTTTTGATTGTTATCCATATGCCATTCATATGTCTGCAATAACAATTTATCCTATGCATATAGAGATATGAATAAATGGGAAACTGCACATTTGTTCTTTTTCCTCTTCATGACTTCAACCATTCTAGAGAGTGGCAGGCTCAAGGAATGCCAGGGATGACTAAATAGTAATTACATTGGCAAACCTCACATAATTTGTCAACTGGGAACTCGATGACTGCAAATTCTGTTTTTCTGGCTTGCTCTGTTTTCTGCTGTTATAAGTATCCACAACAGTGTAGAAGAGGAGCTGGAGGGTTTCAACATCAGCATGTTCACAGAGAAAAGGAAGGGACAGAGGTGTGGATTCAGTGAGATTGTTTATATAATTAATCTCTTGGCCATTAGGGGCTAGAAGCTGCCTCTTGAAAATGTCAAAGCTGCAGAAAGTTGTATATTTTAGGAACTGATAACAAGGCATTGTGAGATGGAAGTTGCAGGAATTTTTTTTTTTACTTAATTTATGCAAGAACGGCACAAACCTGTTTGTACACTGTTTAATTTAACAAAACAGCTGTATCAATAGGAGAAGGTTCAGTCTTAACTGATGCATGATCCAGTTCAGACTTAAGTTATAGCGAGTGTCTTTACTGGACATTGTATGGTGATACATTTAAATATGAATTTGATAAATGGTCTGTTGAGCTCAATTGAGGTCAATAGACAGGAACAGCTTTTTACTTGCTTTTAATTTGGTTTGAAGAACAGCTCAATATGCTGAAATGGAATATTGGATGAATACAGAGATATTTGTCTTTTTTTTGTTATTACCCGCTGTGCAGAATTGGTTAAAAAAGTCTACATGTGGTGATGAAGAGTTAGGATTGGAACAGGTTGGCATATAATCTGTGACACCACAGGCTGTCTGTAATCTGTTGAGGAGTCAGCAAGCTGTAGTAAATCAAAACCATGATAATAATAGCCACTTCACCAGTCAAGTACCAATCAGTATGTACCAGCAATGATTTAAAAGTGTCCTTGTGTGTGCAGGCTTTTGTGTCAGCTGAGCTCTTAGATAGGTTTGATGGGTTTTAATTTAATGCCGTTCTGTATTTCACTTGAGTGTTGTCCTTTGTAGGTCCTGTGAAATATTTTTATTAAAAATGCAATGCATTTCTTCTTCATTGTCTTAAATTTAATTAGCTTTTCAATTAATTAAATATTTTTCCTCTACTCTAGTGCAATAAGTTTGATGAAATGCAAATTGACATTAGCATTGCTCATTTGTTAGTGGGAATTTAAAAAATAATTTTAAATGGGGGCCACTGGAAAACAATGTTTCCGTACTATCTTTGTGTGTAACTAACCAAGCAAGTATTTTATGTTCTGATATATATTCTGTGACAGAATAGACCCACTGAAAAGTGGCCATTTGGTACACTTGAACTTGAAATAGACTGTTTAATCGGTGACAGCATCACATGGTCAGACTGTCCTATTTAAAGTGAGTGGGCATTGTGAACTCGTGCATGATTCAAAAAGCGAATGGTCAAGACAAAATATTTACTGTGACATTTTGTCTTTAAATGGCAGCATGGGTAGGAGGCTCCAGTATCCAAACAGACAGACCAGTGTGAGTATGTGGGGAGCAGCAACCCTGATTGGGTTTTCACACTCAGCGGTGTCAAAGGTATTTCATAAATGGTCAACTACCCACAATATCACAAAATCAAGCCGTCACAGGTCTTTTGACCAAAAATAGACAACTGATACCAACAGAGACACAACTTCTACATCGACCAGCTACATTCAGTTAAGTTACAACTGAATACAACCGTGGAAGGATGTTACATATATTTATATTACAACATACACAACTTGTCATACCTTGTCACAGATAGTGAATGGCAAACTCGCACTCTTGTCAGCAAACAATAAATGGCTGAGGTGGCAGTAGGCTAAGGAACACAACCACTAGACCAGGGGTGTCAAACTCCAGTCCTGGAGGGCCGCAGTGTCTGCGGGTTTTTGTTCTTTCCTTTCGATTGGCAGCCATTTTAGGCCTTGGAAACCAGGTGTGTGGACTCTTTAGCCAACCAGTGATTTTAATTAATCAATTAAGTGCTAAAACACACCAAAAACCAGCTACCACTGTGGCCCTCCAGGACTGCAGTTTGACACCCCTGCACTAGACAGTGCAGGATTGAAAAAATAAAAAAAAAAAAACTTTGCCTTATAATTATTATTCTGAGACCCTGCAGTTTCAAACTGATAGGAGGACCTGGCTGCCGCAAAAACTGCATAACTCCATATATTCGTCTTGTCAGGTGTCAGCAAGCAGGCTTATGGTAGTGGTGTAATAGTATGTAGTTTGTTTCCATAGCACACATTGAGTCAATTGATATGAGTACAGCAATTTTTCAGTACCAAAGGGTTTCTGGACATCTTTCCCAATAAGGTGCATCTCCACATGGCAGTAGTGTCCGTCTGCAAATGGTCTTTTTCAGCAGGATAATAATCATTGCCACAAGGCTATGGATTGTCCAGGAATTGTCCTCGGAATGTAACATCATAGAGGCATTAGAAATTGTAGTGGACAGAACAGGCCAGTAGGCTCAGCTAGGCTCAGCATTTAATCTACAGAGCATCCGGTAATGAATCAAGCATGGATATGACTACAACACAGCATGCCAGTGAATTCAACCTACTGCAGTGACCTTCCCAGGCACCATGTAATTAAAATTTTCATACGTATATCATTTGATTTTTTTTGTATACAATTTAAACGATGTGTGTGATGAAAAAAAAAATTATGGGATAAAATACAAAATATGTTTTGCTAATTTAGGCAATAAAATTTATAACTATGTTATTGTTGAATAATGATAAGTTCAGCACAATTTATGTTTGAAATTAGGAAAAATACAATTTTGATTCACGTTTGGGGGTCCATATTGGCAGGTTTAAATGAAATGGCATATCGAATTAGAAAGCTTCCTTTGCCCCAAATTTCAAAAGTGCGACTCAACATCAGACCGCTGTGATCTGCTCTACCTTTATAAATCTGTCAGGCATATGCCCACCCATCAGAGAGCTGGAAAAACGCCATATTTGGGGGTCGGGTTGCCATATGGGAAAGGTAGCATGTCCACACACATCATATCACATGAAGGACCTGCTCTTTATATTTACATAAGAGATTCACTTGCAGCCATGATTTACACTTCAGAAGCATAACTTATTGTTTGTTAATTGTTATCTTTAAAATTTCAATTAAAAAGAAAAAGTTTTCCTGTAGCATCTTGCTTTCTAGTTTCTAAGCATGAGTATGGTTTTTACACATTTATGTCTGAAATCATTGATAACATTCCAATGACAAAATAGGTTAGTACGTTATTTATGGATTCAGTGGACTCAGTCTATTAATATTTTATGAAATCTATGTTTTCCATTTATTTGGCTAAGAAACATCTCTCAAAAGCACTGAAAGCAAAAGTTGCATGTATATACAGTAAGTCGCGTCATGCTGATTAATAATTGATGCATCATTCACTTTCCAGTTGACTTTCCATCCTGTTTCATCACTAAAGAACAGAAAAGAACAAACTTAACTATGCATGATTGTCTGTTGTTTTCTTTTTATAAGCTTATCCCTTGTATGAAGGTTTGTCAGCTTTAGCTGAAATCAATTGAAAGAATTCTAATTTAGGATGAAGTTAGTCATAAATTATATAAATAACAAATAAATTGGTTGCAATATGAAACCTTGGACATAATTTTGCTTAAGCAGTAGACATTACATATGTAATATTTTAGAAGTGTTGCAGCAGAAAGTGACTGCAGATTGGTAACCAGTATTAGACTGAGTGTTTGGGGTTTTAGATGTTTTACTGACAAGAAGTACAGGTGAAAGAAATGGAGTCAGAAATCAAGGATAAAATCCCCATTAGAGATTGCTATGATGATGTCTTTAGTCATTTCAACTCCAAGCAGCTGTAACTGTGCCAGGACTAAGGTCCCATTATCACTGTGTGACTGAAATAAAATCCTTTGTACATTTTGAAACAGTTGATTCTTTTCCAAAGGGGTCTTACACTGAGCTAGCATGTTTTGCCCTGAAGGTGTTCACAGGATGTACGCTAATGATGACCAATGATATACATCTAAATGCTGTAGTAAAATGGTGTCCTACCATTCTCCTCACCCTCATACGGTTTTGTAATTACAGTAATTACTTAACAAAACCAAAAATCACCAGAAGAACGTTTAAGAATCTTTACAAGGATTAGAACTTTTCTTCAAACCCGACTCAAAACAACACCTTGAAGCTGAAGTCCTTAGGTGCATGCAGTTGTGATATGCTTATCACTTTTGATTGACAATATACAGTAGTATTAGGTTTACGAAAAAGAGCCTTTGCAAAAGAATTGTAATCTATTACACCATCTGGGTGCTGATGGCCCTACTCAGGTATTGTACAATAATTAAATCATTTAAATTTAGTGTGTCTTCAGAGGGAAAATCTCTGCTTTCAGCATTCACAACCACATGCTAAAAACCTTGCAGTGTTCTGCTTATTTAGAGCTCAATAGCCAGAAGGAAGGAGACATCTAATTACAGCCCTGAATTACAGCTGATGGTGGTGTGGCAGATTCAGAAAGAGCAGCACTTCCTCCCTCTCCCCTCTCAGTGATTATTGAACAGAAATGACAAGCCTGACAAGTGCAGGTTGCAGAACAAACAACTTTCAGGCTGACGGTAGTACATTGCCAAACAAAACTGTTGTGCAAGATGAATTTCCAGTCCCTGAACCTTATGGTTATGTGCATAAAAAGTGGCTTTGCAAATTATAAGCAAAAATAGTGTTCTATGCATAAAAACAATGCATGCTATGCCTGCCCTGGTTGCCCGCTAGTGTCCTGTCATAGTGCATCAACTGAAGCTATTCCCGAATGGCTGGACAAAGGGTGAGCTTTACACTGTCCATCATCTAGAGTCTGCCACCGGCGGGGTGACACACAGGGAACCCCCTCCAGAGCAGTTAACATGGCACAGTGGAGGATTCTAACCTTCCTAAGGCCTATACTGACTTTAGTGAATCTTTGTAATTCCAACCTCAACTTGAACTTGCAATGGATAAAGTTATTTGTTAATATACAGACCTCTTTCTCATTCAAACCCCACTCTCTGATTGATGCCTTTCTATTATTATATGCATACAAATGCACAGTTTTCTATGAGGCAAACGTATTTAATAGAAATTATCTTCTTGTTAACTATGGTTAAGCATAATGCTATTGGATACCCCACCCCAGGTCTCCAGACTGAAACTAAAATGATTTCATATTTTCAAATCCACAAATCACATGGTTAAGTTTTATTCAAATATTGCAAGACATAAGAATGCACTCATATACAAGACTTACACTGAAAAGACAATAAAATACCCAAAAGTAACACTTAGTAAGATTAACTCTGATGTTTATGATCAAGGAAGTCTTTAAAATTGAAGGCTGAAAATTGCCTGTAAATTATGACATTAATTTACCAGCAGCCAGGAATTAGCAGGCTGCAAACTAGTTATTTTTAGCATATTATTTATATGGTAGCTTCATATATTTGATGGTGCATTGTGTCAATTTAAAAATTCTCCACGTTTGGCACATTTGCATATCCTTCCTCTCTGTTCGTTTGATCACTCCGGCTCAAAGGAGGACAGCATATGGTACTTGTATATTGTTACTATTGTTATACGTTTTCTTATATCTTATGTTGCATATCTTTGTACCTTCTTATCTTGAGGGAAATACTGACCATCATATTACAAGCAAACATCTTTTAAATCAAGAATACAATTATCAAGAGGAAACACAAATGCTGCACTATACTGTGCTATTACAGTTTATTGTTGTTGCTATGATGATGATGATGATGATGATTATTATTATTATTATCATGCAGAAAAATGGAAGCAAAGAGTATTTGTGTTGAAAGGGCTTATGGATATATTTTAATCTGAACCCACAACTCCTCAACAAAAGGCTTTTAATGACATAATTGGATATTAAAATGGTCTCTGACACTTTGGTAGGTTTGGCCAAAACAAACTTCTAATGTGTATTAGGAAAAAAACAGACTGCAAATAAGACATTGCAAATATGTAACTTAAAACCATTCAGCTATGAAGGTCTTAAGACATGCAGTAGTAGTGTCTATTTTTCCTAAAGCACACAGAAAAAACCAAGCTTTAAGGCAAGAGGGCCAAGCAACAGCTGGGCAGGCCTGCAGGAGAGGTCAACACTGTCCATGGTCCCGAAGACCTTTCATGTTTCCATGCTTATGATAGCAGCAAAAAGGAGGTGCTGCCTTCTCCATTTCCAACAAAGCACTAAGGAATAGAGACCGTAAAAGTGAGCTGCACTAATAGAGACAAAACCAATGAGAGGGAAACCATCTTAACAGATGCAGAACAAAAGTCAAACTGACAGAATTTTAAAAATCTAGCAGAGAACTTCAGAGTAAATATCTGCTGGCTACTCCTACAGGCTTGTCAAAAATTAGCCTAATGTGCCTTTGTACATGTTGCAACATCAACTGTGCTAGTTTAAATTAGGCAAAAAGGTGGACAATTGTAAGGACAGATCACCTACTTTTTTTTTAGAAGAGTTCACTTTTGTTGATGTGAATTTTATGAAGGAGAAAGAACAGAACCCCCAGACAGACCCTTGAGTATAACTAGTTAGAATAGGACAATGTACAAACAGTGGTAGAAAATCCTGGCTTCAGAAAGTATTGCCATGTAATTCTTCACCCCATGAACTAACAAGCATAAATCTTCTGCCAGGCAGGGGAGCTAATTCATGGAATAAACAGGTTTAGTACAGTGGTCAAACAAATATATGGTAGTGCTTGTATTTTGTGTTGCCAGGGTTTCCCACCTCTGTCTGCAACACATGCATGGGTGATCACCTTAAGGAGGTGAAAGAGCTGGAACATTAATGGAGTCCAGGAGTGTTTAAGTAAGGTTTCTTTATCAGATTTCTGAGAATCATTATTTCCAGTTTGCTTATCAAAATATATACACGTGAGCATAACAATTTCGGCTTGCATACATCACAAATATGAGAATTATTTACAATAAGACAGGGAAAGAGTGGCCACTGACCTTTTCATTCCCACGAAAGCCCATGTCCTCTCAACTGCGCTGATCGCATTCCTGAAGCTCACATCTAGAGGATTCCCATTGCTCTCTGAAATTTCCAAGCTTCATGATCAGAAGTCTGGGGAATAAGCCAGTAGAACAAGCTGCTGCCAAATAAACATCACTGTACCACATTTTAATTTCAATGCTGTCAAAAATCTGCAATGGTGCAATGAAGAAAGTCTTTTCAGCCCCCCAGCTGTCAGCAAAGATGGCCATTTGAAAGAACAGTATATTTCTGAGGTGATAATAAGCAGATACACCGAATTTGTTCTTCTAACATCAATGTTCATCATGGCTTTGGAAGCAGTGTCTTAACCCTTCATGACATCTAAGCCTTTTCACCCAGTATTTTTCTCTGTGAGCTCATACATGAAGGAACACACATAAAAAGAAAAATCCACCCACTCCACATCACACTCAGTTGCAAACACATTTTAATTGGTTTGCACTCAAAAACGTGCTATTAACTGTTTGCTCCAAACCACAGACTTGAACTCTGTTTCAAAACATACATGGCAGTGTGCAAAGGTGACCAATTACCAGTAATAATAGCAAGAATTGTTCCCAGCTGCATTAGTGAGAGTTTGGATGTTGTAGACAGAATAAGAATTGTCAAGATCTGAGAAACAGCTTGCCTGAGAACCATTAAAGATGACGTAATTTCAGACTGAGCACTCAAACACTAGAAATCCTATTGACAGCTCATTGAACTCACAATGTCCTTTGCATGCAGAAGGCGAAGAAAAATGTTGATATTCCATTCTGTGTAATTAAAATCACAGCATTGAAAAAGCTGAAATGTGAATTTATACATATCCATACGATTTGTAGAAAAATAATTTGGGATATTATGTCTAAGTCGTTCTGGCTTTTAGAGATTTTGTAACAATATTTGCAGAAAAAGATAAGATAACTGAAATTTCTGTTGCTGCAGGCAATGTTTTGCAAGCACAAACACCTTGGAACAGAGCTGCACTCCACTCCTCTCTGCCCCCACTCCTCTCCTCTCATCCCCGTGGTTTAATTAACACAAGCAAAGAGAGTGGCAGGCATGTCAGCAGACTGACATTGTACATGTCACATTGTGGCACAGGGACAAGGCACTGACGAGCACCCACTTCAGAGGAAGTAAAGGTGACTTTTTTAGTTATTTCCCATGCCCAGCATTTCTTTTCATCTCAGTTTTGATTTATGTTTGAAGATAATGCTGTGTCCGGAGGCGTCTGATTGAACTCAGCATGGCTAAATGTCCATTTATCTTATACCATTTTCTTGGAAGCCCAGAATCATGACTTGTGTCAGACGCTGTGGTAGAGACTTTAGAACAGCTTCTCCAAAGACCAGGAAAAACCTATCATACCCTACCACCCTGTCAGATTACATTGAGTAATTACTCATAATATTGAATTTTCACATTCCACATACAGGACATGACAAGTGACTATAGATCGTTTGCTAGTTCTCTGGAACTGCAATAGCTACAAGCAATGCTCATTAATTCAAACCCAACACAACTTTAAAATGAGTTTGAAAGAAAGAGTTTAAGAGCTAAATAAAGCTTATTAGCTATGATACACCACTGGTTCAAAAATATATTGAACCGTGTTGCTATGAATTGTATGGAGGGGCAGACTATGGGTATCAGAGCTCAGAATAGGACACAAACGCAAACAATGCTTTTGGTTTATTGAGCAGAGCAGCAAAATCCAAAAAAAAAAAAAAAAACTGGTCGAAAACAGGCAAAGGTCAAAACCAGAATGACTCAGCAACAGTACAAAAACACAATCTGGGAGAATAGTCAAAAAATCAGGCAAACAAAGTTTGTAATCAGACTCAGCAACAGTATAAAATCATAGAGCAAAAGATCAAAAACCAGGAAACAGACACAGGTAATAATGGGCAGGCGGGCGCAAAAAGGCTTATAACATACACAGAGACCAAAGAAACTGAGACAAACTTGCAGAAGGACAGAACGGGGTATAAATACACAGACTAATGAGCAATGAGCCACAGGTGAACAAAAAGGCAGGTGAAATAAATAGGTAATCAGGTAACAAGGTAACAAGGCAGGAGACAGGGCAGACACAAAAGGGCAATGAAAGCAAAAGCACATGGATGGGGGACAAAGAAAACCAAAACACACAAAAACAGTAGAAAACAAACGAACAGAAAAACACCAGATTAGACAGCATTACTGACAATGGGATAATTCTTTCTCACTGCAATCACCTCAACTAGTGCCTGAAAAGAACATGACTCCTGTCCTCTATAGGATTAGTGATCAGAGCATGAAACATAGAATGAATGAGTAGAGAAGATCCTGATGAAGCCTGGAGGTGTTCTGAATACAAAGTAAACCCCCCTCAACACCCTTTTACTTCCTAATCGGTCAAGAGACACTGCAGTGCACTAGGTAGATGGAGAGCTCAGAGAAATTACAAGACAGCCCAATGAATGAGTAACCACAGTTTGCCTGGGCACATATGTACCTCAAGGAACACCAGTCAGAGGGCTTTAATTCTCAAGAGTTACATGATATTGCACACCTCTCATCTGTCACTTAACTCCAGCAGTCACAGCATATAATTATATTTGGTGGGTCTATCACATCATTTTTACTTTCCTTTTCCCTGGAGGGAAATGTCAAGTCAAATAGTACTGCATTTTGAAGTTGCACCAGAGTGAAATGTAAGATTAACAAGATCTAATGACTGGTAAGTTATTTGCACAGTTTTTTTTTTATTTTTAAATAACGATTGTGTCTTGAAATGTACTGTATGCATGTACTGTGCTGGTCCCTACACAGAGATGCTTTCTTAATCCATCCTGTGAGCAACAACTCCATCTGCTCATGTCGAATAATCTTTCAAAACCACGGGCGATCGATAGGTGAGAAGGTGATGTTCACATAGAGAGGAGCTCTGGGTAATAAGCAGCAGTGTCTCCTTGCCGTGTGCACTCGCCAGGCGCTTTGACACGGCAGCCGAGGACAGAGCTGACGCATCACAGCATTTGTCTAAAGTGACCCTGGGGAGAATGCACAAGCTGGCATCTGCCGTCAAACAGACGGTGACTTGGGAATGAAAATGTGGATTTTGAATTCTATGAAAGAAGTCAGATAGGCATTGTTAAATGGTGAACACATAATAACATGCCTTTCCTGCCACAGGCACTTTCCAAAATTTCAGCAGTGAAAAGCTTGCATTCACCCTGAATCAAAAAGCTGCCATCTGCATTGAATCAAAAGAATTACATTTGCATTGAATTGTTTCAAATTGGCCATTAAGGCACTGAAACTACAAAAAGAATGGAACTCTGTTTGACTACTTTTTCTGTCATGTCTGAATTGTTTACCTGGAATATGTGAATAGGCACTCTTAATACGTGGTTCTGTTATTGGATAAGCCAGAAGCTGAGACTGTATACTGCCCTTCATGGGTGGAGGAAAAGACCAAAAGGTATAATTTTATTTAAAGACCTCTGTGGGTTTCCTGCCATCAAAGCCTTGGATGTGCTTGAAGTTTAAGGTTCAAGCTCACATTCAAGATTACACACAACCCAGTCCACAAAGGCAAAAATGTAAACATCTCTCTGTGATTTCATTGATTAGTTCACATAGAGCCCTTTACGAACATCTTTAGACACGGTAGTGCAAGTTAAGGGTCTCCTCCTCAGATTTGATTCTTAGATGTCTCTGTCGCATGCACCATCTTGAATTGTATCAGAAGAGCTAAATGACTTACTTTAAGTGGTTTGTCAATTATTATGGCTCTCATTAAATGAAACAGGATGAAGGAGATTTCTTGAGGTCTTCTGTAGCCAAGTCGATAATAAGCTGCTTTTGAAGCAATTCTTATTCCCTTTATTTAAATCCCAGTGTTGTGAAACCTCTCTTGTTGGTTTGCCTGTCTAAACAAGTGCATCTTTAACTGGGCATGGCCCAAATCACCCAGGGCAGCCCAGTCTGCCTCAACAGCTGCTGTGAAAAACCATGCCACTTAGAGATTAGATCAAACAGAAAGCCAAGACTTGAGCTGGCCAACCACTGAGGTCTGTCCAGTTGGTTTTAAGTGTGGCTATAATTCAGGAAACTGCCTGCTCACATTCACACATGGGAAAAGAGCTCTAACAGCTGATTTTCAGCTGTAGTCCCACAAACTGCTATGTACTGGTAAAATTCTATTCAATTTAATGGATGCAACTCAAAGGTCAGTTGTCTGCTCAATTAAAGTGCTGTTAACATTGGTGAAAAAGCATTAACTCCATCTTATAGAGTAGATTTGTTAATCTGTTCAATCTCATTAACATTCAAAACAATCAGGTACCCAAAAAACTTTCAACTTTTCAAATAGTTCAGCAAAGGTGGAGGTGTGGCAAAGCAGGTGAATCTGACCTGATCATACCACCATTTTCATGACTAATATCACGTTGTGGCAGGGTGAATTGGACAGAATTACAAGGCATCTTGGGGAAATTGTGGATATACTCTCATATATGGCTCTGTCTAATGTTCAAACACAATCACCTCAGAATATTTAAGCTGGAGGACGATCCCTGCACCAGACTATTGATGATGCATGGTCAAGCATTTTACTGGAGAAAACTGTAAACATTGTAATATTGTTGGAACTGCAAGAAAATGCAGAGAGAGCTTAGCCCTTTCATAGGTGTTTACAGAACAAATTTCCAGGATGGCCAAACCTCTCAGTTTAACATCAGATCAAGCTGCAGAGGGTACCCAGGGCAACCCCAGCCCAAACCCAAGGCCCGTGAACATCCATTTTCTACTTTTTATGGGCAAGGAACATGTCCTGGAAACCACAAAAACATTAACATTACTGATGGAAATTCCTCATCTTTCTTGAAGATCTATCTGCTGATGTTCACCAAGTGCACAAGAAATACCACAGGCCAAAACTCACAGACCAAGGCATGTCCCTCTTCTTTATCCCTATAAAGTAGTAGGGATAGTAAAAGTTCTTTTTCAGATTGTTGAGTAAGAATGGTTTATCTGCTTTGTCTTATTTTGTTTCTCTGGTTTTCCAGTTTAAATCATTAATATGCTAAACCAAATAGATATGTAAGTAGTAAAACATTCCTAGCATTAACCATACAGTAGTAGCTGTTTGTTTTTTCTGTCTTTTCTTCTTTTCATCCTAGGTCATGTAGTTTTAAGCTGGCTCATGTAGAATTTATACGAGAGGTGCTGGCCCAAATCCAAAATATGAATGTCTTACTCTCTCTGGATATACCCAGTCCATTCGGATACCCTGAATGGTTTGGTTATTGGAGGGTGATTGTTTGCAGATTGTTCTGCCATTTGCATTCAGTTTTCTTTTTTATCTTCTCAACGGGGTGTTTCCAACCATAGGATGACTGTTGACTGTTAGGGATGATGAACCATGAAGGTGCCAGTGGCACTGATATACTCAAACTGCCACATCAGGTTCGCACTACCCATGCCACATCCAAAGACCCTAAGACCTAAGATTGCCCATTGTCCCTCTGAATTGTACATACTCCATTTGTACCTGCCTACCTGCTTTCATAGCACAGTCTGAGCATATGGTGCTGTCACTGACTGAGCATCCTATATTAGGGAAAGGGTGGATGTACCTAATAATAGTGGTCTCGTAGTGTAATTGTATATTCTTTTTATGTGCACTTTCTGCTCTGCCTAAAAATTACTAATGCTGAATTTTGTTTACATTTATGTTTTTAATTTGCTTCCCACAATAAATGTGCTGTTCTGACTTTATTGCTGATTCACCCTCCAGACACTGAACTGTAGGGAGAGCTCTCTTTTAAAGGTTTGAAAATAACATTCAAATGAAAAAAAAAATAGATTTCCCCTGGCTGCTCTGCAGATACACCGAGAAATGCAGCTCTGGATAGCAGAGGCAGAAAGTTGCAGCTGTGCTTTGGCTGTCAGAATCCAGCGACGCATTCTGGGGTTAGCCAAGGCCGAGAGGTGCTAATCAAGGTCACCATTGCAGGTAATGACTGTTGAAAGCAAGCGAGAGGCAGGACACATACGGGAAGGGAGGCCCAAATGGTTTAAGGACAGGGGACAGTGTGACACAGAGGGCCCGGAGGGGATGTCTCCCATCCTGTATCACCAGGCCAGCCTGCATGTCGCATCACATCATCTTAGTTCAGCATCTAAATAACTACATGAGTGCATAAAGGTTGAGCTTCCTCTTTGGCAGTCTCTGTAGACCTGAAAGAGCTGAAGTGTGCTCTGTGGCACCGTAGAGCATGTTCAGAATAAATGAAACAGAAGGCAACAACATTCTTTGCAGAGGGAACCTCAGGAGTTCAGTTTAAACATTACATTCTGTTTTTTAAAAATTCATAAGCATGTAGAAGAACACAGGCATGATGAGTATGTTTGTCAAGAGGGGAGACGTGTAAGTCCATCCCCACAGATTCACTGCACGAAGGTCACTCCATATTCATGATTGGGCTTTTTATGTGAGCCCAGTGATCACACTCTAATTTCAGCTTGTCCTTGTGGGATTTTATGTATGGTCTTTTTAATGGAGCCACTGGTTTGTGTTGTGGAATGTTTACATCCATTCTTACTTTACCAATTTCCCAAGAGTTTATTGTTTCACTGAGGCAGGTGTCCCATTTTCTCTCTTCCCAAAGTGCACTCTAACACTTCGTTTCATTTTGGTTAAATTATGAGAAGTGCTTTCCAATTAGAAGATTGAATAATATTTGCAGCTTTAATGCTAACCAAGTAGAGAATCAATCCATGCTAACAAGGGTTACCTTGATTGCAAACGTTTGCTTTACTAATACCAAGATTTTATTGTACATATTCTCCACAAACTGTACGCAGGATTCATAATTTTTAAAAAGTCAGGCTATTGATCCTGCAAATTTTCTCACCTGCATTTAGCCAGGGTGGTCAACTGAGATCTCAGTTCTCTGCAGTGGTGATCTGGGAATCAGTGTGGGTAGGGATTTCAAGGGACTATATAGCAAATCAGATACACAAGGGCTGGTTAGATAGCCTTCTGTGGAGAGCCTTTTTATGTAGAATTTTACCAGGACTCATCACTACTTCTTCAATCTTTACTTGCAATTTAGTTAGTAATATGAGTCATTTTACAATGTTTCCATTTTGAGAAAGAAGAATGATGACAATTTCCTGTACCACTCATTACCTGATAATTATAAAGTGTAATTTGCATGTTCACATTTCCCAGGGTAGGTTATACCTGATGACGCTAGACTCCTCAGACACCACATCTCCTGATGAGTGAGAATGAGTGCTCCCCTCCGGCGCCTCCATACCGCACCCCATGATGACCAGCTGGGGGGATCATTAATCCAATCCGTCTCCATTCAGTCTGCCAAAAACAACACCTAACTCCAGTGTGGCCTCCCACAGCCCAAGCAAATGACCCTCATCCCCCAGACTGCCAGCTACAACAGACAATGCATTCTTCACCAGGTCTCCAGAAAGAATCCATCATCAGCTACACACACTAGAGATTTTTATACCAGTCACGAGTACTGCATATTCAAGGATGTTTATGAGAGTTAAGGAAGAAGGCAATTAGTAAGGCTTGGTTGAGGAGTGTATGATTCTATTTGTTTGTGTTTTGTGCGTGTGTAGTTCCCCTAATTTCCATGCTGGCAGGAACAGCAAATCCTTCGGAGTAATAACATGAGCAGGCACACATGGCTGTTTTGGGGGCCAGTTGCATGAATAAATGGTATGAATTTGCCCAGATAACTATTGCTTGGCTTAAGCTGAAACAACAAAAGGAGAAAATAAAATGCTGGCCCCTTATGTCCCCATATCCAATTAGGCGATTAAATCTGCAACGGCGGTGGCAAGCTGACACATGCTAGATTGCCAACCATCCACATTTGTTCATTATTAACAGCTTTCACCATCATCTTTTTTTCACTGTTCCCTGACAAAGGTGACACTTGTCATTTGCACCCCAGATGGGCAACCAGACTTCCTCCAGACCTCTTTGAGACAGGACAGAACAGGCTTGGAGCCTCCCCAGCGTCTGGCCCTGGTTCCATTACACAAGTAATTTAACACGTTCCATCAACACTATAATTTTTTTTTCTTTTTTTTTAAAAATCCACAAACAATGAGTGTAATTCAATATGCCATAGGCATCAATTCATCATTCCTAAAATTCAAATAAACACCCATTTCAGTTGTAATTTATCTTGGTAGTGCTTCAGCACAATGACAGACAGGCACCTGGAATGAAATCAAAGTTAACTTTTAATAGAGAGTGCATAAATAGCATACAGCATTAGCATAGTCGATTGTCTTCATATGAGCTCTGAACTTCAGTGGGCAGATTGCCAATAACACTTTCTTAGGAGAACACATCCTGTACTGATGTTAAATAAGGATGATACATTTTTAAAAGACATACTCCTATAGGTAAATAACAGGAACTATCAGAGATCCCAGAATAATACTGCATACTTTCCTCTGATATGAAAGTAGGACAGAGACATCCATCTGTTACCATGAAAGCAGTCAGCTCCTATATCTCACAAACTGTACCTGACATTTACTGATGACCTGTAAGATGGTTGGAGGGCAGATTTTCAAAAAGATCCACGTCTGTTGCGCTGGCTCTCCTTTACCGCTCAGCTGTGATCACACAAGATGTTTAAATCCCTTAAAATCTCCACCCCCCGAATCCTTTCTTGTGTTCAGGTCTTGGAACCTGTAGTGGATGCCAGAACAGGCCTCCCTTGGCAGCAAAGATTATTTTTGAAAAACCTTCTGCATCTTCTCTGGAGAAAGTTTTTACCTTTGATGACAGGGAGAGATGAGACTAGCCTTATGTGCCAAAGAATGTGTGAGAAACATTTTATTTACAGCATTCTAAAAACAGTCCTCCATATCTTAAACAGTGGGTAGGAAATGGGGTCAGCTGTCACTTTTGACATTGATGCGTTTAACAAAACGCAGGGTTCTTCAGGAGTGAGGACTCCTGTCACTCCTAGAACTGGAAGGACAGAGGGCACCTTTCACTCAGATGGTTCTGTCAGTTCAACGTTAGCCATCTCCTTATCTCCTTTGATGATGAAGATGTCCAGAAAGATAGCTGAACTGAGTTGATCATCAGATCGAGAATTAATCAATGATCATGATGGTTTGACGTGTTTACATTTAATAATTTGCTGCATGCTCCTCTGCCAGTAGTCTTTATTCACATGTCACTTGTGGCATTCTGTTGAGAGAAGTTCATGGCGATAAGCAGATAAAATATGTGTAAAGCATTGAGTTTTGTAGGAACTCTGAAAGTCATTTATAATATATGGTAATGCACAAATGCTAGGAAGCAGAAATATTTCAAGACTGTAATGACACCTTTCTGTATTGACATTTGCCTTTCTGCCCTAACACAACACATCTGTATCCTGCAGGATCTGACATAGTACACTCTGTACAGTGGAGACAAACCTTCCCAGCTCTCTACCTTGACTCTTGAATGCAATAGAATCTTTTCTTTCCCCACCCCTCCCCCCATATGCACTGTGAATATATACCTTCATTTGGCTTTTATTTACATTACATTACATTATATTACAGAGAATCATTATGTAGCGAAACGCCCCCTCATTTTCCCTCAGATCATCAGCATGCAGTATGGATAAGCAAACATGTCCCTGAGATAAATGGCCCATTACCACAGGTAGGCTTTAAAGTACACACATGAGTTGACTTGGCACACGGCTAACGTGCTCTGAGCACCTGGGTCTGCTATAATGCAATCATCGCCCGATGAGCAGCTGAATTAAACATTAAGACATGTCCATCTGTTGCCAGGCTCTGGAAAACCATGTCTGCTCCCTCATGTTTTATTCCTTAGGATGAAAGATTAACAACGCCTTGTGTTTGCCCCTTTCCTTTGAGGTAAATTGCTCCTGCAGCTCTAGCCTTGAATTATTCAGGGGGTGGCCAGCTGTGGGAGGCGAGTGAGTGAACACAGAAATCCCATCTATCCATCCCCACTACCCCAGCACCTCCTATGGTCCCTGGGCTGTGGGGAAAGCCCTGATGCTCACTGTGACAAAGGCACCTCCAGTTTGTGAAATGTTCCCCTGACCCTGACTCCACTCCCACCCCACCCCACAGAGTTAAACTACAGCTGACTCGGGCAAAATGCCCATAGCCACATCCACTTCACATGAATAATGGAAAAATGGCCTTTGTATATGCAGATTAAAATGGCTGAGCATAAATTTGGCGGGGGTAGATGTCTGGATTAACATCTCTTCCAGAGGTATAACACTGCAGCTCTTTGCTGTTTTGATTTCATTAATGTAAGCTTATGTAACTCACTCCCTCACCAAAAAGGACTGCACAAGCACAGAACTAACCATATAGTGTTTTAGCAGCTATCCAGTATGCACTCAGAACCAGTGAAATTATTTTATTTGAGCTGAGAAGCAAACATACCAGAATCACAAATTCATTCAAAACAATGTTAAGAAATGACTGATTTTAAAATAATTGAAACAAAACCATGTATTTCAAATGCATGAAAACCAATACCATTCACCAAAATATTGTTTGTAACTACTTATCCTATTAATAGGTGCCTTATACCAATATACCAATTTTAAATGACTGTGCCATATTTACAATGAGAAATAATTAATACATTTTAATATGACCTGCATATTTTAACATGCATTGAATTATACAGTATTTCTTCATTTTGGATGTCATATTCTTATGCATAGCCTATACCTTTTTTATAAATATAGTGTACAGTGGGATTTCTGGTTGCACTGTTCTTCCTTTTCCAAAAACATGAGAGCATGTACTGCCTACACAGTACCAGACTGGAAATGAGAAACATATGCCCAAAATGCATAGCACAAGAGTCAGATCCTGGAAATAGGGATAAGAGTGAAGATATTACAGGAGCTTCACATGTGGAACTGGCAGGAGATCACTGAGGGAAAATTTATTTTGATTTCATAGGATATCATGAGCACAATGGAAAACATTTACACAAACTGTTATGCAGGAGCCCTGTAGGGTGACTGGGGCTACATTTAGCTGGGGTTCTATGCTTACTGCTCATATGCTGTGTAAGAGATCCAGTCTGGAGCACCATGTTCATGAAGCACATAGAGTAAGGTGAACTCTGAGGAGAAGTCCAAAAACAGATCATGTGGGTACATTCAAACTAATGAACTTTCTACAAAATGTCTCCTCACCGTGGTTCTGCAGAGAACCATGCTTTCCCTTACAATAAATTATAAAGCTCATTTTTTCTCACAGTGCCATGTAAGTAAAGATAGGTTTTACATAAACTCTTCAGAGACGTTTTTGTTTTAATCATTTTCTGACTGCTTTACTTAATTCCATTTGGGACACTTTTATCATTGAAGCATTGTCCTCTGATCTCCTTTCACCCTCACTGACTTGAGTGTGTTGTCAGAAACATCTGCAAGCTCTCATTGTGCTAATTTGCAGCACCTACATCTGAACTGTCCTCAAACATTCTTTCTTTCCCCATCTCTATCTTCCTCTGAAAAAAGACTGAGAAAGACTTTCATAGAAGATGATTTTGTAATTATCATATTGGAAATGATTCTCAGCTCAGTAATTACACTTGACAGCAGCAGCATATAATTCTGCTAAATTACATGTTTTAGCCCAGATTCTTTTGTGCGGTAATTGACTTGTGGCCTTCACAGTGTCCTACACTTATTCACTGAATCAAAATACCTTAATTCAAATAACATTTTATTAAATTAAATCTGGTGCTGTCATAATATGACATAATATATCACAGTCCTGCATTTGAAACAGTGCCAAAAAACCTTGCATAAATCTGTGAAAATATATAAAAACATCTCTAAGATGCTGAGAAGAAACATTCAGCAATCAAACAGTAAGGTGACACCTATCAAGAAGCAGCTAAGTTGCACCTGGGTTTAAAATTCTTCATTCACACCACCTATTCCTCACCACAGGAATGGAATCTCACATCAGTAGTCTGGGAAGTCTTACAACTGATCCTTAAAAATGCTATATCTTTTGGAACTTTAAAAAAGGTGCTGACTGGTTGAGAAAAGTCACCAACATTCCAAAAGAGGTTAACCCCTTTTTCCTGATCACTCCTATTACTGTACAGCACAGTTCAACTCCCTTATCAAGCTGTGCTTTAAATGTGCAGTAGTAGAAAGTCAGGAGTCCTCTCCCAAGCTCGTCTGCATTTCCCCTTTGTGTTTTTGAACTAAAAATATCACCTCCATGGGAGGCATTCAATTCACTTCAAGGTAACCTTTGACCAAAGGTAGCCTTTGTTCTCCTCTGAGGAATTACATTTAATATAGCAACATGTAATGTTTTGCATGTGGGAACTAAGAATGTTAGACAGGACTATTTAATGGGGGATAGAAAATTGGAATGTGACAGATGGAAAAAGGCCTGGGAGTAACAGTAAACCAAAGTTTATCAAGATCTAGGCTTTCTGCTGTGGCTATAAAAAAACAGGATGCTGGGATATATAAAGAGAGAAAATAAGGCGTTGTAAATTCAAGGATGTTATATTGAAATTTATTCAATGCCTTAGAGCACAGTTAATAGTGCATGCTGTTCTTGGATTACACAATGAAAAGACATCAATGCTCTTGAAAAAGTAAAAAGAATGGCAGCTACACTGGTCCCTAAAAAAGTTTAACGGGGGTGAATAACAAGGGGGCATAGATGGAAATTCGTCAGGGGTAAATACTGTACTGGTATTATGAGGGATTATGGTGGTCAGGTCTAATACATCAAACTCAAGACAGACATGGGAGGCCCTGAGGTCTTTCCATTCTGGGGGAAAGTCAACCATGTGCTTTTTTGTGGCATTGTTTAATGTTGCATTGTAATTGTTTATTTAATTTTTTATACTGTTTGATTGATTGCAATATGCTGAGGTGTGGATTAGGATGGGGGCTACAAGCAGGGGTGGGGTGGGTATTCTTGAACTGTGCATACTTATAGAGGCTATGTTGAGTATTAATTGTGAAAATAAAAACACTTTGCTTAAAAAAAGAACTATAAAAAGACAGACAAGTGAGTAATAATATTGACATTGACGTTCAAACTAACATAACAGAAACAAAAAATATATTTCTCTAGCACAAACTGCACTGACTCTGTAAATAATAGGACAAATCATCTCAGCCAAAAACAATTTATGCCTTTTGTTAAGAGGGCAGTGTTCTGGGAAGCCTTGTTCACATACATTTCCATTTTTGATCTATGTTCCTTTACCAACAATGTAATAATGCATCGATTAATGATCATATGGTGAATGTTTCTCTCTGCGTGGACCAAAAATCTCAGTGATGTTAGAATACTTCAGTTTTGGGGTTCTGCTGTTTGAGAAGTCTTTCATTTTATGAAATGAGTACCAGAAAGTAACATTGACATGAGATTAGAATTTAGATTAGAATATAGTGGGTAGGAATGTGCAATAGTAGACCCCTGGGTCTAGTACAGCACTGAAACTGAATTCATTACCTATGTTCCATTTTTGAAGCCCATTAAATAAGATATAATAATTATAATACAGCTGTTGTTTGAATAGTACACCTAAGCTTCTCCATTAGTCTCTCCCACCATATTAAGATTACATTATTATTATTTTAAGTAAGACCTTTGTCTAAGTCTAAGTAAGAATTATTTGAAATCCATTTCCTCAGCCATTCCAAAGCCATAAGTGCAAGAGTTATTTTTGAAATTACGTTCTGATATTTTTAGTTAGAATTTCCAATATACTGTGTTACAGCATTTTTTTTTTTTTTTTTTTAAAAGCAGTAGTCACTTGCAATCTCCTGCTTAGGGATATTTTGATTATTTGTTAATATAAGTATATTAACATTTGTTAATATACTTATAATACAAATATATTACTAAAGTGGGTGCTACACAATGTTTCCCAAGTAATACATATGTACAGATATTTGGTCACCTCCAATATTATTGGCACCCTCTGTAAAGATGCACAAATAAGGCTATAGCGTGTGGACCTCCAGGTAGTTCAGTCAGAAAAGTCACCCGTTTATGGTGCAGATGTGAGCTTTGCAGCTTGGTGTTCAGGTCCCAGTTGTGTGATTATCCAATCTGGGCAGAGAATGGCATTGGCTTTGCAAAAATGGGCTAAGGCTCACCAGGAAAAGACAGGGCATAACATTTTATGAGACCGGATCCTGTGTTTGTGTTCCAACATCATTGGTAGCATGTGAATGGTGACACGTCTGCTGTGTGGTGAGCTTGCCAACATGTGAGTTAGAGGAAGGCATGCTGTTTACGGCTCCTCCTGAGCCAGTGGAGCAGGGTCATGATGGGGCTGATGGGTGGGAAAACATGGCAGGAGAAAATCCTAAACAAATAATGTCAGTGTAAAATGTAAATATTGCATATAATGCAAAATATATTAGATTTCATTAAAAATATTTTTTATGCTTATCCTGAGTTCAAACCTTGTTCATTATTAAACACTGTCCTTGTCAGTAGAGATTATACCAAGCACTGAAAATCAAGAACTATGAGCAAAATAATAACAGTTTCAAATGATAAATGCATTTCCATAAACAAAGCAGGCACACGCTAACTTAAGAACTTGAACACAGGGACTTAAAAAGTTTTCCATGTGAGACATGAGGCATTATCTTTGTAAACAGCCAGGTGCAGATTATCCTGTTTCCAGTCTCTTAAGCCATTGCTCATGCTGTTAACTTGCTTTGATTCCCATGAAAGAGCAGCACCTGCCAATGCACAACAGGGAAACATTGTGGGTGCAAAGGTCTGCTTCGGCCGGGCCTGTCCATTGGCAGTGTTTGGTCAGAAACCCTGCAGTAAATTTGCAGTGTGTAAACCTTGCACTAAACCCAATGGAAAACATTGTGTTCTACTCTTCCATTTTGTGCAAAATAATAGTCAAGTAGTCACATACAAAGGCAGGCCATGAGATTCAGGTTATACAGTCAAACTGAGGGTATGATCCTGAGTTTCACTGATACTTTTTCTGATCTATCATTGATTTCCAGACTTAGGATATAACTGCAAGGCACCCTTGTACCGCAATACTGTAGAATATGCTCCTATAGATAGATGACTTTATTCATCCCCGAAGGGAAATTAGATAATACCTATACCAATACCTTCCTGCCTTGACAAGACCTGCATTAAATAGTATCTTCTCTCTTTGCTAAGTAACACCCTCTAATATGAAAAATAATTGTCTAGACATCACAGCAGAACAGCTGTTCTTCTTACAGCTGCCCACACATAAATGCTGAAAAGTTTGTCTCTCTTTTCAATGCATCCAGGGCACAGGGGTGTGGAAGGATGCTGTAAAAGATTTAATTACAAAAGCAATGGAGGGCTGACTGCTGGGGCAGATGAGATTGTATTGTGCTGCACTGAGCAGAGCAATGTCAAGACAAAGTGCAGGATCAGCACTCTGGCTCTGAAACACAGGCCATCCACCAGGGAGCTCACGCTATGAGTCCATTCCTACTCTATAATTACCTATCAATAACTCTCTGCTTGTATTTATTATCCAGGCCTACAATCTCACAAACAGACACACTCAATCTCCGCAAACACACACAAACATGAAAACATTCATGCTTGCACACACAAGCATAGCACAAACTCACACACACATATGTAAAGATGTGCATTCATATAGAAATATGCAAAGTAAAAGTGTTTGCAAAGTAAAAAAAAAAAAAACACATACACATAACCCCAAATGCAGACCAACACTGAGTGCACCACAACACTGTTTCCCCTCCAATCGATTACTTACAAACAACACTTCACACGCCAACACACAAAGCATTGGTGTGTGCTGGGAAATGTGGTTTTGACTTCAGTCTGCCTTTCCTTTCCACCCAGTGTTAAAAAGCTAGCGTGAGTCATGGAAAACATGCAACACACTGCATCACAGCTCGCTTCTCACAGTGGTTAAGCAGCTCGACGTGTCCCATCAGGCTGGTATTAGGCAATGTGGTGTTTTGTCACTCTCTTTGTATTGCATGGTGTCGCATTCCAGGATGCATATCAGGGTTGTCTGTCTATAAGCTGGCACACAAACATAAAGACAGAAACAGCATCCTTTTCTCACAACAGTGGATATAGGGCCAAGGAACAACAAAGAGTAAAGTTTGCTGCTATCACCAGTTCTGTGCCACACCCCCATTCCTTCCTGGAAAATCACAAAGTGAAAAAGGTGTGAACTCAGGATAAAAAACATTCTTTGAATTTGAAATCTGTTTTTGCATTCCTGTTATGCAAATTTCACATAACAAAATGCTTTATTACAAAGATGGCCAAAACAGTCACATTATTGTACTGTGCCTGAGAATTATTTATTTAATTTTAATATGTAAATCAAGAAATAATTGCCTGAAGGATGAGAAGGCAACTGTGAATGTGCACTCAAAAAGTAATTTCAAGCATTTGTAAAAATGGCATTCCTACTTCTTTAAAAAACACAAATCAGCTAATATTGCAATTTACATCATCTACAACTTAATTGTCATATGTGCTGAGGAGTCACTTGTCTTTATTACCCGTCCATTTCTGGCACTGGGCACCCACACACATCAGCACAGGTGAGCTTTCATAATGGGATGATCTCAGCTACAAAAATCTCTGTTTCGCCAACTCCATTACGGTAATGGCCTCTTGTGGACTGTTTGTGGATGAAGTGTATTTTTTGAGAAGTACTTAAGCCCACCCCCACAGAAGCAAGTCAAACTTTCCCTCAGTTCTGGTGTGTGCTGTCCATATGAATTGCAAACCTTCACTGATCTCTGTAAAGATAATGTAGGACTCATTACAAACACCAATCCCTGCTACAGAGATATGACCCAGTGAGGTGACACTTTTATCTCATGGTGAAATACCAAGTTATATAATCTAAAAAGGCAATCTTCTTGATTCATAGGCCCACTCTTGATGCTACTTAATTTTCTACTCATCTATTTTATCTCCTCTCCGCCTATTACAGCAGTGACATCCACTGGAGAGGCAAAGCCCCGGTTTTCAATCCAGATCAGATACTAAACCTTTAATTGAAAGCATTGATTGGATGGGGATTCAGGGGTCAGCAAAGAGGTATCTGTAAAATTCTTAAGCTTATGAACCTCCAAATCGAGGTGTGCCCCCCTCTTTTTTAGGTGTACCCTTGAAAACATAATCAGCTCAATCATGTTCATATGTGTAGAGTTTCAGGTCTATGTTGGAATTAAGAAATTAGGTTGTTTGAGCCACAGGTCCCATGGCAAGGTGGAATTGTATTGAGATAAATGAGTAAATGTGTAGGGAAATAAATATTGCTAGATTTATGAGGTTGTAGATGTGGGATCCCATGGTCTCTATGCGTGGATGTGACAAGTAGCCCACAGCCCACCTATAGACTTACTCTGAGACCCTGAGACATCTTAGCCATGACACCCATATGTGCTTTGAGGTTAATGGTTTGTTTAAGTTGTTCTCAGAAAGGACACCTTGAGGCTGTGGGATACATTATAGCTGACAGAGCCATATATCACAAGATTTTATCCCTGGGTCTCGTCCTCAGTTTAACTGCTGCGTTCCCAGAGGGAGGAACAATGCCATGCTCAGCCAGACCGGGGTGAGGAAAAGCCTATGGGCAAAGGAGCCGGTCTTGAATGAGAAGCTAAGCCCTCCCTGTAGACACAAAGGCCAATAGAATCAATACTTCAATTCACTGGACATCTTAGTCACATTATCTGACATGCCCAGAGTGTCACACAAGAGTGTCATCCTCCAGAATTTCCCCAGCAGCTGCTTAATCTTTCTCTTTCTCTTTCCTTCACCCTCTCGCTGTCTCTGTCTCTCTCACTATCTTTCTTTCTCTCTCTCTCTCTTTCCTCTCTCTCTTGCCCTCTCTCTCTCCCTTTCTCTCTCACTTGCTGTATACCACTTCCTGGAAAGCGGTTTTAAAGTGGCTTTTCTCTGATCTCTTCTTCTCTGAAATCCTACCAATATGACAGACAATGGAGGAGCTGAGTTTTCTCACTGAGGTGCAACACCTTATCACCTTCTCATCATTATTGAAGTTGGTGAGTAAGAAGGAATGAGGGAAGTGAGAGAGGGTGAGAGGGTGGACAGAAATGTCAGTATACCAGGTACCAGGAGATATCAACAAGGGCACTCCTCTGAAGTAATGGGAACAGGGGTCTTGGTATGTCAGTCGGAGGGAAGCAGAACTGAAGAAAGTTTCAGCTTCTGCAGGTTGAGCTCTACAAAAATAATTATTGATTTCAACTCCACCGACCCCTTCTTTAAAGTTGGAGCAAATAATACCGTGACATTCAAAAGCTCCAAGTCGCATGAATCAGTCAAAAAATCATCTTCAACATTAAGTATGGAATCTCACAGACACATGTCATCTGTGCAGAAATATATATAAGTTGCCTCCTTATTTATATGAACAGAAGAGTTAACAAAAGGGGTATGTTATTCAGTAAGTAATGACATATTTACCAAATGAGGGAGATAGTTATATTGATGTTGATAAACCATTTTCCATTGGCTGTCCATTTAAAAATCTAACTTCATATTCTTCTCCTGAACTGTCACTTGTTCGCACACCACTCAGATTAGCAGCTTCCTGTGATGAAAGACAGTTACCTGATTCTATTTTATGAATAAAAGGAAACAAGATCTGACAGTAGCTGAAAGGAAAATCTGCCCAGATGTCAGATTATCATATCAATTATGTTCAATGAGCTTGAACTGAGTTACATTTGCAATACATTTTATTTAGCTCTTACCCAAAGCTAATTACAACATAACATAGTGAATACAGTGTGGCTGGATAAACAGAGGGTTGGAATATGATGAATTTTGAAAAATTTCATTCTTGGAGCTCAAAGGCTCTGAAAAACAAAATTTCGGTCTGACCTTGGCTATAGGGCTAACTATGTGTAGTTCATGCTGCCAATAAACTGTAAATCAATAATGAAACATTGTTCCAGCAAGCTCCTTCCACAACTTTCTTACATCAAAAAGTGTGAGAGAGAGAAAAATCATGGGTAACTGCAGTCAGCAGCAATGAAATAAACCACAATGATTGGCTCAATTGCTTTACTAATTCACACTTTTATCCTTGCACGTTTGTAGATTCTTAAATTCTTATTTAAGAATCTACAACCGTGCAAGGATAGAAATGCAAATTAGTTTTTTGTGTAGAATTAGCTTGAAGACGGAAATGGAATGGAACTGAAGTAAAGGGCCAATCAAGATTATTTGATTTTAACCTAAGAGCAATTATCTTGCCTTTGCCACACTGCCTTAAAAGCATTTCTAGTTATTGACTAACATTGATTACGTTTAGCTAATTATACAGGTGAAGTAACCACTCATTGGCAACGCTGAAAATTGCATTCCAAGTGAAATTTTAATCTGGAAATTGTATTCCAATTCCTCCCCAAACTCTCCCACTGAATTTCCCATAATGTCTATTTAAGATTTTTCAATGAATACATGCAATTATAAACATTCTTCTCAACTGATAGAACTGAAAAAGAATGGGGCCCAGCAACACATTTTCCTATGAAATTTATCATTGGATATTAATTTTGTAATTAGACAGCATAATCAATTTGATTGCTGTTACTATCATTAGAAAAATGTTTGCAGCTTTAGAATTATTAAAGTGAATGAAACAAGTCAAATGGTAATAGTAAATAATAAACTGTTGTCTGTGTCATGTAAAAAAGTGACCGGGATGCAAACCATGAAGACTACCTGCTCCTTTTTTGGATGTGTTAAATCTGGATATGAAGAAAGATTATTAGGCCAGAGGTGACCTATGTTCTTATGCTTGCATTTTTGTGATGTCTATCATTCTGTTAAGAATTCAAAATATAAGATTGCTTTGGCCTGTAAGCTTGCAAAAACCTAAATCATTGATGCCAATTATCACTCTTGAGAAAAGCTCCAGGAAGTGGGAAGTATACAAAACATTCAGACAGGAATTACCCTTGATCGGAAAGTCAGGGCTTTTATACATACTTGGAATTCACAAATTGGAAAATGAATAATTCAGGAGCAAAAAGCTCATTTATAAATTTATCCAATGGGGTTCCTTTTAATAATCCATGGAAACACCATGATAATTTGCATGCACTTGACTGAAATTAGACTAAATCTTCTCAAAGGCAGGATTCACTACTTTCAATATGATATGAGGATTTGATGTAGATGTCCAGAACTTTTACAGACGTTTACAGAATATATTGCATTGTGAGAGAAAAAAAAATATTATTATATAAAATTATAATATTTTACCATACATTTTGCTTTTGAGTTCTCTCTCTAGATGTCATCATCTAAAGTAGCTAACATTGGGGTAAATGATATATTCTCTTAACAATGTTGGTGCTTTTAGGGATGATTTTTTTATGCAGTGCATTCTTTTATTTTGCCTTTGTATCATTTCTTGTACCTATATAGAATATCCAATTTTTGTACTTCAGTGGGTTTAGAAGAACAGCATCAATTATATCCAATCATCATAAAAAATAGACTGAACAATAGAGATACCATCTAAAAAGCAGTGTAACCACATCAAATTAAGGATTCTGGAACACACTGAAAGGAAATGGTAGCATGTTGTATCTGTCTGGCTGACCTGTGTTTGGGTCATTGATAGATGGTGTAACTTATCATTGTGAGTGTGGGAGATGTATGTGGAAAATGCACTCAGACACAGGTCTAAATGATGGGATGTTATCATGTATTCAGTTGACACTTAGTACACCAGTCATATATCTATATTATGGTAAAACATGAAAATAACATGATTATTGTAAAACACAACAAATGAACATATAAAGTCATGTATTGTTATATTCTTTTGGTATCCTCTGTTCTGCTTGTTAACTTTAAATCAATCATATTTGGTATGCCAAACACCAAAAAATGCAACCACCAAGGCATTTCTACGTGGATGAACTCTGGCTTCAGGTAAATTGCACTGATTGCTGTTTCAGCTACATGACAATATGACTATTATTTCTATATTGTAATGACTGAATGTCTATTAGCATGTGGTGATTAAAATGTGCTTACACATTGTGCACTGCACAGCCTAAACCAAACCAATACTTCAGCTATAATGTGGTATTATTTATACACCTGTTTGTTGAGGATGAGTGAGGGCAAATGACAAAAAAGGAATTGAAGAGACAGTAATGAAATAGAGAGAACTGTACACATGAAACATTTGGAGATATTCCAGTAACACTACAGAGAAAAAAAGAGAGCTCCTAGGTCCTTTTGAGCTATCCATTTTGTACTGAAATACAGACAGAATTGAATGCTCTCTACTTGGAGGAGAAATAGTCCAGTAATGCATATTTTATTATACTGTGCGTAAGATTCATCTCTGAAAGTATGGTTTCCTTAATTAAAAGCACTGGTGTGAAGCCAGAATACTTTGTTGACGCAGGAAACCATTTCAGTCTCAGTGACATTTAAAGGAAGGCGAGGAAACTTTCCATCTTTCAAGTTTAAATAATATGGTTTGGTCTGGCAATGCATTCTGACTGTACTCTGTGCTTTCCAAATGCGACATGAAGAACCCAGTCTTGTTAAATAACAAATTGTTGAAGGTGTAAGAGAAAATAAATAAAATAGTGATATCAGATGAGAAAAGCAATCCCAAATTTTGTGTTGTACATTTTGCCGGTTTATTTCACATGGTATGTAAAGATATTTTGCCCTTTTTAGTTTGTATTGAAAAAACTGAAAATCTGGATTACTGTGAGGTTGGCTAAAGCCAGCATATGCCATGTCGTCTTACAAGTTGTTTCTCAGGCATTTCCATATGGAGCAAAGGGGAGGGGAAGAGAAAGGCAAAGAAAGAAAGAGCGCTTTGAGAATCTTTGCCTTATGATAAGCTCTTGGGAGGTGCAGGAGGCTCCCAGACAAGCTGATTAGGGAAAACAGGCATGTGACATTCCTTCTCCAAGAGCGTTTATGGTTTTAGCCTTTCAAGAGCTCATCAGAGGGGCAAAGATTCTGAGAGCGCCAGGATCTCTCTCTCTCTCCCTTCTCTCTCTCTCTCACCCTCTCTCTCTCTTTCTCTCCCTCTATCCCTCTCTCTTTCTCTCACTCTCACTCGCTCTATACATTTTGTGTTTGTATGGCGTAAAGTATGGTTCCACATCACATGCCTTGTGATGGGAATATATTTCCTATGGAAATGTCACAGGGTAAGGGCAAAAGCACAATGTGATGACATACACAGAAACACATTGACTCCATGAAAAGATGGTGTCCCTGAGCCATTTCTCCTCCTTATCTTGAGCTATCTGCACACCATTTTCAAAGCACAAACATTTATTACCAAGATAAGAATACCATGAAAAAAGGGGTATGTGAGAAAAACAATGAATTTGATCCTTAAGTCTATCATTTTTTTTTAAAAGTAACATTAATTTGCTAGTTTACTAAATAGCACTGTAATGTTAATGTTTTTGTTTATTTGTTTTTTATCCGCAAGGAAAGAGCAAAAGCCATTGTTATGTGAAGAATCTGAATCAAATGTATTGTATTACATGTGTTTGACAACAGTATCCAGATATTACTATGCATAAAATGGCTTAATACTATACATAATGGCAGTCTTGGTCAGTTTTAGCTCACACACCTTTACACCAGATGATGAACAGCTCACAACATGTTATTACAGTAGACAGAATTGTAAACTCTCACTAAAGCAATGGGAATGTGATCAGAGCTACACGTCCTGACTGGTGCTGGTATTGGCACCTCTTTTCTTCCAATCAGTTGGTGTTAATTAAGAACTGGGGTCCCAGAGGGTGTGGGGACAGGGATGTCTGATGACAAAGCTGAGAGACAATAAGACCAAACTGTGCCGCTAATGCATGAGTGTTAAATTGTCATGTCAAAGGGTGCAGATCAGACATATATGCTGCAATCAAAGTAATTATTGATTAACAGTAGAATTATTATTTTTGAAGCATTCACTAATGATTTTGAATAGATTTATTCAAAAATAGTTAAAAAATCATCCACAAAAAAAATTATATTTTTCTGGAAATGGAAGTGAATCTGATCTAGATCCACTGTTTGTTTTAAAGCTTTTTTTGTGAACCTCTTAAATATACCTGTACATGAAGGAATAGACTCGAAAACAAAAACCAAATCCCAGCCTGTAAATTGTAAAAAGTTAGCCAGTATTTCTAGTTCCAACCAAATCAATGGTAATAAAGTGATTAATGATTGTTCTTGTAAAGAGCACTCTGTCTGGGTGCCAAGATTATCTTGTTTTAATGCACCAAACGCACAGCCATCAAGTGATGAAATAAAGACATTTATGCTCAAAACATAATCCTTGAAGGCTTTATCAAGAACTCAGTGCACAAAGGCACTGAGAATGGAGAGCTGTGGGAGGAATTGGTGGAATAATTCCATGTTAAAGGATGAGCACACTAGAGCTAAACATGTCACTCAGGCCTGCAGAGCACAGCAGCAGTGCTCTTCAGTGCATGGGCGGATGCAGTGTATGTGAAAGTGGTAGTGCCGGTCTGTTCATGAGTGGGATATGCTCAGATAACAAACACGATTTTAGTGTCAATTCCCTGTGGGGGATGTGTGTGTGTGTGTGTGTGTGTGTGTGTGCGTGCGTGCGTGCTTGTGCGTGCGTTCGTGCTTTGTGTGTGTGTGTGTCTATCCATGCATTGCGACAGTCAGGGATTGTGAACAGTGCTATCTTCAAAGCCATTTTGCTTTAGGTAAATAGCTGTACCTGCATTGGGATTGATGACAGGGAGTGATGCAACCATCTTCAGCAATCCCTTTGGTTTGCCTAATGAATTTTTAAAGACCACATCCATCACAGAGCAGGACAGATCAATATTCCTTGTGCGAGATGTCAACGGCACAGCAAGGCACAAGCAGTTCACAGGATAACACCAGCTGGGATACTTGTCAAGTTAACAGTGGCAACAATGGCAACAAAAAACAAATCCAGATAATTGAGCATGTCTGCCCTCATCAATAAGAAACTATAAGTACTTCTGATCACACAAGTAAATAACTGAGTGCCGACCAACAGCAAAGAGTAGTAACTGATTCATGTCCATATAAAACGCATGAACCCCAGCATGTATACGTTTATTGCAGACAAAAATTTTCACATGCATTCACACAGAATTTGATCCATGTTTCTCAATGCCTGCAATTTCCTGCAATTCTAATTGCTGTGAGGGCAAAATAAACATCTGGGGCCTCATTTAACAAATGTGAGCCAAACAAATTTGATCGTAAATTGTTCGTAAATGCATTTATGCAAAAAATGTGGGATTTATCAAAGTTTTCGTACATCAGTTTGTTCATAGGATCCGAAGAAATTTCACAAATGCTCTGAGCTGTTTGTATTGTGTGCTTTAATGGAAAAACACGTCTGTAAAGCATGTGTGTGTGTGTGTGTGTGTATGTTTTCTTTTATTATTCAATTCACTCATCTTTTATTTGATTAAAAATGAGTAGTAAGTTATTTGGCTGTAATATAGTAATATAGTGGTATAGTGGTAAAACACTTGAACGATGTATAATTAAGGAGCAGAAACCATTTCTAAGGCCTTCATTGCTAGGGCTTTCCTAGCTCTATTAGCTGTAAGAAAAACTTTTGCAGTCAACACATCTCCGAAACACCGCAGAAGTAGGACTGCCATAATACATTCACGTTCTTATTTAATAAACATACGTTCTTATGTTATTGGACTAATATAATATATATTAATAATTGATTAACTAGCGATCTCTCCTTTCCCCCATTAGTTCTACTTGCGCGAGAATGGGCTTGTAACCTGCACAATTGCACGTGTTATGCTGTGAAACAGAGAGATGGAGACGCAGACACAAACTGAAGTTTGTGGGGAAAGACACTCGTAGATCTTTTACACTCCACCAGATATCCATCAGCTCTGTGTTGTTTTTAAGAATTCTTTGTTGCAGTCTATTCTCTTTTTTTTAAAAGGATACACAAAGTTACACAGTCAAACATGAGTCTGTCAGCAACAAAGTTCCACACTGTATAGGATACAGGATGCAGCAGGCTGGCTTCACAATCTTCATCTCCCTCCTGCTGAAGAATTCAATTCACAACAATTCTAACGATCCAGTATGGGGCACAAGTCATTATAGAACCTCCTGTCCTTTGGAGGAAGAGAGGATGAGATGAACACGAGTTGAGTATCTGGTGAGGGTAAAGAAACTGTGATAGCATACAGACAAAATAACAGACCATGATGCTTGGACAAAGTGAGGGGATATGAGCTGACAGCACAACAGAGAGAAGTATAAAACTCATGATACAGACAGCAGTCATTAACTGCAGAGAAAATCATGCAACATTTAGCAGCTCTTTGGAGGGGGTTAACAGCTGAAGTCATTTTCACCAGCAGAGGAGTCAAAGTGGGATAGTGTTTCTCATTCTGATATAAACCGAGGCATGGGCTACTGCAGTTGTTGCTCGCGTTACTCATTCTTATTTTTATGAGCAAAGCTGGAGGGATCTCCAAACAATTGTTTTTAACATCAGCACTGACCATGTTTCAAGTCAGTAAGTCAGATGACTACCCAGGAATAAAAACTGCTTAGCAGGCCAGTGCATCAATGCAGACCTTATACCAAACCAACCAAAGCCACATGAGAGACATGGAGTTGAAAGAGATATACTAGTCATACATTAGGGCAGGAGAAGGGACTTGTCAGGCTGCTCTGGGGTCAGACCTGTCTGGCAGCAAGAAACGCTATAAGGTATATTACAGTAATCCAAGCAGAAATTGGAACTACCACTGGGGTGGAAAGGGGGAATGTTGCCTTGTGCATGAGTTGATTACTGTGATTGAAAAGAGGGGAGAGGGAGGGGTGTTTCCCTTGAACCTTCAACCCTTTTGGGACGTAGGCGTGAGTGTGCTCATGGATCTCATTTGCAGCTAGCACATATGTCATTTGAGGCAATCCGTTTGCAAATAGTGCATGCATTACAGATGGAATCACCTCTGGGGGCTTGGCGCTGGGGCACAGGGGGAGGGTTTGTTGGGAAAATGATGAATAGCTACGTCCAGCAAGAAGTGTAGGAAAGACATTCCTGCCGCTTCCCCAATTGAGCAAATAACTCACAGGCGAATGCTTTCACTGACACAGGAGAGGGGATGGATGGTTTTCCAATGCCAGGAGAGACATGGCAAGAAACTGCCATTTTCCAGGCAGTGGACTTGCTGTGTAGGTTCCCTTAAGCTTTCTTATAGAAACCTGGTATACAGTACATTTTTAAAGCAAGCAAACCTATAGTATTGCATACATCTCATCTTAGTGTTGTCAATATGCATTTATAGACTGGTAGGCGCAAGTTCAGTTCTCTGTAATGTTTTTGTAAGTTTTAAGTCCTTTAACACTTCCGTATCTGATGCCTTTCCTTAATGGGTATATCATTGTTATACTCTCCCAATACATGTAAGCTGTAAATTTGCATTCAAGACAGAGTAGAGGGGAGAAATTAAATACAATGCAAGAAAACGACCCCTGTTTATTTGAGATATAAATACACTGAGCATAAAAGCTTTGCTACAATATTAAATATAATTTACCTGCTTTCAATTCTCTTAATACAAATGGTTGCCCATTCAGTTTTTTCAGAAAAAAGCTGTTAAAGTGTGCATATATCTATTTTTCAAGTTTGTGTGCATTGCATCCCATAGGTGCCATTTGATTTGTTCATATTTCTTGTGATGCTACAGGATTAATGAACTATATTTGACTAGTTTTCTGATTCAACTGAAAGCCCATAAAGTGGATTCTGAAGTAGATCTATAACTCTTATGTACATAACATGTGCAACTCTATATATGTGGGTGTACATTACTGTGAGTGAAGGTTGATGGCATAAAATCACAGTTATGTTTTTACAAGCAGCATGCAAATCTCAAGCTTCTGCATTTTATCAGCAAGGAGACATTCCACACATTTGACCAGCTCAGATTTATCTTGTGTACCACCTGCAACAGCATAGTGCAATGTATTGGGTACTCTGGTAAGAAAAACAGCAATTCCTTTAAAAAATGCCTGGCTAGCTGTGCTTAGTGTTGTATAATAGGCAAAGGGAACTTTTGCTCTAGCTGAGGAGAATCCTTTGTTAAAAGCTAACAAATGAGGCCCTTAATCTTGATCAGAGCTATTGAGTGGAAAAGTACAACCCAGCCTCAATACATCTGTTTTCTTTGTGCAACATGATAATCAAGTTCGATTTAGGTACAGGAATGAGATGCTTTTTTCAATAGCAATGGATGCTGCATTTTAGTCCATCCATTTGCCACTCTGTTTCAGCAGCGACTTTACCCCCTGGTGCAACACAGTGAGCTTCAACCAAACCAATCAGTCCCAGGGTATGTCAGGGCAGTCTGTCAGTCTGTCAGGGAATTTTCTCAAATGCAGGAACAATTGCTTGCCCACATGGACACAGAAGCATAAACACAAGGGAGAGACTTAAATGAACCTAGACAGCAAGTTAATCCATTGTTGGAGAATGTCCAAAGGGATATGGAGGAGAATTGATAAACTCCACTGATACAGATACTTATATAGAGCTGTGAAGGAACCGCTCAGTATTTAATTCATTATCAGCACATCAGGATTGCAGTTAAAAGGGACAAATTTAAACTGATGTTCACACTACATTAAAAAAACTTTCATATCAGAGATATAGTCGCCAGGGGCCTGATTCAGCATTGAATATATTATCATGATCAACAGTAAAATGCCTGTGCAAAGAAACCTCTTCTCTCCTCCTTCTCCAAAGCGACCCTGGCCTTAAAGTACCTGTGCCTGACAGAATTCATTCAGTTCATTGAAACTGATATAAAATTAAAGACTCAAGAAGTGCAGCAGTCAGTAAGCCAATTATACAGGCAAGAAGTACAAACACAGCCCACCTTGAGCAAGTATGAAACCAAGTACTTTTCTAGCTTTCCTTCCATTATGTAAATCCCAAAATACTAGTACCAGGCTAACAAGCTAACATCACCTAACCTCACTTTTTTACACATTCATCTATGTTGCCAATTATTTGCACTTACAATTTCTCAAGAACAGTGTATATTTACAATAAAATATTATTACTGACTGCAAAACTGCCTCTGCTCTTCATGGGAAGCTCCTCAGCAGAGCATGGTTTGTGATGTCTTGTCTTGCTGTTGCTTATCATCATGATCAAAATATTCATTGAATTTGATAGGATTGGAATAGAATGTATATCATATGGAATGGCATCTAGAACTAAGAAAAGCTTACCCTTCTCAACTTTAGCATTGGATATGGCATTGGCACATAAACTGATTTCTAACAAAGCAAAGCTTACTGCAGTTTGTAGATGTTAGCCTGCATGGAGCTATATGACTGAAGTTTTTTTTACAGAGCGCATCAGTGTTTGTACCTTTTTTAAATGAACATACAGACACACAATATTTCCCAGTGGAAATTCATTGACATTGTTTTTGCACATACAACACTTACTTGTACCTTTCTTTTTCTCTTTCTAGTGCACAAAAATTCACAACACAGATGAATTATTCTGTGCCAGGGCTCCAGAGACAAGATGGTAGACAAAACACGGTTCAGTACACTGTCTCATCTATTTCACAGTCAATGGTTTCAGCTGATATGTGTGTGCAGCTCAAAAGGCAAGTAAAACCCATTTGTTCTAGAACAGCATAGCTACCAAATGTCTGTTTCACCCTTTATTTACTGATTGACTCATTCACAGACATGCATCAATGACCTAATGAGGATTCCCTCAGGGCTTACAGACATGGCAGATTGCTACTGATGCCTAATTCCACTTTTGATTAAAAAAAAGATAAATAAAAATAACTCTGCTAAATCAGACATGGGTCTGTGTACCAAAACTAAATATTTCTGAAATGCTGACAACAAAATACGCTTACAATTTAATGAGTGCAATTTAGAATATATAAGAAACCATTACAGAGGCTGAGAGAACCTTGGCCAAAGTTGGTAAAGACTCCAAGAGGAGGTCCCCCTCAACCATGACACATTTCACTTCAGAGTGCATTTTTACAGCAGTATGATCTCTGACCCCATTACTGTACATATGAATGTATTTTTCTGCTGTCACAAACATTAAAAAATCGTTTTCTCTCATGCCTGCATCTTGCGTAGTGTTAGTACAGTGGTGGTGCCAGTCATCAATCAGCACTGCTGCTCCACTTCTATCCTAAGCAGCATTAGCCTCTTTGACTGGAGTGCAGATTAAACCCAAGGGAGGCTGAGAAATCTTAAAGCCTCCAAAACAGGAGGGGGATCCCCACTCTCCCCATGGGTCTGAGTTCTGTCTGCTCTCCCATATTTTCACCCATCCCTTGCTGCAACATCCTACATCAAGACAGCCACACACTGTGCCTCCTAAAAAGCATATAGCCAGCAGCCATTTCTTTTTACTCTGCAGTCTACTGATCAAGCAGTCACAGCTACTGACTGAGAATGAAAA